>ML677363.1:17739322-18075743 GCA_007922305.1 Dermatemys mawii
TGTGTGTGTGTGTGTGTGTGTGTGTGTGTGTGTGTGTGTGTGTGTGTACACTAGTTCAAGAAGCTGTTTTAAAGCAGCATTGAGAAGACAAAGATTCTGATAAAGGATTAAACTATACTTTAACTCTGCTTGTGAAGTACTGGCTTATCTCTGACAGTGAGTACATCTTAGGAAAAGAAAAAATGTCACTTTTTTTGTGAACAGAACTTTCCCCCGAGACCACGTGATCTTGAAATATGCTAGTCCTAACCCACAATACCTTGTTGGGAAGAGATAATCTGTTCAATTTCCTCTAGCAAACACCCATTTCAAACGTCTATAAGCTTGATTTGTATTTGAAATTGAGGCAGTCTATCATTTTCTGTGCTTCACAATTTGGAAAGAGAATTGCAATTCTGGAATAGATGACATAACTTAGGACATATTCAGACTTTTCTTTATGAATACTGCAATTTGAGAAATACCTTAAAAAGGGTGCTCAGCAATATAATAAGATTACAACATTCACCTCGCTGTGTGACTTATGAAGTACAAAAATTAACTATCAGTGCTAATGGCCATTTGGTGAATGTGAGTTAATCAATGCATTATATACTTTAGTAAATTCCAGCTCAGTTGGAGCTGAATTAAACACATAGGGTGACTTTTCCATAAGATATTAATAGCACA
This sequence comes from Dermatemys mawii, assembly GCA_007922305.1. NCBI lineage: Eukaryota > Metazoa > Chordata > Testudines > Dermatemydidae > Dermatemys > Dermatemys mawii. The sequence continues at coordinate 17,739,992 of ML677363.1, forward strand.
GTTCTCATCATGCCATAGTTGGGTCACTAAGAACTACACTTGGCAATTTCTGAATATCTCATCAGTGGAATCTTTAGACACCTTCAGAATAGTACACACCCCAACACTTCTGCCCCAGTAGAGGCAAACATATTTAACTACATAATAGATAAAGGCTAACTTCTATTTACAGAATTAAGCCTGAGGAACAGAACAAATATAGTAGCTCTACTACATCCTGAAAAGCTACGAATGCCTGTAAAAATTGCTTGAAACGGAGAGGGAAAAAGTGGGGGATTATCCAATCACAAGATTCTAGGGACTGATAAGTCTATAGGAACTGAAACAAATTACTTCTTACATTTGTTATAGCCTGAACATATTCATCGTAATCGCTAGAGTTTTCTGTTATACCGTAATATACAACAGCTGTTAAATCTTGTCTCCAAATTGCAAAGATGAATACATCCAAGTTCACAGGTGAACTGGAAAGGGAAAAAAGTGACAGTAAAATGTCACACGTTCCTTAAAGACAAGTTTTTTTAAAAAATGGAGAACAGAAATTCCAAGAGATGTGCCTGCACAGGCAGAGTGCTCAGATGACTTTGCAACTTCCCTCTTTCCACTCTCATTTTGCTTCTACAACTGATGCAAAGAATGTCATCTTGTGTTCCCAAAATAGATTACACTCTGGAATTGTATCAAAAAACCACTGCCATCAATGCACCGACCATACACAGCTTTAGGTCTTTTCAAGGACAGCCAACATTGCCACCCAGTTGTCACAATAGCCAAGAGGTAAGTATACAGACTGAAAGCAACTCAAACTGATCCCAGATAAGACATAAGTAGTAATGGTGGGAACAGTCCTTTTAGGAATCTAACTAGGAAATTAACCTCAACTGTTGAGGAAATCTGGCCTCCAATCTTCATGGTTTTGGGAGTCCTACTGGACTCATCATTGATCCAGAATACTCAGATTGCATTATCTTGCACCTTTTCTGGCTAATTGTGTTCCATGATTATATCAACTCCACATTAAATCTCTGCAATTGACTGTACCTAGTGATAAAAATGGAAGCCACATGGACACTAAAGATAGTCTATCACACAGTGGACTGCCCCTAAATTGTACTTAAAAAAAAAAATCTAAGACGACATTACAGTGATGTTCCATGCTCCGGCTCCTCATATGAAACTAGATGAAACTCTCAGTCTTTGTTCTGATAATGGTCAATGGAAAGCAGTGTGGGAGGAAGAGGAATGTAAACCAAATAAGTGAGGTTGGTTAAACCAAGGGGAGGAGGAAAGTAATGTTCCTGGAGAACTTGTTATGCAATTCTTAATTTTGTACCGGGGTCAAATAATGGGCACACTAAAAAAAAAAGAAAGAGTCTACTTCATTTAATGAATATGCTATATCAGAAAACTGCCAAAAGTAAAAACAGGATAGTCACAGGACTCTGCCATAAATTTTATATCTTAGAATGGCAGGTAGAACTTACAGACCCTTTTGCAGGATATTCTTCACAGTGATAAGACAAATAGAAGGTAATATGCTACATAATGGATTTGATATAGCCCATGAGTCTAAGGATAAAGGTAAGGACATTGGGTCTATTTCTCAAAAATCTTGGATATAGAAGTAAGAGTGGTCCATTTGTATGGAACTCTGGCATGTGCACACAATGTTTACTGCTGCTAAGGGAAAATAAAATACTTAGAGACTAGACTGACTAGAAAATAAATCCAAAATTACGATGTCTGGAACTGAAAATAGCCATTCAGTGGTCAAGAATTTTGTGGAATGTTGATTGGTGGATTATTTCTATTTGTTCAAACACATATTCCACACAAGAAATCTGTTTAAAACAATGAGCCAAATTCAAAAGATGAGTAAGAGAATCAAAGCAGTAAAAGCAACTTTCAAGAGGAGGTGTATAAGTATCAATTGATATTACAGATACTGAAGTGGCCAGAAGATGTGTTTACATCACTTTAAATCACTTTTCAATTTGACCCCGAAACACTCAGATTTTTAACAACTGTGTGAGCATTGCTTGAGCTATACCATCAAAACTTGAAAAGTCAGATCTTTTCAATGCATTCACACTGGAATACTAATGGGAATAGAATAAAGTTATTCTAAATTCAGATGGAGATGAAAGGGCTGAGAGGAAGCAGCAGATATAACCCACATGGAAATTGTGTCGCAATTCTAACCCAAAAGTTTAGCTGGATTTATCAGAGAAAAGCAAACATACATTTTTCAGATGTCACAGGGAATCTGATTAATTTCAGAAGGGAGTGGAAACTGAACCTGAGGATAGAATATATAGTTAAACATGAAACCGATTTAGAATTGATTTTAGGATGAATTAAGGTGCTCTGTCAATTTGCATTACTCACTTTAAAATTCCTACTTTTAATACTTATCATTTGAGCATAATGTAGTTTTCTGTGTTGGCTTATATATGACTATTTGCACTTTCCCTTTATGCTACACATTCCGTGGAGGACAGAGACTGTTAGCAAGGGGCATTTCAGAAGAGAAACAACATGGGCCAAATTATATTTGTACTACAGTGGAAATAAGTATCCATTGTTATGTATCACATACTCTTATCTTACAAAGGGGAATCTGACAGAATGCTATGCAACAATGACAGATAGTTTTGTGGGGCTTTGTGTTGTTTTTAATATTCTGGTGAATGTTTAGTGTATAGCCACCACTCTTATCATCCATTTACATTACTTATAATCCACTGGATCGCAAAGAGTTTTAGAGGCTTTTGTATGTAGCTCTGCTTTCTGTTACATTATGCTACGGTAAGATTCATGAGAGGAGGCAGACACCTCTAGCCTCTGCAACGGAGATCTGGAGCTTAGTGTTATAATATGATATACTGAAGATTACTGAAGATAGCACTGCCCTTTTACACTTGTACAATAATATAAATGGGGGATGGTGGAAGATCCTCTAGAGCTGCACATGCAATAAACCAGTTCACAAGTTTTCAAGGGCAGTAGGTAATTGTGGAGAAAAAGCAGACTCTTATTTCTTTCTTTTTTCAAACCTGCAAACCTCAAAAGAGCAGCACAGAGTAGACTTTAGAATCCTCTCTCTACCTCATAAGGGTAAGGTCAAGCCTAAAGATGGATGAAGGAATAAATCAACTGGAAATCAAAACTAAGGTTCCAGAGATTACAGGCATTTCCTAAGTGAGGTTTAGACCATTAATTCAAAAAGGACTTAAATGGGGATAGAGGAAGATAGTTTAATGTAGAGAATTGTTGATCTAACAATAGCTTGGAGCCCTGTATGATGCAGTACACATTTTTATATCACCATATATTACACACAGAAAAATAACCTCTCACATCAGGATATATATGTTTAGAGGTAAGAGGGTGGCAATTAAATATTTTTGAAACATCTCTTGGCATAACTACGTAGGCATGCACAGAAAAGGCAAGTAATATACAGTGGCTGTCAGAAAAAGATGCCTAACAAATATGTAAATACACAAAGGCCAAAGTCAGCCCTGGCACTGGGCATGCAACTCCTCTTCACATCTAACCAAGCAGCACTGGGGACACATTCGGCCTACAGATGCAATAAAAGACACTACTGGTATCTTCAGTTATTTCTAACAGGTTCTAATAAGCCAAAGAGGGGAATGTGGTCCATTAGCCATCACCACTAGTGATGAGGGGTTGCCAGCAGACAGGAAGTGTTTATATATCTACAATTTACTGGTTGATTCTCATTTTCCAAATTCTGATTGTTTAGCCTGTGGCTTAGCTGTGCTTCTAGGGTTGTGTTATTCTATTCTGAAACTTTTAACTGGTTTTATAGTGAGGGTCCTTTTCTTAATTATTACTATGCCTCCAAGGTAATAAAAGACCCCAGGGGATACGCAGCAGGAGGTAAGGTTGCCAGAAACACATCGGTAATATGGAAGTGCCCTTTTGGGAAGGGAAAATATCTATAATCCCCTAAGTGATGTTCAGACCATTAAGTCAAAAGAACTTAAACATGGATAAAGATAACATCCGCTACAAGTTTTAAATTAATAATTCTCAATATCAAATGAACAACAGCTAGGAGTTCTGTATGATTCAGTTCCTCTCCCCTAAGCATTGTTTTGCAATCTCCTGAGAATAATCACAATTGCAATTTCTCATCAGAAATACTGTGAAATACAGTTTTAGAGGCCATTAAAGACATGGAAGCAGATGTAAAGTTGGAAGTAGTTTCATATATGTTTAGAATAAAACACTGGAAAAGGCTAAGAAATCTGTTAACTGTTAGCTTCTGATGTAACTCTACGCAACCCAGAAAACAATAGCACTAAGGCCCTCCTCAATACAAATAAATAAATTTAAAATAATGAAAGAAAATGTACTTTTACAGCATAAAAAGAAAGTAATTGTAAACCCACTGAGTAAGAATGCACATATTTCATATTAGGGAAACAAAATGGATTATTGAGCAGTTTGATATGGCATTTAACATGTTCTCTACAGAGAGAATCTGAAATCTCACTGTTACCTAGAGAGCTCACTATTACCTAGGGAGAACAGATCAAAGCCATAAAATGCAGATCACAGCTCAGGTTTTGAACTACACCCACATAAAAAGCTTGGGGGATGTTCAGAATGGATCTGACCTAATGAAACAAATTAATGAAATAGGAGCCAGATGCAAAATCTGAGTCTGGGTTCAATTTCTGAACCCCATCCTACTCCATACATACAGAAAGAAAATTATGGTGTGTTCATATCTAGATCCCTCTCTAGTTCTACATTCAGTTTATTTTTACTATAACAAACAAAATGGAAGATGTTGAGTACAAGAATGCATAGAATTGATTCATCTTAGAATGCAAGCTGCATTTTTTTTCCTTGACTCATTCTATACTAGCTTTGTTTTAGGTCTTGAGCATATGTGCACCCCTGGAAATAGTAGCAGAAAGAATGTTAATTTTTGAAAAAAAGTATACCTATTTAAACTTGAAATAATATTCATGTATTTTGTATTGTAATGTAGTATAAAGTTTAACTAATATTTTATGGTGTATCATTTACTTTGTTTGACTAGCATGCTTCTTTTCAAAAACATGAATTTATACTTGGACAGATGTTATTGCTCATCATATATGCTTAGAAATATGTTCATGTTCCTGCCAGATATACTTCATGAATAATCCACAACATCTGTTCTACTCCTACATAATCTATTATTCCCTATATTCTTAAAGCATTCATCTGAAGTCCAAATGATAGATCATTTAAACAAAGTTAAATCCAAACCAAGAAATGCCTACACAAATGAACAGCAGCTTTTTATATTAAAAACAAATAATGGTATACATAATGAGGACACATCATAAAACATTGAATATTACACTGTGAGGGTCTAAATAGAGTTTGCTATTCCACAAAAATCTCTGCTTAAATGTCTATTTATCTTCTGTTGAAAACGTATAATCTACCTTCATGTTAGTATACAATTAAAAAAAAATATTTGAAAAAACAGAATTTACATTCCCATGTTCCTGGCTTCTGCTTGACTCAGGTTCTCCTCAGGTCCAACAATTTTTATAGTTCTGATAACCTTCTTGGCTTTCTCCCAAAATTTCTTGATGTGCTTTTCATGATAAACCTCCTGTAATCATGTTAACATAATTCAGAGTTAAAATAAAATACCAATTGCTGTGCTGTAAGACACAAATAATAAAACACTTAGGGTATGCCTATACTACCCGCCAGGTCGGCAAGCAGTGTTCGATCCAGCTGGAGGGTCTAGATTAGATGCGATAAATCGACCCCCAAACACTCTCCCGTCAACTCCTGTACTCCACCAGGGTAACAAGCGCAGGCAGAGTCGACGGGGGGAGCGTCAGCAGTCAAATCACCGTAGTGAAGATGCTACGGTAAGCAGATCTAAGTACAGTGGATTCCAGTTAACTGGGACACATCGGGACAGGAACAATTTGGCCCAATTAAGCGGCTGCCCCAATTAACTGAAGTAAATAAAAAGGGACGCTTTGTTTCTGTTCTTTGCAATGTGTCCTGATTAAGCAGCTGCCCCAATTAACTGGTGGGGCGATTAACCAGAATCCACTGTTCTTCGACTTCGGCTATGTTATTCACATAGTTGAAGTTGCATAATATAGCTCAATCCCCTGCTCCAGTGAAGACCAGTCCTCAGCGTCCAAGTGCAAATTGTACTATCACAGGAAGAAAGAAAAGGTGATTACAATTTTTACAGATATCTTCAGAATATTGTCAAGTACTAAAACAAGCTCTTTTGTTGAAGAATTTAGAAAAACCACTGTGGTGCAACAATGGAATTCGTATTACTATTGTGGATCTAGTATTAGGGGAGTCGCAAACTGTTTACATGATAATTTTGCTGGATGTATATTTTGCAATTTATGGCCCCAAACCCACAATAAAATCTGCACATATAAATCCGTATGCCCACGTGAACTCCCATAGACTACAGTGGGCTCTGTAGAGATGTTGGGATCAGGTTTGGAGAGGATCAGTCTCTCACTTTCAGGTTAAGAATGCTATAAAGAAAGTGCCTCTCACTGCTCTCCAACGATCCTGGTTGGCCAGTACGGGGAGAGGCACAAAATTTACTCTGGCTAGAACTACATCCATTCTTCCGTGAAGTTAGGAAGTTTGTTATGACATGAGGCCTTTTAAATGACTGGAGGTGGAGAAACTGTTTGGACACACTGACTGAAAAAATGGACTGTTTGTGGGGAGGAAGCAAGATGGAAATTATGCAGAGCGTCTTCATCCAAGTTGGTAAAACCAACACTTCTGTGTATACTCAGAGAAGTGCTGAATATTTGATAATTCTCTCAGAAATTACTTTCTAATTATTATTTTTCTTGATTGCTAATTTCCTTAGCTATGCCTTACAGTTCTCTACATTATGCAATAGTTCTAAACCAACTCTCTGATAACATGGCTGGCTGTAGAATAATGAAAAAAACAACCAAATCCTCACCAATTTCCCCCCTCTTTATATTAAAAAGGAGGATAGCCAACTGCTTTTGATGATTTCAAAGGCTATTTAACTTCTGATTGGCACAGTGAGGCATTTATTTTGCACAATGATAAAAGCCCATGGTTATTATTGGTATATAATCTGCATATCTTACTATCCCCCCCCCCCAAATATTTATAATGCTTGAGGGTGAAACTCCTTATCAAGGCATGCTATGCCATTGATGTCAATGGACTGAATGCCAGTGTAAAGAGAAAAATATAGGGACTAATTCTGCTATCATATCACTTATGAGCCAATCCTGCAAAGACTTGTGCACATCAGTAACTACTCATATGATTAATGCTACTGAAGTCAATAGGTCATAAGTCTTGTGGGAATGAGCCCTTAGATAAGTGGTTCTCAACCTATTTACTATTGTGAGCTGTATCCAATGCTACTTGTATGGCCCTGAAGATGTCACATGGGCCACAGCTCTGGGCTGACTAGGCCGCTTGCGGCCTGTGGCCACAAGTTGAGAACCACTGCTTTAAATGATTAGCAAGGAGCACTCAAAGTAAAAGTCAGCCCAACTGTTCTCTCCAGTATACTTGTATTTTTCACTTTAAGGCTGGGAGGCTCATGTTATGACAAACATCAGGAACCCGAACTGTAATACAATAGCATTGAGGTCTTGGCCACAGAAAGCAGAAAAAAACCTAATCCAATTGAATTAAAGGCTCCAGAAAGTGCCTCTTGAATTTAATCATATAAACTCTGAGAAAAGTGCTGTTGCTGCTATTTAACATTATATTACTGCATATTTTCCATTGCTGCCTACCATATTAGGAAAAATATCAATTACATTTTAGCAATTATACCTGAATAAAAGTGAAACTGTTCCATATAGTTCACTAGTACTTACATTATTATGAATGAAGATACTAAGTGGTTCCTTTGGGTAATCCAGAGTCAACAGTCTGTCTAAAAATTTAGGTAGGAAAGGAGTTGGTTGTTCAATGAAAACAGCAATTGTAACCCTTGGATATTCCTAAAAGAAATAATATGTTGTCACAAAATACAATCAGGAACATTTGCCTCCTGTCAAACTACAACAGCATGAGCTCTGTCCTGCTTTTAGTACAGTTGATCTCAACTACATATGTAAAAATCATCTGCTTCTGTGTGCATTCATGATATGATTTCACAAGATACTAACATAGCTGTCCAGTAAACCAAAAGGATTTAGTTTTATTAGGATCTGGGAAATCTTTTAGGATATGAGGAGCCTATACACAAAGGATGGGCTCCCACCTAAACCAAAATGGAACCAGATTGCTGGCATGTAAAATTAAAAAAAAACAAACATAGGGGAGTCTTTAAAATGAGGGCTGGGGAAAGTCAGAAGGTGTGGAATTCGGACAGACATTCCTTTTGGGAAGGATTTATGAATAGGGATAGAAGTTAATAAAAGTACAGATAAGAACCTAAGAGAAAAACGAGAGTCCCATTTAATTATATCACATGAAGGCAGACAAATTAAAAGACACATTTCATAAGTGCGTGTATACAAATGCAATAAGTCTATATACTAAGATGAAGGAACTTGAGTGCCTGATATTAAAATGAAGCTATTGATCTAATAGGCATCACAGAAACTTGGTGGAATTAAAATAATCAATGGGACATGGCAATACCAGGGTAATAAATATATAGCAACGATAAAACAGGTTGAACTGGTGGAAGCGGGGATGAATGGCACTATTGTGAAAGAAAGTCAAATTTAGTAAAAATCTTAAATGAATCAAATAGTTCCATAGAATCTCTATAGATAGAAATGCCATGCTTTAATAATAAGCATATAACAATAGAAATACACTAGTGACGCCCTGACCAGTATGGTGATGGTGACTGTGAAATGCTCAGGCAGATTAGAGAGGCTACAAAAACAGAAAACCCAATAAGAGAATGGAGAATCCCATATTGACTGGGAACATGTCGCCTGAGGACGGGATGCAAAAATAAAATTTCTAGATATCATTAATGTCTTGGAACAGCTAGTCATGGAACCTATAAGAGGAGAGGAAAGTCCTGATTTAGTCCTAAACTGGTCCAAAAGTAGTAAATATAGCTGAACTGCTCAATGAGAGAGAGCATAATATAATTAATTTTAACATCCTTGGGAGGGAGGAAAATACCAAAGCCATCACAGGAGCATTTAACTTCAAAAAGGGTAACTACACAAAAACGAGGCTAAGTAAATGAAAATTAAAGGGAATAGTCCCAAGAGTTAAATGCCAGCAAGCTGTTTTAAAACCCTGTAATAGAAGGTCAAACGATACATACACTAGGGTGACCAGACGTCCCGATTTTATGGTCTTTTTCTTATATAGGCTCTTATTATTCCCCACCCCCCATCCTGATTTTTCACACTTGCTGTCTAACATATATATATACACACACACACATACACACACCCAATATATGTATAAAAAAAAGAGGATACTCCCCCCCCCCCCGCCCAAAATGCCATAATAGCTAAACAGAATAAAAGAGAGTTAGAGATTTAAAACAATATCTATTAAAAACGGGAAGTCGCATCCTACTCAGGGAAATAGGAAGAAGCATAAACTCTGGCAAGTCAAGAGTCAAGGTATAATAAGGTAGGCCAAAAATGAATCTGAGGAACAACTATCAAAAGACAAAAACATTAACCACAATTTTTTTTTAAAAAAAAAAAAGTACATAAGCAGGACACATCAAACAATCAGTGGAGTCACTGGACCATCGAGATGCTAAAGAAGCACTCAAGGAACACAAGGCAGTTCTGAAGAAGCTAAACGAATTTTCTGCAACAGTCTTCACTGCAGAAGATGTGAAGGACATTTCCACACCTAAGCCATTCTTTGTAGGTGATGTATCTGAGGAACTGTCACAGATGGAGGCAACAGTATAGGTTGTTTTGGAACAAACTGATAAATGAAACAGCAGTAAGTCACCAGGACCAGATGGTATTCGGCCAAAAGTTCTGAAGAAACTCAAATATGGAATTGCAGAACTGCTACTACATGGACCATTCATCTGACCATACACAGCCCTTTTTGTGTGCTTAATTAAATTCTCTACAAGTTATTTTCAGTCTCAGTGTAGCTACTGAATACTGCAAGTCAGGGTTTTAAAAATGAGCTATAAAATAAATGCAGATAAACATTAGAAAAACAATATTTCACAAAATAATTTAAAAATAGTATGAAAAATGTATTAAGTTAACGTTTTAACTATAGAAAATACATTTCAGCTGTCTAAAGGAAAAGCAGACTGAATTAAATTACAAAACTGAAATTAAAATTACAATTACAAATTTAATTAAAATTAAATTACAAAACTGAAAGCAGCCAAAGACAGGCAAGGCATAACCTTATAAACAAGCCATGCGCTACTTCTCTATAAATGGATTTATACTCAAGGAACTATTGATGGGTCAGCTATAGTAGATATGCATTGTAGATACATTTCACTGTAGTTCATTAAAATAAGAATTTTGTAATCATGCAAATGGATGGTTATAACTTGCTCATTAGCATTAAGCAAAAGTTATTCTTCCATTTGCAATTTATGGTAACAAGAATCATTAAATAATTCATTAATAGAAAAGAAGTGTTGTAAAGCCAGACAACGGCTTTTAAACCACTTAGACGCAAAAATTATTGTGGACTTTTGGTTTAGGACAGTAATATTAAATTATAAGAATTTTACATAAAAAGACCACCACTAAAAGAAAATTAGGTAACTTTAGCTAGAACAGGTTTGTACATTATTTGAGATAGACACCTAGCTTTTAGCATTGTACTCCTACACACAAAAATGTATAATTACAAATATTTTTTCCACCTCTAAACCAGACAATATAAACATTTTAAAAACTCACTGCAATGGACTCCAGACAGAAACCAAATACGGGTATAAAAATCTTCAAGTTAGTTCTCTTTAAACAAGTCTACATTCACTTACAGTGTGTCTAGATATCAAGATGTGTTGAAATTTCAATGTCATTGTACATATGTGAGAGACAAGATAGGTTAGGTAATATTTTTTATTGGACCAACTTGTGTATGGTGAGAGACACAAGCTTTCAAGCTACACAGAGCTCTACTTTAAGTCTTGGAAAAAGCACTCCAAGAGTCACAGTTAAATATACAATTAGTGTAGCATAAGTAGCACATAGTCTAAGGCAGGGGTCTCCAAACTTTTTTCCTCAGGCACCCCTAGCATAAAGAAAAAAAATTGAGGGCGCACCCTCACAGGGGAAGCCCCGCCCCATCCCTGCCCCCATTCAATCCCTCCCACTGCCTCCCTCAGAATCCTCCCCTTGTCCCCTGAATGCTCCCTCCTGGGACCGCTGCTGCGGTGCTTGTAGAGGAGCTGCCGGGGCCGCCCGGCTCCTCCTGCCTTATTGGAAACCTCCTGGGTTTCCAATAAGGCAGGAGGAGTGGCCGGCCCCGGTGGCAGGAGGAGCGGCTCCTCTGGCCGGGGCTGCCACGGCGCTTGCAGAGGAGCCAAGGCCGCCCGGCTTCTCTGGTTGCTGCAGCACCCGGCTCCTCTGGCCGGGAGCACCACAGCGCCCAGCTCCTCTGGCTGGGGCCGCCACGGCGCTTCCAGAGGAGCCCCCCCAGCTCTTCCTGCCCCACCGGTGCCTGGCTCCTTCGGCCGGGGCCGCGCACGCCCATGGGTGGTCCTGCACATCCTTGAAGGTGCATGTACTCCAATTTGAGGACCACTGGTCTAAGGAACCATTTAAGGTGAAGTAGCCTGTTAACACCTCTGGAGTCATGAGGACAAAAAGGGGAGTTAACAGGTTCAAATGGGTGTAATAAGCCATAAAGCCAACCTTTATTATCATAACTTTGCTAGACACTCAAAATCATGATCTTAATACAAAGAACGCTGGTCTCTTATCACACCAAAGAGAAGTTAGTCCAATAAAAGACATCACCTTACCCACCATCTCTCTCTAATAACCTGGGACAGACATGGCTACAACACTACTGTATACAGCACTGTCCATATGGCACATTTTCCTGAAAGCAAACATTATGTTTGTTCTTCATATCCATGTTTATACCGACTGCATAGCATTCATAGGAAAAACAAGCTTGATTTACAAATGTATTTGCTTCTGTTTCATTTTCAACTTGTATTCCAACATGCATCAATTCAAACAAGAGGTGGTGAAGTGGTACACAGGCATGTCTTAAAAAATAATTAAAATTTCCAATATACTGTCATTCTGGCTGGAACTGCTCTATGAGACTAGTGTCATGGTAACTTACATTGTTGATTACAAGCAAATGTTAACCACTCTATGAAGATTTATCAGTGAAGTGCCATATGCTGCAATAAAATGCATCACTCAGCAGGGCATATTTAATTGCTACCAATAACAGAAAGCAAAGACAAGCAAGACAATAGATTTTGCATATTTTTCAAATTCCATGGGATTATTCTGGGGGTGTGGCACTTCAAAATAGCCCCCACATTCGCCAGGAAGTAGTTCAGAAGCAGCAGCCATGCCATCAAACGGGACCAGAGGTAGGAAGCTGGGCCATCCCATCCCCAATGCAAATAGAAGGCATGTGGTCCCATAAGCCCTTTTAAGGAAGCAGCACCTTTACAGCCTCATTATTTCTTAGAATGGTCCATCCACCCTCCCTATACCTTACTCAATTGTTGCATCTTGCCTTTAATTAAACTGTAAGCCCTTCAAGGACAAGGATCTCCTCTCTCATGTGTCTGCACAGCAACACACATACACACACAGGTGCTCCATCCCCTCTCCATTCATTGCTCCCTCTTCTGCACCCTCACTCACTTTCACCAGGCTGGGACAGGGGGTTGGGGTGTGGATGAGGTGAGGGCTCTGGGGTGGGGCTGGGGATGAGGGGGGTAAATAGGTTCTGAGGTGTACCAAATTATAACCAATATGAAAATAGACATTTGCCACTTAAAATAATACTGATAGGTTTGCAACTCATGAATCTGTTTTCATTATTATTTTGTACAGTATCTAACATATGAAAACAGCCTCAAGTGTGCTTGAAATGTAACAGTATATACTGTTGGCTTTTTGTCTCAGAAAAATGACTATAAGGGCACTGAAATGCACATATTATAAAGTGTTCAGTTATACATGAGATATACTTACTTTAACCGTTGATAGGTCTAGTAAATCTAGATCACAAACACCACATCCAGTTTCACGTGTCCAAGTATTAGGGATGTAATTTCCCAAGTAACTGAGATGAATCTAGTAAGCAAAAGAACAGTTCACATTTACTATATGTAAATCTCTGTGTTACGATACAGAGATTAACACATCAGTGTTAATCCTCAAAATAGGTTTAATAATTTCTGTATAGATGTGCTTTTCTTCCTATTAAAAAAAACAGCTGCTAAAAACTATTGATGCCTTGTTCAAGATACAGACATAATATCCTCTGGAATTTGTGGTCAGAGCTTCAAAGAGCTAAACAACTGTGGTGGACATATTAAAACACATTTCACCAGTCTTTGAAAAATGCCATGATGATGCCAGGACAAAAAAATCATCATCAGAACCAAGTTAGTTCCTTTCCCGTTACTGACGGTCACTGGTATTTATGGGAAAATAGAGATGGGCAAAGGGCAAAACTTCCTGGGAAGGAATTTGTGCATCTGTATCTTCTAAACGTCAACTAAATTGGACTGAAGCTTTTTCCCTTCCAGGACTCAGAAAACAAACAGTGGAACATATTTCACTGATGCACCTGACTGACTGGTTCTCTGGCAGGTGTGTTGGCAACTCTGGAACTGACTCCAAATCAGCTATATAATATTCTAAGGTTAGGCTGTCTAGAGTGCCGTATATTTCTGGATGCCATATTTTATTCCTGGCCACGTTAGCAACGTGGTCCCTTCCAAATTCATATTACCATTTTCATGGGTTAAAGGACTTCTTCCATATCAAACTTGTTTGAGAATTTGCCTACACATTTGTCCTGCAACCACCCCTTTTATACTCAATAAGTACGCAGCACAATTTCCCATGTGAAAACTGTTCCATGATAAACTCAGATATGTTAGTTTGCTTGCATTTGCCCTGATATGTTTATTTCCCTCTTCTTTGTCAGCTGTAGTCAGTGGAAAATATTTATCAAAGTCAGACAAAAAAAATAAAGCATTACCAGACTTTCAGATACCTAAAAATAAATGTATAAGAGTACTTAGCCACATAAAATGACACCAATACAAAGATAACTACGCTAAGTGTAAAGAACATTTTACATTATTGCTATATTTTGCTCTTACCTTTTAGATAAAAAGTAATCCACTAAATACTAATCTGAGTTCAATAGAGTATGTATAAAATAGAAGTTCCTTGCAAATACTATGTATTTTAGCTTTGGAGATTATTTCAATGCATGGCCATTCCCCAGCTGGTAAACATTTAAATGTTTTTCTCACCTGTTCATCATATTTATGTATCTCTGATTAAGCTCTTTTGCCACAGAAGGGCACAATCAGACTATGACAAAATGTTTCAGAGAAACTCATAGGAGGCTTCCCCTCCCACCACTTTGGTAGGTTTAGACCAAAATCCTTAAAATGCTTTTGCACTGTGACAGAAGCAGAAGTGGGGTCAACAGTTGTGTGACTATAAACAGGAAACAAGTTTTGTTTAATATAGAATATTTTGGGAATTAGGCTTCACCCAATTCACTTGTCACACACATGTTACTTTAAAAAAAAAATGGGGGAGGGCAGGGGGAATACAATTGTATATGAGTGTGACAGCTAAGTAGAGGTACTAATTAGAACCAAACAGAATCAAAGCAAATATTTGTAAATGTAAGCCATATGGAAGAAATATCAGTATGCATTTTAGAATTATAAGTCAACCATAGTTTACAGCATCTAGTATAGTAGATATTAGTTTTAAAAGACAAATTGTAGGGGAAAAAAAACCCTGAGTCAGTAGTGGCTGGGATTTTAAAATGAGTAGCATTGGTAGGACAGCAGTTGCAGCCTTGCGGCATTATACTCCACTTCTGTGCCCTGCCTGGGACTTCCCTTCCCCCCAAAGCCTCTTCAGACTTCATTTGCAAAAAACTCTACTGTGCATAAATCACCTACTATGATTATGAATAAAAATCAAAGTTCTCCACTTGTTCAGCAATGATGATAGTTCTATGAAAGTATTAGCTTCTGAAATTCAGAACTGCAATCAGTTTGCTACGCAAAGAGTGAGCAGTTGCATAACTTGTTATCAGTATAGTGGCAATGGAACAACAGGCTGAGGAGTAAGTGATCAGCACAACATATGAAACTTTAGACATGTGATGCTTACTAACTTTAAGCGGCATTTCCTCGTGCTATATTTAAAGTTTATTTCAGTTTATTTTGTTGTCTTAAAAAACAGGGCCTTGATAAAAACTGAAAAAGTGACTGTCACTTACTTTAGTGGGTCCATTTCCATGCAGAGTGATGGGCAGCGTCTCATACACTGAATTCCTAGCTCTTACTCTTCCTTCTTCAAATTTTAGAAGAACTTCATCTGCACGTTAACCAGCATGTTAACAATACAAACGAAAATAATTAATTGGAGGATGCTCCAGCAATTGGTGCCCTGTCACAATTAACAGACTTTAAATTTATTCTGGTACTGTAAGTAGTCTGGCCCTGTGTTCAATTTTTGGCTCTGCCACTATTTTGCTAGGTGAGTGAGGGCAAGTGCCTTTCTGCCTCATGCCTGTTTCCCCCTCTGTAAAACTGACATAGGATACTGACCTTGGTAAATGCTTTGACGTCTATGGATGAAAAATGGTATACAAGAGCGAAGTATTAATTTATTTACACTACTTATCTAATGAGCTCTCTCATTATCTTAGTCTCTAAGCATTGCATAGGTAAATTAGATGTGGAGATGGTCTACATCCTTCACATTTTAAGAAGCTTTGCTTAGAGCTTGAAAATAGCATAACTAACTTCCCATTTACGAAGGAATTCAATTGAGTTGTTCCACAGTTCAAAGTCAAAGGTGGAGGTAAGGAAGGAAGTTTGTGCATACATAAAAAAAGGATTTCCAATGAAAATTATAACAATCCAGTCAACATAATGAAATTCAAAATTAAAGCCAGTCTATTCCATTACATGCCTTATTATTAGAGTGATCTCAAATGAATATATGTGATTTTATGTACCATGTGTACTTTGCAAGCACTAATTAAATTTAATTATAGAAGGATAGAAAGGTCAGTCAACTTCACATTTGCTGTTAGACAAACCTGGTTTTAGATATATCAAAACTATTTAAATCAAAATTTTTGCTAGTGATGCAAAAAAAAATCAATTGATATTATACATATCAGATCTGAGACACATAATCTTACTAATGGGTTCATCAGGGAGTAATCTCTTGCGTATATGTAAAAATGTATTTAAAATAAGTGAAAATAGTTCTCCCTTTAAAAGCAAAACAAAAAAAGAATGTTAATGGCAGACACATTTGCAGTACATGCCAATCAATATATGTGCTAATACACATACCAACAGCTCCATTCAGCGTCTGGAAAATTTTGCACTTGTGGTCCAAAGTCATGTTAATACGTGCCTAAAAATTAAAAACAGCAAAGACACTGAGGTGTTCAACAGTTAGCATAGCACACGTTTAAATGCATTGACAGACATTAACCAGTTAAAAGTTACAGGTTTTTTATATTTCATCTGTTTTGGGGATCTAATTGCAAGTTTTTAATCTTTCAATACTCTTCTTTTTCAAAGTCTCATTTAGCTTTACAGCTGACAGTTACTTGCACATGTATTCCCTCCAGAACACCTGATTCATCAGAAAATTGTTTAAAATGATCAAGCACATATGTAAGGCCCTACCAAATTCATGGTCTATTTTGGTGAATTTCACTGTCATAGAATTTAAAAATCATAAATTTCATGATTTCAGATATTTAAACCTGAAATGTCATGGTTTTTTAACTGTAGGGGTCTTGACCCCAAAAAAGGAGTGGGGGGCAGAAAAGGAGGAAGGAATCACAAAGTTATTGTAGGAGTGTTGTTGGTACTGCTACCCTACTTCTGTGCTGAAGCTGGCAGCGGTGCTGCCTTCAGAGCGGGGCAATTGGAGAGCAGCAGCTGCTACCCGGGAGCCCTGCTGTGAAGGCAGAACCACTGTCAGCAGAAGCAAGGATAGCATAGTATGGTATTGTCACCCTTACTTTTATGTTGC
The DNA here is from genome assembly GCA_007922305.1 of Dermatemys mawii. Lineage (NCBI taxonomy): Eukaryota > Metazoa > Chordata > Testudines > Dermatemydidae > Dermatemys > Dermatemys mawii. Next base: position 17,757,256 of record ML677363.1, read on the forward strand.
TGCCTGCAGAGCTTGGGCCTCAGTCCGCAGCCGCCACTCTCTGGCTGCCCAGCTCTGAAAGGCAGCAGCACAGAAGTAAGGGTTACCTGGTATGGTACTACCACCTTTCTGCACTGCTGCCGGTGGGGCACTGCCTTCAGAGCTGGGTGTCTGGCCAACTGCCACCGCTCTCTGGCCATCTAGCCCTGAAGATGGTGAAGAAGTAAGGGTGGTGATATTTTGTGGGACCTCCCTCCCCACAAAATAGCCTTCCGACCCCCTCAATCCCCTTTTGGGTCAGGACCCACAATCTGAGAAATGCTAGTCTCCCCCAGAAATCAGTACAATATAGGGTAAAAAGCACACAAAAGACCAGATTTCATCAGGGAGACCAGATTTCATGGTCCGGGGTGCATTTATCATGACCGTGAATTTGGTAAAGCCTTTTACATAAACAATGAGTTTGCTTTAAATTATGTAAACTCAGCAAATGGACGTCATGACTTTCCAAACGAATCCATTTGTCAGTATAAGCTAGAGAGAAGTCTCCCCCATGTCCTCTCTGGAAAAAAAGACTAAAGAAGTCATAGCCAAACAGGATTAACATTAAAAAAAATAAGGTATATTCCTTCAAATATAAACGTTAAAACTAAGCTCCTTGATATAATACACTATGAGTGGCGCTCTCTCTCTCTCAATATATCTATCTATCTCTATCTATCTATCTATCTATCTACTAGAACTGAAGTTTCTATCCTGCCCCTAGATAATAACTAGGGCTTCTTTGTATATTCATTGAACACCTCTAACTCTCCTTGGCTTCAATGGAGCGTAGAGTGCACAAAGAACCCAGTATCTGGCCTAAAACACGACCTGAAAATATTTTTAAAGTATTTCATTGCAGTTGAAATAGCATTTAGCAAGGATCAAATAGGAATTCTGTGCTGCAGCTCTGATTAACTATACCGCTGAAACTCAGGGTATGAGTTACATTTCTAACTAAAGATTTAGGTGCCTGGCTGTAGGAACCCAAAATTAAAAATGTTGAGATAGGTGTATACACTTCAAACAGAAAAGGTTTATATTCAGCTTTGAATTACAGTACTTCCTTCAGGCTCTCCAGATTTCCTTACATATTTTGTGACTTGGTTTTACAAACTACTGTTTGATTTTGCATACATTTCAAAGGACCTTGCCTCTCAGTAAGCCACTCTCTTTATCCCATGTTATAAACTCAAAATTACTTCTGAAGCATGATCTCATAAAACTTCGGCATGTTATTCTGGTTCCCAGATTCTTCCACACTGGGACCTCTCTTGCCATACCACCCTGTGATCTCATTTGCTGGGACTTAATTAGAACTCCCATGTAGCACTATGGGATGGATGGGGGATTGTGCCTCCCATGTTGAGAATCCAGGCTGTAATCTGATTAATTCCCCCTTTGGGTGGAAAATTGGAGAGCAAGAGGTACCTGCGAATTCCATAGGGTCTTTATTGAAATTAGTGGGGCTGATCACATCTCTCACAGCTACTGTTTTAGGCAATACAGTGGATGCCTGCCACGCAAACAACCTTAAACAATACTCTGAATCATGAACCTCCTGAAACCTATTCGTGACCCTCTAGGCTGACAGCCCCTGCAGTACAGGAACCATCTTTGCAGTATAGAATTCACAGCTAATTACACAATTTTTTATTTTTTTTTTCGTTTGTAGCAGCCTTCTGACACTATAATTGAAGCAGCAAGAACTACTATTAAGGAGAAAATGAGTCACTACATACCCTCTGCAGTGGGTCAATATAGATTTTGGTATAAAACAGCTGGTCATCATCATTATCCTGCAGGTTCCATTGCTGTACCATTTGGTTTATATATGGAGCATAACCAATAAATCCTGCAATATCACACGAGAATTTATTTCTACATGAGAACTATCTTTCTGATCATTCCATTGCACATCAGATGGCAGTGTAATCATTCTCTGCCAGACAAAAGAAATTCATCAATTTCCATGCAAAATTCATCTCCGATGATCTGTCTTTATGATACGCAGTTTGAATTGCTTTTACCTGCTTAGTTAGTTTTCCTTTAATGGTATTTTAAGGAACATGGAGGATTCTGGGACCTGTTTTAGATGGCTAGAAAAACTTAGACAGTCCCAAGGTGTGGGGTTTGAGGCTAAGATTGCTACTAAGAGAGAAGGGATCCAGCTGTGGAAAATGGCATGAAGTTAAGTCTTAGTGTGGTCATATTCTTCTTGCAGTCAGAAAAGCATAAATATGCCACAACAGTACAGTATAACAGCTGAAGCTTGTTATACATCACATTTATTTCAAAAGACAAAAAAACAAAGCAGGGGCTAGGTTGCTTGGGGAGAAATGGCACCAACTCTCAAAAACTATGCCCATGAAGCTCCACCCACTCATGAGTCCAAGAGAAGCCTAAGACAAGATGCCATGAACAACAGATTGTGTAGGTTTTCATAGTGAACCTATTCCCTTATTGTCAGCAATTAAATGGTTTATCATGCTGACATTTAAGTGACAATAGTTAGGCTTTAGAGTTAGCACTTCACTGATAACACCAGTACATCACACTGCTCTCAGAGCTATTGCTTCAAGCTGCCTGCAGACTCAGGAGGACACTACTCTCTAAGGGTGTGTCTACAGTACAGCTGGTGCAGCAGCAAAGCTACGGCACTGCAGCTGTGCTCCTGTTGAGCTATATAAGGTAGATGCTTCCTATACTGAAGGAAAGATTCTTTCATTGATGTGATTAATACACTTCTCTGAGAGGTGGTAGGTAGGTCAACACCAGGGTTTAGGCTGATTTAACTATGGGGCTCAGGATGAAAATGTTTCCACAGCCCAGAGTGATATAGCTAGGTCGATCTAATTTTTAGGTGCAGACCAGGCCTCAGTTATACTTGGTCACATTTTGTAGGTCATCTTTGCAAAAACAGTCTGAAGACTTGGTTGCTGGTTGGTTTGTTTGGTTTTTTTTTTAAAAATCAGACCCTCTAGCGCAAACATGGCAGCCATCAGGGAAAAAAGTCACCAAGAAGAAACCCCATCCTGGCAGCGGCAGAGCCAGAGTTTATGCAAGCAATGTTTTAGCTAAATAAATGTTTTAGCTCTCTCAATTCAATAACCCTCCTTTACCACCTCAAAAATTAGCACACATCTTCAGACGCATTCCTTCAAAAGAAAACAGAGAATACTATTACAGAAAGTGTTGTGACCCAAGAATCTCAATGCCAACTGACAAAGGGTTATAGAAATCAAGTCTGGTGTGAACATCCTATTTCTCAGCTGAATGTCATGTGAGATCTCAAATGAAAGCCAGTGTCGCATTGGTCATTAATATCACTGTGAAAAGTGTGTATAGATACTATGTAAAGAGTTATTTATACATATACTGAAAATTCATAGAATGATTCAGAGTCCAAGGCCAGAAGGGACCACTGTGATCACCTAGTCTGACCTCCTGTATAACAGGCCAGAGAACTTTTTCAAAATAATTCCTAGAGTGCTGATTTAACAATTGTGAGTGATGGAAAATACACCACAATGTTTGTTAAATTGTTCCAATGGACAATTACCCTCACAGAAAAAATTTACACCTTATTTCCAGTCTGAATTTGTCTTGCTTCTGCTTCCAGCCATTGGATAGTGTTATACTTGTCCCGTGTATACCTGTCCTCGGTTGCTATCCAGTGTCCTTCACTGCTTGGCTAGTTCACGTGTCTTATGACTGTGGGACCATACCAGGTTGTTGCCCTTTCACCACATGTTTATTCTTGCCTCATAAAATATAACAGCATACCGCAGGCTTACAGCAGGAGGCAGCTTCCACATAGCCTTCTCTGCTCAGCTGCAGCTCACCCTCTAAGTCTCCCCCCTGCTTTCTATTCCTCCCACTTATATGTTCCCAATTACTGAGCCATTTGCCCCATTAGCCCAGAAATGGCCACCCAAGTGTCAGTAACCCTCGACAAAAATTGATTAATTGGCTTCAGCTGAACCTGTGCGCTTCCCAGTGCTGTAGCAACCTCAGAGACGAGGGTGCTACTAATAGTGCCCTGTCACAATACCTCTCTGCTAGATTGAGGATCCTATTAATATTTGCTCTCCATGCAGACACGTATAGACTGGAATCAAGTTACCTCTTAATCTGCTCTTTGAATCTAACGTAACAATCTATTTATCACTATAAGGCAGGTTTTCTGATCTTTTAACCATTCTTGTGGTTCTTCTCTGCATCCTCTCCAATTTATCAACACCTTCCTGGAATTGTGACCACCAGAACTGGACACGGTATTCCAGCAGTAGTCGCAGCAGTGCCAAAAAGAGGTAACAAAACTTCTCTACATCTACTCAAGAGTCCTCTCTTATGTATCCCAGGATTGCAATAGCTCTTTTGGCCATTACATAATACTGGGAGCTCATGTTCAGCTTATTATCCACCAAGACACACAACTCTTTTTCCAGAGTCGCTGCTTCCCAGAAGAGAGACACCCCCCGGCTGTAAATATGGCCTATATTCTTTGTTTCTAGATATATACATATAGCCATATTGAAACATATATTGTTTGCTTACACACAGTTTACCAAGTGATCCAGATCACGCTGAATCAGGGACTTGTCTCCTTCATTATATACCATTTCCCCACGTTTTGTGTCATCTGAAAACTATCAGTGATGATTTTGTGTTTTCTTTCAGGTCATGATAAAAAACGTTACTTAACTTAGGGTCAAGAACCGATCCCTTTGGGACACCACTATAAATATACCAACTCAATGATGATGCCTTGTTTACAGTTACATTTTGAGACCTAGCAATCAGTTTTTAACCCATTTAACATGTGCCATGTTAATTTTATATAATTCTAGTTTTTTAATCAAAAAGTTGAATGTACCAAGTAAAATGCTTTACAGGAGCCTAAGTATATTAGATCAACCCCCATATTGCCCACAACACTTTTTGAGTTAGTAAATGGTCATCTACAATGTTTAGAAATTCAGTATTGGCAACACAAGACTTCCACATGTATTTCAAAGTCTGTATCAAAGTAACTGCCATCAGCAAAGATGAAAAACAGGTTTTCTTCCAGCCAAGAGGCAGGAATATAATTTACATCCTGAAGGAGGGATATAAGTGTAAGCTAACACAATGGATGCTCGCTTATATACAAAGTCAAATGCTAAAGAGATGTGAAGTCAACATAGAAGCAGCACACAGGAGAAAAAGCAAGTCCCGGGAGGTTATCCTGTCTATGAGCAAAGACAGTGAATTTTGAGGGTATAACAAGAAAGCAAATGACAAGGCACAAACCCCATCCAACGCTCAGGAAGTAAATGGACAGTGTGTTTACATTCATGAAAATGGGATTTCAGCGAGCCTTGGTTGAAAACACTGCAAAGGACTTTGTGTGAGAAACTTATTTAGACAAATGGTTAACCTGTTAAGTTTAGACTCAAGAAAGCATAACACACAATTGTGTTTTATATGTAACCATTTTTTCCCCAATATTTTTACTCTCTATCACTTGAATCTTTGATAATCTATTCATAGAATAATTTTATTTAAGTGACAAAGAGTCCTGTGGCACCTTAAAGACTAACTAAAGTATTAGAGCATAAGCTTTCGTGGGCTAATACCCACTTCATCAGATGCAAGCAGTGGAAGTGCTGATCTTGGGCAGGGCTGATCTTGAGCTGCCTCTTACAAACTGATGAGTTCTGTTTCTTTGGGAACAGTGGACCTGGTAGTTTTGTGAGTAGCCCATGTGAGGGGACCACTTCAAAAGGGACTTGAGGACTGGGTTGCACCTGTTACGCTGGAAGGTAAAGAGCTGGCATAGCCCAGAGGAGAATTCTTGAGTTGCTAACAGGCTGGTGGTGTTAGGAAGCTGATACCCAGCCAAGAATAAAGCAAGATTCTTTCATGCTGGAAGCAGAGAGGAACAAGGTGATTCTTAGTCACAAGAGTTAACAAAACATTTTCCTCTAATGGAGATTTAGGTGCCCAAACATGAATTTAGGAAACTAACACTTTAGGTTAGTTGCCCAGCGCGCACACACCCCCTCTATGCGAACAACAGAACAGCTAACCTTAATTAACCTTTAATATGTACAACAGTCATACCTACCTCCTGAATTAAGGAATCGTTTTCCACTCCGGACAATGGGATATTTGTCTGCTAATCTTTTATCAGGCCATATTAGTGCATCTGCTGCAAATACTACTTTATGGTTAGCTTGCTGGAACTTCTTTAGCATTTCTTCAGGGCCACCAGCAAAGATAACATCATAGCTAAAGAAATGGAAAGATACCTGTTAGACAGATCTGATTTTAAACAAGAAAATTCAAACCAGAAAAGCTGTGGCTTATTCAGACTTAAAACTATGCAGAGTTAAATAAATCAAATAGTGGTCTCTTAATTTTGATGCAACTGTTTCATTCAGAAACATGGCATAATTTAACACTATTTCTTACTAAGATATGATCAATCACTATCTTAACCACTTTACATATATGTATCCCTTCCCCGTTCTCTTACACACAAACTAAGTATTTCACGTTTTTGACTAAAATTTTTAAAACTTTGCCTCTAACTTGGAGGTTGTTTTTTGGTTGGTTGTTTTTTCATTTAAGGAGTTTTAAATTAGAGAAGAATAAGAAAACACTTTTTCCATTGTAAAGCAACTTTTAAAAAGTTTATTTATTGAGTAGGAGCTGCTCTTATTGCATTCCCCACCAATATGGCCCCTTATCTTAGATGATAATGGACAAAGTTTGGAGTCAGGTTCTCCTGAGTTCTAGTCTCACCTCTTCTCCCCACTGGCCTTCAGTTCTCTAATTTCACATCCTTATTCACCAAAGCTTTGTTGTATACACCTCCCAGAGTGAGAGTTATACTCATAATTTTGTTTTAACTGATATTGTTTATTGAGCAGAAGTTTTCACTGAGCTGACCACAATGATGCCCAGGTCTCTTTCCCAAGAGTTTACAGTTAATTTTACAATAAGCAATGTTTAGGTGTCATTCAAATTATTCCTGCCACTGTGCATTTCTAAGTTACGTATCCCTGTCACCTGACAAGGCTCTGATTCCTCTGAGGCCTTTTCTAATCAAGTACAGCAGTCAGTGAGCAGCCAGTAATGTAACTATACCATTACCACTGCCCAGAATAGCCAGTAAAGCAAAAAGTGGTGCAGCTTATTTTGCTTGAAAGTGGGGCTAATTGCATTTGTCTGTCTTCCCTTTTTACACTGGAGATTTGTACCAATGAAGCTACATCAGTGGCTAAAGTCCCCAAGACCTGACTTAGCGCTATTGTTACACCTGTCTCCAACCCATATCACACAATGCAGTTAGCTTCCACACCTAATTTTGACTTTCCGATGACACTGGCAATGGAGGGCATGATATCTGCCCAAGTCCCTATTTTCCCCCGAATAAATTTTAGCATGCATACACCCTGAAAATTAGTGGCATTTGCCTGATTTAATCTAGATGAAAATACTGTCTAATAAAGCAGGTATTGAAAGAGACATTTATGCGAAATGGGCTTTCAAAGCATCCTCCATGAAGGAAGAATAAACCACTGGCAAAAGCTACTTGTTATGAACTGTAACAGAAGCAGCAGAGTCAGAGTTCAGTCCCTTTGACAGAAAAATGCCTTATTCCGAAACTGAGAGACTTAGCATAGCTGCATACTTGCCAGCTTATTTCTTATGGGGGAAGAGGGGAAGGAAAAGAGACTTCAAAAACAAATTTTAATCTGTCTGCCAGGATGAGAACACATTAATAGGAATAATACATTTTTTTGGAGTTGAGGGAAAAAATTCTTCGCCTCATAAATTACTCTGAAAACAAATGAGTAATTTGAAAGGAAACTCATTTTTCTGAAAGTGGTATCTTTGGTGTCCCTTTCTCTTCAAGCAGGTGCAATTTCTTGCTGCCGTCAAAAGGCTGAGCAGGCCCCTGCAAAAGGTATCATCAGTGACTCACACTAAGGCCAGAAGGGACCATCATGATCTTCTAGTCTAACTTCTTGCACATTGCAGGCCATAGAACCTCACCCACCCACACCTGTAATAGACCCCTAACCTCTGGCTGAGTTATAAAATTCCTCAAATCAACATTTAAAGACTTCATGTTATAGAGATTCCATTTAGGATTCAACCAGCAAGTGATCCATGCTGCACACTGTAAAAGAAGGTTAATTCCTCTCCCCAACAATCACCCCATCCACAGTCTCTGCCTGAAACCTACTTCCCTCCCTGAAATGCAGGAACAAACTAAAGGAGAATCCATTCACTCTAAGAGTAGTCCTTTGAAGTGAAGGGGACCTACTTACAGAGCAAGATACTGCTCAATAGGAATATGGGAGCTGGAGAGAAGTCTGTAAAAACTAAACAGGATTTAAATTTATGATGCTAAAATAAAGTGCTTCGCATCCAAGTATCTTTACATTTCATAAATCTGAACACTCATTCCAGTTTTGCAATTGTCTAAAGAGCTTTTTTTTTTTTTTTTTAAAAAAAAAAATAAAATAAAAATGGTAATCATATCCCCTTGGCTTGACAGACTTGACCAACACAGCTACCACTAGTTTGGAAGCGGAAAGGAGGAGGGCTCTGCAGCACAAACTAGAATAACTGGTAAACAGGCACCTCAAGGAAAGGAAGTGTGTTGTGTAACGTATATAAAAGTAAGTAGTTTTATGAAAACTGGTTTGCCCTCCTATAGGTTTGGCACATGACTTAATGAAAAGAAATAAGCATGCCTTGGCGCCTCCCCAGCCTTGCAAACATGATTTGTCTTTGCCCAGAAACATCCTTCCTTCCTCTTCCCATTCAAAATGGTGAAGTCTGATTCAGGGCTAGGGTACAGCAAGACAGAGGGAATAGGCTGACGGGAAGAAGAAAAATGGGGCTTGGTCAAAGACTTTAGCCCAGTAGCTTTATGACAGGCTGCACTTTTCCACTTCGATCAAATGGATCTACTGCAGCATCTTCCAGATGAGGACAGGAACCAGTTGCATCTCCAGAGCACTGCTTCCCAAGCAAATTTACTTCTGCAACAACAGATGTATCAAAATGGCTTCATTCCACCTTCATCCCCAGAAGAGTAGCGTAAAGCCCTGCGCTAACAATTTGTGAAATGGATACACTGGTCAGGACTCAGCAAGTGAAAGAATAAGCCACACAGGTGTTTTATGGCTTTAAAAAACAAGCTGAAGTTTTATTAGTCAGTGTGATTAAACTTTGTTAATAATGAGCTTTAATTTAAGCACCACCACCATAACTGTTACTCAGCAACACCAATCCACTGTGGAGCTCCAGTTTCCACTAACTGAGATATCCCTCTTATTCTACAAGGCAACTTCGCTTCTGATCCAAACAAATGCCAGCATTAGGAATCAACCATCCTTCTGATGCTCCTCTTTCATGGAGAGAAGTGCTAAAAATACTGATAATGGATGAGTGAACATGTGCACAACTTAGATGCCCAATATCTCTGTCTGAGTCCTCACTGTCTCCTGGCCCATTGCTCAAGGTTAAAGTAAGCAAAGGCCCTTGAAAAACTACCCTACTTTCCCATAACATTTGGACATTAATGTAACTAAGTCTTATCATTCATTACATGCCATGCCTGCCTGTTACTTCAAGGAAAGCAAAAAAGAAAAAGCATCTTGCAGCATGGGAAAAATTCCTTCCCAATTCTACACAGGTGGTCAGCCATAGCTTAGATTAACACTATAGCCTATTTGTATTCTAGGAAACTGAACTTGTTCCTACATGAAATTATGTGACTACACCATTAGTTCAGTGTATCTAACTGATCTTACATGAGCAACAGTGAGATTTGAACCTAGGACTCTAAGAATTAGCAGTATGAGACTTTACTGCTCAAACTATAGAACTAAGACCTTTTGACTTTTACACCCACTTAGGGAGAGGGTAAAAGCAAAAAGGACAAACTCAAGAAATATAAAATGGAGGGGGAGGGAAATCTCTCTACAATCAGTATAAAAATTTGAGAGAGATTTCACAAACACACACGTATATATATACACAAGTCCTAAGTAAAGGAATTTTAAAATTTTAATTTTTTAAGATAAGTTTCACTAGTACTTGGCCAATAGGGCGACTAAATTACTCATTTTATCAAAGCCAAATAAGGTTAATTCCTTTTAAAAAACGAATCAAACAACTGCTGAAGATGCATTCCATTTATGAAAATGCAGTAAATTGGTAATAAGGTTAAATATGAAAGGAAGTGTCTAAGTAGCAATTTAATATCTGACTGGGTAGCTTATCCTACCGATCGTACATCACTCTAAATGCAAATTAAATATAGGAGAGAGTGAAAATATTTAGTCCCCTGTGTCAACTCTATTACAAATGTTATTCATAAAGTGGGTAAACTGATTTGTGCTTTCCACTTCTAACTACTTCTTGCATATCACATTCTCTCATTTTTTTCTCTTTTTGAAAGTCAAGTCATAAAACAGGACTATAAGGTTGAGAATCCAGTCAAACAGCTGCCCTAACTCATAAAGTAGACAGAAAGCATGGAAATTTTGGAATAAATAAAATAATGCAGGGAGATCACCCTCTCACACATGAGCTTTGCTAACCTAGCCCCTCCATATCTATTTAACTTGCAAAAACACTCCTAAACTTCAAAGGAAATACGATATTGCACAAAAGTTATACTAAATCAAAAGAGAAATTAACCTGGTATAAGCCCAAGAGACCACTGCATTGTGGTCTTATTTAGAATGACAGTGTGTGTAAATGACAGATTAAGTGGTTTTAAAGATGAAAAGAAAAAAAGAATTGTAGTAGGTCTGCCAAAAATGTTATTCCAAACTGACAAAAGTCTGCACAAGATAGGACATCATTGTCAATAATAAAAGCAGCAGATGTCTCTTGGCTCACACAAAACTTCTCGGGGTGTGCAAACCGAAGCATTTCTGCAATTCCCTACTTTGTGATTCCTTGCATCCACTAAGGCAACTGTTTTAAAGGTTTGACCTGGTTCTGACTGAAGTTGACAGGGAAGCTTCTGTAGATTTCCATGGACCAGATTCTCAGTTACACCAATCCTGTCGGTAGGGAAGGAACAGGGTGGATTTGGGGGGTGGGGGATGGGTAATAGGGAAAGATAGCTTCAAGTCACCTGTGTGCTCCCTGTATATTCTAGTCTGAGAGGGACCTACCTGGCCCTCAGAGAAGCTGCTCTAATTTATGCTTTGCTATGGGCTCTGGGAAGCAGAAAACAGCTGTAGTTCAGCACGCTGCAGCATGCAATATCCCTGCTCTGGGGCTGTCCTCTCCTCAAAGTATTAGAATCATACCTGGTGAGGGGCCCTTACTGCAGCTATACAGCAGGTGGGGAGACCCCTCACACAAGGTATTTTCAGGGAGCATTTCCAGCCTATTTAAGACCCCTTTACACTGTCAGACCAACATAAAGGAGCTTTAGTGTTTGAGAATTATGCCCCAGTAGTCTATTGGCCGCCACTTCAGTTTGAAGCTGCTTTTACCACTTCCTCACACACCATTTCCATCTCACAATCACTTTCTGTTATAACATCAACAAGAGAGTTGCTTTTTCGTGGGAAAAGGTAAACTAATAGCCAAACGTTTTGTCAGTCAATGGGTTTCACAGCTTGTCCGTGCGATGACATTGTTCATAGTACAGTAGAGCCATGGGCCCGGATACAATTTTTACATCTGTAAATCTGACAAAAACCAACATCTGTTCCAATTGCATAATGTTTTTATGAATGGAAAACTCAAAGCTAGCTTTCTCAGATAAAAACTAAAGCAGAGGTACAGCATGCCACAAGAACTTTTATTAGCATTCTATACAGAGTAGAGCATGATAGCAACAAGCAAAATTTGCTTACCATTCAATAAACAGTACAACCAAGTCCTCTTGATCAGCATAGCTTTCTATTCCTTCTTTCAGCAATCGCACTTTCTGTCCTCCTCCAATAGAGTTAACCAACTTTCCACCTTTCCACTCTTCACCTTTACCAAGAACCTGGGAACAGGGAGAAAGCACATTTTTTCGCTTGTACCCAGAAGGTCATTTTTAATATAACCTCATTAAAAAATGGATGTCAAAGCAGAGGCAAGCAAACACTTTAACTAGTGGATGTTATAGCATTGTAAAGTGCAGTGAGCCAGCATTTCAAGCATTGCAAGTTTTCCATGTCTCACGTAGAACTGACCACAATGACATTTCAGAAATAGGAGAGAGACATTTCCTAACCAAATAAGAACTCAAAGATTACTTTCCACTAGATCTCATCTCTCTCCCCCTTAGAAAGAGGAACTATGTTGATGGCAACATTCCTCTAAATTGTGTATTAAAACAATCATTCACTACATGACCTTTAAACATTGCTACAGTGTTTGGAGGGAAAGAGGGGTAAGAGAGCATAGAAAGGACATGACAATGGAAACTATAAACATTTAGTTGTTTTTAGTGCCTCAGGCTACTTTCTCACACTAAAAGTTTAGGATGGATTCCTCAGTGTATGATAAGCAATTAAATCAATGAAACAAAATTCCATCCTTACCAAGCATTGTAGGGAATCGTATCAGCAATAAACACCTAGATCTTTTGTAAGCCTTGAAAGTTTAACACGATATCATTATTTTTCTTGAACTACTAAATATTAGAGGGAATATAGCAATATAGTTGCCATAGAGCAATCAGCAAAATTACAAGCAAATGGCACTCTAAAGGTCCGTTTCCTAGGATTTTTAATCTATTATTGTTCAGTTAGGAAAGATGATTTTTCCTCTTGTAAAAGGGAAAAATGCACTTTTTCAGGACATGATGGTTGAAGTAAACAGACTGCAACATTTCAACTTATTTCTAAAAGATAAATCAATGAGCCAACAGTCATTAATTGGTCTCTTTTGATTAATAATTTCAATAGTGTGAAAAGCATGGATAATGTTTTACCACAGATACATTTCAATCCCTTGGTTTTGTCTTGAGGGACTGATCTACGGAGAAAAATTAAAAAGGGTGTTGGGAGGCTGATCATGCTCCTGTGATATTTGAATGCAGGAGGCAACTTAGGATATAGATTCCTTCATTCTGCATGGAAATAGGAGGACAGAGTAGGCCAGCAAAAGAAGTGAAAGATTGATAAGGGAGGAGTGGGAAGATTTGTATTGTCCTCTCACCAGTTCTACAGAGATTCCCTGGGAAATGTAATACAGCTAAGGGATGTATTTGGTTTCCCTGCCCCGCCCCGCCCCCCATAGCAGGACCCATTTAAGAAGTATGGGGCCCTGAAGGCATCTTCAGCTGCATGAACTCTGTCAAGACAGCTCCCATGAGTTTTGCTGCAGGAGGGATGATGAGATAGTCAAATAAATATAGCTTTGCTAAGCAATGCCTAAGGTGTGACATGATAATCTACAAACACTTGAAAGGTGCGAATACTGAGAGAGGAGTGGCATGCTTAAATAAAAAGGTATAACAGCAAAATAGCTAGGGGTAATAACAAATGTGGTAGTATCGGAATGAAGTTAAAAAAGAAATCTTATACTTTCATAAATGTCATCCCAAGAGTGAAATCTATAAATCTGTGGAATAATTTCTCAAGGTCAATGGAAGAAACCTCGTTCCCCTAAACATTTAGAGACAGACTAGACAAAACACTAGCAAATGTATAATGGGAAACATAACCTACAAGGCTACGGAACAGATGAGCTAATGGGTTGTCTCCATTGCTAGGTTCCATTAACTGTTTTACGTTATGACAGCATAATCATGTCACATTGTTTCTATGTTAACACTATTTCATTTCGAGTTAAGGCTATAAAACTATGTCCAATATTCAGCATGAGCGACAGAAGATACAGTACCTGCACTGTATAGTTGAAGTGTTTTGCAGTTTGCATGAAGCGGTGAAAGCCATCCGTTTCTCTAGTTGCTACAGTTAGAACTAATAGTTTATCTGGTGGGAGGAAAAAAAAGATAAGATCAATAACTTTATGATATAAAGCCACAGTGTACGACAAAGAGGCTGACCATTAGATTTGAATGCATATTAGCTTTCATAGTCCACACTGAACAACACTGTTGAGTTACTAAAGTTCTTGTGCCCCCTATATATGTCTGAGTTGGGAGGGAAATGGAGAGGATGTCACATTACAGGATTATAACTTCAAATGAGGAACCAATTACTTCAGATGAACAAATACTCTGTGTTCTTCCATATACCCCAATGAAAAAAGCAGAATATATTTTGCATGCCAGTAATACATTTTCATGTTTTTTGAAGGTCTCTTTCTACAAGTCTATAATATAGAACTATTGTTGTATATAAAGTAAATAAGGTTTTCTAAAATGTTTAAGGAGCTTCATTTAAAATTAAATTAAAATGCAGAGCCCCCCGGATCGATGGCCAGGACCCGGGCAGCATGAGTGCCACTGATCAACTCGCGTGCCATAGGTTGCCTACCCTGCACTACATAATTTTGTACCAGATCACAGCTTAACAAATCCTTTAAATGCAGTTGGCAGGCACAAGGGCTTGGAGACTCTCCATTTATGAGTTAACACTTTTACAGTTCTAGAAATAGACTGCTGAGAGTAGAGACCCCTGGAAGCCTGCACTCCTCTGACCGATTTTTTTTTCCCCTTTAAAAACATGTTGTCAAAGAAAAAAAACTCTTCACTCTTGTTCCAAGTCTGAGGTTTTTATGTCATCTTGTTGCCTACTCTGTACTCTCAGTGGCATGCCAGCGAATGACAGTACAACAAACTTTCTTGTCATCGCCTTTGCTTTTGACTGAAAAGTCCTTATCTTGAAGGGCTCGGATGAAATTGTAAAGCTCCAAAAGAGCTTGGCATTGCCCTGACTCAGCTGTTGAGCAGTGCTCTGTAACGTGGCCTCAGTACCATGGCTATGCAATACAGGTCCACACTCTGTTATGGGTACCTAATCATGCAGGAACCCTATCCAACTCTAACCTTCTAGCCAGACTGGTCTGTGTGCCAGTGAGTATTTCAGTTCTCTAGTTTGGTTCAAGTCACAGCTGTTTTCTAAACAGAGCTTGTGAGATCAACCCATCCAGAAACTCAAAATGATCTCCTCCAGATTGTGTTCACATTGCTTCACTTCCAAGAAAAATCCCCTAGTCTTCTCTTCAGCAGTGCTGCAACATCTGTTCTAGGCACAAGCTGTGACATCCCTACTATGATAGCAGCTTGCTCCAGGACAGATTGCTCATCCCCTAAACAGGTCTTCAACATCTCTGTATTTTATTAGTAACCTTTTGGTAGACATTTTGTTTTGTTTGGCAACAACAGAACTAATAAACCATGATGTAGTAAATATACTGCTTATCTGTTTCCATCACTTGCCTTGTAGAAGGGATGCAAATCACTAGTTACTGTTCCCTGGGATTAGCAAACTTCAGCAAACCAACTGGGCTGTTACTATTTCATTGCTTTTCCACCTTCACCCTACTCCTTTGATTACTGGGTGAGAGCTAGCAAAAATAGCAAAAGGAGAACTATGAACAGGGCCCAAGAAAATAACATGATTCTCTAACCACATTGAAGGAGAAATGGAGCTTTAACAGAGAGTGTTCATGAAGGAAAGTGTTTCCTCTTAATTCAACCCCACCAGACTACAGAGACCGGCCTCAAGATCCATAGAAATAGGGAATCAAAATTACACCTCTGACTTCAGTGACTTGCTCTGGTTGTCTGCCTAGCTGCTGCCTTCCCTCCCTTGTGTGGCTTTATTTCACTGATGGAATGACGTCAATATTTTCCAAATACTTTGATCAAAAAGAATTTTAAATTAAAGAGACTATAGAAATGTACATGCTATTCTAAGCAAACAGCAGCATTTAATAGAGATCAGTGAAGTAATACA
The DNA here is from genome assembly GCA_007922305.1 of Dermatemys mawii. Taxonomy (NCBI): domain Eukaryota; kingdom Metazoa; phylum Chordata; order Testudines; family Dermatemydidae; genus Dermatemys; species Dermatemys mawii. The sequence continues at coordinate 17,773,176 of ML677363.1, forward strand.
GATAAATTAAGAATTTAGTAGACAAAAACTTCTGGAGGTTAGAAAAAGAATTATTTCCCACTCTTCTGGTCCTTGAACATCTTCATTTCTTGGATCAAAAATACCAAAATCATGCAGGAGAGGTGGCTCTGATATCCCCAGCCAAAGTGGAAACTGGAAGTACTTGAAGTGTGACAAAGAAAAAAAAAATCCGTTTGAGATTTACAGCCCAAGTCTGTATACTAGCGAGGTTTAGATAAACATCCAAGCTTTAGAGCGTTTATCCAAATATTTTTAAATTTCTTAAGCTTCTCAACTTTAAATATTCCAGCAGCCTTTTGTAGAAATACAGTTACCATGTTTTAAAATGTATGGGTTAATCCCACAATAGGACTTCAATTCAAAGTGTCCACAGAGGTACTGACCTACAAACAGACAAAATGGGAAATACTTTTATATGAGTAAAAAACTATTTTAAAGGCTATCCAATCTAAACTGGCTACACGGGCGTCAATGTAGAATGAATAAAAGTACATCCTGGACCATGACTAAAACAAAACCGAAAAGGGTAAGGTTTTTTTCCCTGTGGAATATAAGTAAATTAAATATTAATTTAAAAATACAACACTTAAAAGAAATAGAATGCTCTCAAAAATGTGATCATACTAGACTACGTTACAAAGCCAAGTTAATCATATAAGACCCCTAAAGAATTGGCTACAGATTTACAAGACTTGGCAGAATTTCATTTGGAGCAGACCTATTTTACATCTACCCTTTCCTGAGGAATGTTAACATCAAGGATTTCAACATCTGTACTAGACAAGATGACGTAAGTGCAAAGCCTTGGCTAGATCAGCTTTTTTTGTAATATACAATTCAACTTAATGACTCAGAAAAAAATTCAAACCAACATATGTTCTGACAAGCACAAATTAGTTAGCATAGCTAATTGGGGCAATTTGTTTGTTTTTTCATGTAATGAAAGTTTGTATAAAGCCATCAGAATTTTATGCAAAGACATTTGGAGCACGCAGACCAATCTGTTCGTTTAGCTCACCATTCATTATACAGCACAATTATGGTCCAGTGCATTTTTCTAGACTCATTCGAGATAGGGAAATGAGCAAGCATGCTGATATGTAAATAATCACAGCCTAGGACTGTATAAAATGGGGAAATATAGGCAGCCAAATTGAGGAACAGCTGACATTGATTTTCACGAGGACCTACAAGATGGTTCATATTAATTGAAACCACAAACTGATTACATTATTTAGTGTCTCAAACTGTGTCATACAAAACTGAGGCTATAGGTAATATCTACAATAAGAATATTTTGTCTTTTGGGATATTTGTCCTCGTTTATACATGCATTTTTTATATTACAGCTGAGGTGTTACACTCTCTTTCAGAAGCTCTAATCCACTGATCATACAAGGGTACAAGTTGTTAGGTGTATGTGATTCTAAAGTGTTCTTTTACAAACACAGTAGCAACTGCAGCTCCTGTTGGACTTCGAGTTGGACTCTTTACAAAATGGTTATCTTTTGAGGGTTTGTTTTTTTTTTAATTGGGATCTGTCTGAAAAAAGCAAACATGATGTGCAGTCATCCTGTCTACAGAGAGGCACTGCAGAAATTGATCAGATTACAGCTACATAGGCACACAACTGAAAAGATCAGCTCCCTTTTCTTTCAAATCAAGAAGTTATAAAAAAACCACTCATGTAATGCATATAATTTCATAGGCTTTATTCTGATTTCATGAATTGGCATAGCTCCACTGATTTCCTTGCTGCTGCTCACTTATTCCTACATAAAAGTGAGGGCAGATCTAAACTGCAGCCTAAATCAATATACTTTACTTCGCTCAGGAGTATGAAAAAATTCCGCCTTTCCTGAGCAATGCAAGTTTCAGGCTGTCCACACCAGCACCATGTCAGTAGGAGACACTCTCCCGTCGACAGTTTCTGCTTCTTGCCACGATGGCGTCACTATACCGACAGGAGAGCGCTATCCCATTGTCATGTGGCATCGTTGCAGGATGTGTTGCAGCTGCACTGATGTAACACTGTAGTGTAGACTTGCCCTGAGAGAAGAATCAGGTCCCTCTATAAAAGAAACAGACTTTAAAAAATTATATTCACACATCGCATTAAATTCCTTATTAACTCATCTTTAATGTCAATGTCTTCGACAACCGTACTTCTCACTAGTTATATTTCTGAGCTTTTTTTTTTTTTTAAAAAAAAAAAAAAGCCTGGTGGCTTTAACATATTAGTCCTGCAAAACAGCTACCTTTCAATATCAATTAAAAATTTATTGAAATCTGCTACGAAAATATAAGAGGTAAAATTAGTCTTATTTAAAATAGACCTGAATTCACTAATTTAGTCATTCAAATACAACTAGTCCTTAAAGGCAATGGGCCATATTCTGATCTTAAACTAGAATAAACCTGAGGTAACTTTACTGAAGTCATGTTGAAGTAATAAAACTAACATATGTAATAAACAGAATTAGAAGAGGTAAGTTTAAATCAAGGTGTCTTTTGATTCCAAGACATAATGCTTCTGAAACCTCAAATTAACAAATAAAAGACCACATAATGGAATGTTCAGTTCGTTTCCTAACAGATTTCTACACATCTCAAAATCCGTCATATCTCATGCCCTGAAAGACTAAGCCATAGATCAAGGATTGAATGTTACACTTAGCATCTGGCTCACGGAGGTGATCCCTGTAAATAAGGGTTAGGATGCACTGATGAAGTAATATTGGGAAGATTCCTCCATCACTGCCCTGGATATCAATTTTCCAGGGCCAATACCTAGCCTCCTTACTCATGTGAGTAGTCTCCTTTACTCCAACGGACTACTCACGAACACCAAGCAGCACTTGGCCCTGTGAATAAAAGCAGGACTTATTATATTAAAGGCACTGAACTGACAGACTTTAACAAACTACCAAACTAAAGTTTAAGACTTTAACTTAAAAAGCAGAATGGGAAAGGCAAAACAAAGAAAGAGTGCTAAAAAATCCTCATGTTAAAACTTAGCATTTCATCTCCATGAGACTACATAATAATGTGCTTGTAATACAGGGCACCAGTGTGGCTCTATCCTGCTCTAATAGCTGGACCACTAGAGTTCATACAGCCTTCATGCTAATAGAGTGGACTCTTAGCTTAGCACTAGAGACTTATGCTTTCAGATCTAGAGGGCCTGGGTTTGAACACTTCTACTGACATGACACCCATGACAGCATCGCAAACTGCTAAAATGAGAAGGGATCCTATCTAGGCTCTGGAAACTTCCAATACCACACACAGTTTACATGCAAAATAATATTTCTGACAACAAACATGACTGTGTCCCCCACCCAGATCCATACATGTAGGGAACCAAAGTAGCTGCAGGAGGTTTGAGATATCCATGCAAAGGGACGCCCCATGAGAACTGCTCATCCAACTTCTCTTTGGCAGTAAGCCTCCACCGACAGACAAGCTGTCACTTGTATCTCTCATCTGTCACCAGAGGGGAGCATCAGGCCCAGTGTTTCTTTATACAGCAGACTTAAGCAGCATTTGAACATACGTAAACAAAGCATGAAATCCTATGTCCCACGCAATATCAGCGTATAAAAGGATGTACAAAGACTGGAACCTCAATCCAGCTGAGTGTGCTAAACTTAGCAGAGTGTTACTATGGAGGGCAGTCTGACAATTCCATAAATAAAACAGACCTGCTTTCCAGAGACAATCACTGAGACACACTCAGCATTTGGCTGACACAGTATCCCCAGAGGCAAATGTGCTCATTTTTAAATGCAAATTATAACTTTACCAATAAGGAAACACTTCGCTAGTCATGTCAAGAAAGCCAAGGTTGCATACAAAGGTCGTTGTAACATATTAGGAGTCCTAATGAATGTTTTACATCATCATCTAATTTCCCTTACCTAACTGACTTTTGTGCTGCTACAACCAAGGATCTGACAACACTCCCATTATAAATATTCATTTTCAGGAGTCAGAACTATAATTCAGAATGTTTGCTTCGGGCTGAAGGTTAGCCAGCAAAGTCTAAGCCAGGAACAGTTATGCCAAGTTTAAGTAACAATATTTTCCGCCCAAAACCCTGATAAACAATGTGTGACTAGCTGGACTTTTGGCAATCTTTGACCCACATGGTTTTTCTTTTTACTGAACAAAGACACACAGATTACTAGTTAATTTGCACCAGTGCTTATGGACACTTTCAGAATTGTTTTAGAAGCAGCCAAGATTTGGAATACTGTTTGCTACCATATGATGACTAAGGCTCAATACTTAGATCCAGACCTTATAGACCTATTTACACAGAGGTGCTTGTACTTTCCCCAAGTAGAAAAGGGATAATGGATCTCTGAGCCACATAACTGAATAGAGTTTTAAAGATTTAAAATTACGGAAATATAGTTCCACCTCTGGGGTTCTAGAGACTATGTAAAACCACAATAGAATTACAGTTGTATAACTGGTAACTTCTTTGTATCTATATCCTTTGTTTTTGGGTGCAGAGGAAATCAAAGAGGCACATATACCTGCCAAAAGTGGCTAGTAAGCAAGAGACAGGGAGTGGGGGAAGAAGAGTGCCTAAGACTCCACAGAGAGAAGGCACCGCCATATAGACCAAGGGTCTCCAGACTACGGCCCAGGGACCAGATCCAGCCCACGGCATCGAATTGTCCAGCCCCTGGCCCCCAGCTGAGCAGGCATGTGGAGAAGTTGCCGCTGCCTCCCTGTGCAAGTTGCTGCCGGCAGCCCCATGTGCGGAGGGGTGAGTGCCCCCATGGTGCAGCTGGAGAAGCAAAGGGGGCAGGGTCGCGGCAGCAGCTGGAGAAGCAAAGGGGGGCCACGGCAGAGGCAGGAGGAACAAAGGGGGGGCTGCAGCAGCAGCCCACGAAGCCCCTTTAAAAGTCTAATATGGCCCTCATCTCAAAAAGTTTGGAGACCCCTGATACAGACAATCATCGTCTCTTCCAGAGTACATCTACACTGCAATTAGATACCCACAGCTGGCCCATGACAGCTAATTTGGGTTTGCAGGACCCAAATTAACGGGTCATTTAATTGCAAGTGGGAGGGTCCCGGACCTTGGCCTAGGGTTCCCAAATTTCCAGTTGCACAAAACCAAACACTGTTGCCCTGCCCAGAGGCCCCACCACTTCTGGGGCCCCACCCTCAGCTCACACCACTCCCCCTCCCTCCATCATTCACTCTCCCCCACCTTTACTTGCTTTTATCAGGCTGGGGACAGGAGTGTAGGCGAGGTTGAGGGCTCCGGGGTGGACCAGAAATGAGGGGTTCAAGGTGCAGGAAGGGGCTCCCAGGCTAAGGCAGGGGGGGTTAGGGTGCGGGAGGGCCTCAGGATTCCATCTCAGGGCGTGGCTCTGGGATAGGGCCAAAGATTTTGGTGCAGGGGAGGGGGCTCAGGGCTGGGGTGAAGGCGTTGGCATGCAGAAGGTGGTGCAAGGTCTGTGAGGGAGTTCAGGTGTGTGTCGGGGGGGTTGGGATGCGGACTCCAGCTGAGTGGTGCTTACCTGAGTCAGCTCCCAGAAGCGGGCAGCAGGTCTGGCTCTTAAGCAGAGGGGCCTGGGAGCTATGCTCACTGCCCATGCCCACAGACGCCATCCTCACAGCTCCCACGGGCTGCAGTTCCTGGGCCATGGGAGCTGTGCAGCCAACCCTCCGGCAGTGAGCAGCGCCCCCATTGCCACCCTAAGCCTAGGAGCTGGACATGCCAGACGCTTTTGGGAGCCACACATGCCAGCTGCTTCTGGGAGCCATGCGGAGCCAGGAAGCCTGCCTTAGCCCCACTGCACCTCCAACTGGACTTATTCAAGTGTGTGAGGGGAGACAGGCTGAAGCCAGGGCAGGTGGGCTTGATTGCATGACACCAAACAGATGATGGAAACCACGCAAGTTGGACAGCGGGACCAGCCATGCATATAGATGTCCTGACCCACGATAGTGTTCCCTGAGTAATAAGGCATACATCAGTTTCCAGACTGTAGGATGCCTGAAAGAGGATGTAAGTGAAGATTCAGATCCCTGAAATGGGAAATTAAGATTTAGCTAGCTCTGTATATAAGTATTACAGTAGAATCTATGAACACCAGAGTTACAAATTGACCTGTCAGCCATGCATCTCATTTGGGACCAGAAGTATGGAATCAGGCAGCAGTAGAGATCGAAGGGGGCGGGGGAAGAAAATACAGTACTGTATTAAACTTTTCTTTTACTTTTGTAGTAGCTTACAATAGGATTTGACAAGATAAGAAAACTTTCTATGCTTGTTTCATTTAAATTCAGATGGTTAAAAGCAGCATTTTTCTTCTGCATAGTAAAGTTTCAAAGCTGTATTAAGTCAACATTCAGTTATAAGCTTTTGAAAGAACAATTGTAACATTTGTTACGAACATTTCAGAGTTAGGAACAACCTCCATTCCTGAAGTGCTCATAACTCTGAGGTTCTACTGCAGTTGCTAGTTTGTCCTCTCCCTCACTGGAAGATTACAGATAAATACGTTCCCCTCCCCCTTTGTTTAAATATTCTAAATTACTGTTTTGAAACCTGGTACCAAGTACTCTAAGGCAGTGGTTCCCAAAGTTTAACAATCTGTGAACCCCTTTCACTAATATGTCAAATCTTGTGAACCCCCTTCTTAAAATGAATATTTCCAGGGACTTTCTCCTTTACCTGAGTATAAATTATAAAAGCAGTGCTCTTGGAAATATAAAATTTGTTTTTATGGCATTCTTATTACACACTATATTATCATCTATCAGTACAGTATTTTAATTACATTATGAAAACAGCAACACGCTTCCAAGATTTCATTTTCATACACGTATCACTTTGAATAAGCCTGTTATAAGGCAAGGCTCCTATGATTCATCAAGGAGTATCAGATATGAAACAGCATGAAGGTATTTAAGAAGCCAACTCAGAGAGTTCCTTCTACACAAGCATTCAGGTGTTGAGCAGTCTAGGCACACACCACACGATACCACAAAGCTTAAACTTGTTTTTCATAATAATTTTAAAAACAAGACTAGCTTCCTGCTTAATTTTAAAAACAGCAAAAAAATATCCACCTCCCTTTCCATTTCTTATAAGGAGTCTTGAAGTTTAAATCTCCTCCTCTAGGTATGCTTGCTTTGATCTGCTTAGCTCTTGGAAGTCCAGGGGCTCCGGGCTGCTGGCCTTATGCTGCTTGGAGTCCCTAGGGACAGCTCTGGCTGCCATTAGGGAAATTTTTTTCCCCCCAAGAAGCCCCTGTAACATTTCATGAACCCTCAGAGGTTCACGAACCCCAGTATGGGAACCACTGCTCTAAGGTCACAACCAATAGCTTAAAGTGGCTAAGAGTTCCTGTAGCTGCCTTTCTGATCCAATTTCCATAGAAAATGAAAACAGGGAGGGAAAAAAAAGTTTCTCTAAACCCTTGTTCACTTCAGTTGCATGCTCATTTCCATGGATATGAAAGCAAGAGATGAAATTATTAAGAGTCCTGACTCTGGTATTCTACTTTTGTTCCTTCCACCTCCTGCATCCACAGGAGTTGGAACAAAAAGGCCGCTAATAACTTGTGAAAAAAGGAACCCCACTTTTAGATTTGGCTATCCACATCAAGTGGCAGTCTAAAAGTAAAATAAATAAATAAAAATCTCCTTCAGAATTCCACTCCCAGAATTTTTAGTACTTTGAATTTAGAAAAGGCTACTGGTGAACTTTCCCTACCTCCCCACTCTTCTGGGCCTTGAACAAAGTTTGTTTGTTTGGGGTTTTTTTTTTTTTTGGGGGGGGGGGGGGAGAATTTGGAATGGATAATTGGTCAGTAAGTCCGTAACTGTGCTTATAACCATGATAGCTGCACAGCCCGAACTGTCTACTGACAGGTTTCTTCAAGCATGACACAGTAGACAGTTTTATTTTGGTTGCTCTCATAAATGTGCTGTCTCACAAGCACAACAGTAAATATAAAGGGTAATGGCAACTACTGAATGTACTATTAAAGCCAAACCAATTTGGCAAAGAAAAGTAATTCTTGGGTTTTGGAACTACTGAGTAGAATTCAAAACTCAAAGTTATCATAAAGTTCTGGGTAAGACTAGTAAAGGCTGATAAGGAAAACTCTTAATAGCTTCTTTGTGTTAGAGTATAAGAGAGTTACATTTTCTAATCTGAGTTACAAATCAAGTATTTTTTCTGGAGCATATCCTGGAAAATGTAAGGAACTCTACAACATTTTCTGTATAAGGCAAGCTAATTAGCTTGCTAGCATAGGGCTGATTTAAAACATATTGGTTAGTATCTTATTTTCAGCCTAATTTTTTTAAAAGTACTCCTTGCCCATTTGGATAAGTATAACTCCCAGTTAACTTAAAACTCACAAGTGTACTTTTAAAGGAGCACCTAGTAGGCAATGTTGTTATAGTACAAAGGAATCGAAGAAAAGACAAGGTTTCCTAGACACACAGCAACATTGTATGTTGTCACTGTTTCAAGAAAAAGGAAAGCCCTTCATGAGAAAGGGTCTAACTCTGAATGTATTTACTCTGGTAAGGCCTTAAACAATTCTATTTTAATTCCACCACTGTCAGAAACCTACTAGACTACAAGGTCCTGTAGTGATGAGGCTGGCTCCCCTAATCTTTCCTTCTTAATACTGATCACAATACCAGAAACTGCTACCTGGATGGGAAGTGGAAGACCCTAGAAAGTACTCCCCTATTCCAGATCTCTAGTGTGACATTAGTTTGCACTGCCTGTTGCTCATAGGAGCGGTCTTGGCTTCACAATAGGAAAATTAAATGTGTTAATGCAAGAACTGGAATGCTCCAATTATAATTCTGCCAATAAACATGAAAATGAGTGATTTATGACAATTGCAAATCTGATTTTAAAGTTATATGATTTAAAACTTGCAAAGACCAGATTCTCAGGGCAGGGGAAGGGGGAGGAGAGAGAAGGAGAGAAATATAGCAGCTGGATAGCATAAAAAGGGGTGATCCAGGCAAGCTGTTAGTGTCTATCATAAAAATTGTTGACGTATACAGATCTATGTAAACCAGCAACAGGTATCAAGGTCTGGAATGCACATGCAATACTTAACCCATATTTCAGTATTGAGAGTGAGGGAATCAGCATTTATGAGACATTTACATTGTCAAAGAAAGCAGTAAACCAACAAAATAATTTATTGTTAAAGCATTCAGCATACTTCAGGAAGAAGAATGGAAGCATTTGACTGAAACCTTTTCAAGGATTCTTAACACCAGAACGTACTGAAATAGCAAACACACTGTTTTGTCTAAAGAAAGAACCACGTATTAAATACTTAAAATTAGTTAACTTTGTGAGACAGATATTGGTGTGCCTAGAGAGTATTATTGCTTAGTTAGATCAGACTAATACATTTCCAGGACCCTGCTGTCCCCGCTCTGCTGATTCTGCAAGTTGCTGAGTTATTCAGAGAAATGCAAATTACCTTCAAATCCCATTAACTTTAGCATACAATACCTTTCAGGATTGGGCTCTGGGTGGTTTTATTAGCATTGGAGGGATGAAAGCTACTCACGTTTGTCTTTAAATACACACGGGGGGGGGGGGAGAGAAGAGATCAAACATTTTAAAATGAGTTGTTAAAAATAATAAAAGCACTAAGCTGTAAAATTAAAATTGAAATTATCTTCTGAATTCTAAAGCACAGTTTCCTCAGCTTTGAAGCACATACTGACTAGCATTTCATGCACCAATACATATATGCCAGACAGCTGGTTGAATTACAGCCACCACTTCAAATTTAACATTTGAAAAATCTATCCCTCAAAGAAGCATAGTTCCCTATGTGCTAAAATCTATTGAAAATCTGGCCATAAATGTTAAACTGGGAATTACTGAGAGAGTGTTAAGCTCTTTTGAAATCTTGGTTTTATCTGTATCACAAACTTCACAATAATCACTGTTTTGTGCTGTGTATACTAATTGTGTGCTTCTCTGCAAAAGAGTCAGAATTGGCTAAAATGCAGCACTCTAAAGAGTATCAGATGTTTCTTTGTTAACCAAGACCAGCCACATAGTTCTACCACTTCAAAAAAATAGTAGCCCCCCACAATATCACTTAAATGTATGTAAGAAAGTAAATAAGCAATGGTTCTCCCAAAAACAATTTATAAGTGGTGTATGTTGCACTACAGGTAGCACCAAGCATACCTGTCATACAGGAAACTAAAATCTTAAATATGCAGTATTTGTATGTTTATTAGTTTTTCCACAAGCTTTTTGCCTCCAGGAATCTATTATGAGTCAAAAAACATAAAAGTAAAATAAAAATCAAGACCTGGTCTTTTGATTCTATTTTTACTGTCCATGGACCCAAATGTTATAGAATCATAGGACTAAAGGGACCTCAAGAGGTCAACTAGTCCAGTCCCCTGCACTCATAGCAGGAGTAAGGATTATCTCCATCCCTGACTGATGTTTCTCCAACTTGCTCTTAAAAAATCTCCAATGATGAAGATTCCACAGCCTCCCTAGGCAATTTATTCCAGCGCATAACCATCCTGACAGTGAGGAACTTTATGACAGGTCCAAGCTTATACTCTATTGGCTGAGCCATTCTTACTCAAGGACAAAGGCAACTGATCAACACCTTTGTAGCCTCTTGATCCTGGAGGGGAGGGCTGGTTCAATTTCCAGCAAAGCTCCCAAAGTTAGTAATTCCCATAGATCAAAATGAGCATTAGTAAGGATAGGAGCTCTTGAGAATAATTCCCTAGTGTGGTCCTTCAGACAGAAATTAGAATGTATTGTTCCTGAAGTATGGGTCACTTCCCAGATGCAGATACCGCTGATAGCTAGTATTGCTTTAGTAACTGGGCCATAAGTGCTGCCTGAATGTAGTCCGGTATTCTGTTCCCTGCTTATTTTAAATAAAACAGAGCTCAGATAATACAAATAAAATGCTTACTTTAACTAAACGGTTCTTTGAATTTGCCATAAAATAAAGCATTAATTTCATACAGAGTGTACACTAACACACACACAAAATGAGAATCAAAGCTTCACTCTAATTTTCTTCATCTTATTGCTTGTTATGTTAATTGAGTCCAGCCTGAGTGCTTTCTCAGCCTTTGTGTAAACAGGCATGGATTTGGATATCAATGATATCATTGTTCCATGTCAATCACAATAAAACTACATTTTTAAAAAGGGAATGGAGCAGAGTCCTTAGTATCTGTACAGCTAGAAGGGGAAAAAAACAAAGAAGAATATTCCTAGCAATGCAGAAAGCCTTTTTAGTCTCACGCAAAATTTTTTGTAAGAAGTACTGGCTATAGATTTACAATTATAAATAAATATCCGAACAAGGGCCTCCATTCAGGAAGATGCTAATCCACACAATTTTAAGCATGAGTACTCCAATTGAAGGCTATAGTCTACACTGATTTATGTATAGATTCAGATTATATGGATGTATTTATCTGACACGTATACACGAAGTGTGTAAGAGAGAATATCACTCCTACTTATCACATACTTTCAAATGCTGCATAGATAAAACATCAGAAGTGTTTAAACGGACTTTTTCAATGGCCAAAATCTAATCAGTTGATCCAACAGTAATAAAGACAATTTAAGAAAATATCTATGCTGCAATCATTAGATATAATTGCAGATTATGTAGACATATCCAAACTAGCTTTAATCTAGCTAGCTCGTGTATTAAAGCAGTGAAACTGCAGTAGTATAGGCTTCAATGCACGCTGTACAAGCCCATCTAGAACCCTGGGTAATTACGCAGGTAATTAGCCCATGCTGCCACAGCGTCATTGCTCCAGTCCCTCAAAATAGCTAGTTTAAACCTAGTTTGAGTACGTCTACACAAGAATCACTATTGGAATGTAGTAAAAGTTTCCCAGAAATAATTTTAGATTTTCAAGTTAATGCTGCCCATCTCCTAAAAAGCATACACAATGGTTTTCCAGTAGCACTAACTGTACAGTTAAAGCCTTATTAAAGAATTGCATGTTCACTAATTTAGTGTCATTAAATGACAGATGGAATCTTGGCTTCCACTCACACAAGATTTTCACCACTTTGATATTTAATGAAAAACTAACTACTAGTGTTAGAGCAGCGGTTGGCACCCTACGTCACGCGTGCTAAAGGCGGCACACGAGTTGATTTTCAGTGGCACTCACACTGCCCGGGTTCTGGCCATCGGTCCAGGGGGGACTTTTAATTTAATTTTAAATGAAGCTGCTTAAACATTTTCGAAACTTATTTACTTTACATACAACAATAGTTTAATTACATATTATAGACTTATAGAAAGAGACCTTCTTAAAATGTTTAAATGTATTACTGGCACATGAAACCTTAACTTAGAGTGAATAAACAAAGACTCGGCATACCGCTTCTGAAAGGTTGCTGCCCCCTGTGTTAGAGGATGAAATTCTTTCCATTGACTTAACTGGGCTTTGGATCAGACCCTATCTACTCAATGAAGTGTTTGTTTCAAGCAAGCACAGGACAGGTCTCAATTTCCAAACTAAGAAACAAAACAGTTTATTTGGCATGTTATGTCCTTACAATGTGTGAACCAGCTGCTCCCTAAACAACTGTGCTGAATTTCTAGTAAATTGTCAGCAGGACTGCTTTTCAGTGGATATTCTGAAATTGACATGAGCTGCACAAGTGAGCAAGTTTATTCAGCTCCTACTGTTTTGACTGTTTCCTATATCAATACAAAAATTCTTGTTCTTAAGCTATTTCTTTATGAGGCTGCCTGTTTAAACAAGGTCAAACAGGATAGTGAGAATTCTTACAGAAGACCTTCTTCCAGCTCCCTATAGCTAATTTATCAATGAAGTCAAGGACTGAGATTTGCAGTCATGACCCAGCCTGACATCAGTATTTGAGAAATGAGGAACTGGAGCTGTAGCACAACTGAGGACATACAGTGCTGCCTCCCTACAGTCATTAAAGTTCCCATTTTCAAAAGAGCTCAGCACCCACAATATAGGCCAGATTTTCAGAATTGTTCCACCCTATACCAAATAAGTGGTAAAATTCTGAGCTCTTTTGAAAAATCTGGCCAGAAGTTTCACACTGGGAGCTGCTAGGCTAACAGTTTTAAACATCTGGCCCCAGTTGTAGGTGCTAAGCACCTGAAATTCTGCCCCCGAGCTCTTTAAAAAGTCTGGCTTTAACTATTTAAACCAGGGGTCTCCAAACTTTTTGAGACAAGGGCCATATTAGATTTTTGAAAGGGCTTCGCAAGCTGCTGCTGCGGACCTCCTTGTCTGCTCCTCTGGCCACTGCCACGACCCGCCCCCCGCCCTTGCTCCTCTAGCCATGCCGCTGCCGTGGCCACCCCCTTTTCTCCTTTGACCTGTGCCACACCCCCCCCCTTTGCTCCTCCAGCCGCACTGCAAGGGCACTCACCCCTCCGTACATGGGGCTGCCGGCAGCAGCTCGTGGGCGGGAGGGGCAGGAGCCAGCGGCAGCTTCTCCACGTGTCTGCTCAGCTGGGAGGCCAGACAAATCGCTGCCACAGGCCGGATCTGGCCCCCAGGCCGTAGTTTGGAGACCTCTGATTTAAACAGTTACACAGGCTGCAAGCTCATCTTCACAACCATAAAGAACATAAAAGTGTTTCTCTCTGAAGAGCTCCATTACTCTGCACAAATGGATGGCTCACAATCCCAACTTGCCAGGGAAAGCTAATATTACTTGCCAGGGGCAAATGGATGTTTCAAATCCTCATATAGCATCAGCGAGAAACTGCTCCCAGCTCCAGGGGTGGAATAACACTCGCCAGCACTCTTGTAATGGAAGTCAGCAAAGAAAAGCAGTAGGATACCTAGCCCACCTTTGCATCTTACCCACCCTTGCACTAGCAACTGAGATTCTTTTTAGTAAGTCTATGTGCCTGATTCTGATCTCACTTACACTATTATAAATGAGGATTAACTCTATTAAAGATAGGGCTTGATTACACTGGCACTTTATAGCACCATGAAGCCCACAGGAGCGCTATAACTCCCTACCCATCCAGACTGGCGAGGCACAGAGCACAAAAAGTACATATTTATACAGGTCCTGGTAATCCTCCTTGCCAGAGGATTAACAGCTGTAGCGTATTAGGTGCTCCATTTTAGCACGAGTGTAAACAGGTATTAACAAAACATCACTCTGAATGATCTCTGGAGATGCCCTTAAGCCATTTAAGCCTCTGTTCCCTTTGTTTTGAACTCGGCTGGAGGAGTGTGGAAGTATGTTTTCAGAGCTTAGCTGTAACTCAGCAATGCAAATGTTTACCAAGTGAGCCAGAGTGAAAGAGAAGACTAGCAGGCTCCGCATTTTAAAGACAATGTGATGATACACTCTCAGCATGCAAAAATTCCACTCGCTCTCTCCGTCCGCATACATACAGCACGCTACCCCTCACCCCTCTCGTTTGAAAAGCACGTTGCACCCAGCTGAATGCTGGGACAGCTGCCCATAATGCACCACTCCCCCTGCTGCTGCAAGTGCCACAAATGTGGCCACACTATACTGCTGGCAGGTCTAAGTGTGGACATGCTATAGCGCTATCCCTATAGCTGTATACGATGGCAGGTATAACCAAAACCGCTATAAAGCTGTAAGTGCAATCAAGCCCTTAGTGTTCACTGATGTAAAACAGGTTTAAGGTCAGAATCCATATCAGTAACTACACAACTTCTTGTTATAATAAGATTTCTAAATTAACAGACTATGGAACAAAGACTAGTTAGTTTTTGCATTTCATTGAATGGCACCTGCTGGAACTACTTTCATTAGTGGAATTTAAATTTTCCCTACACATGGGCACAAGTTGGCTTCCACTGAAACCCATGGAAGCAGGATGGGCCTATGGAATCTGATTCTATACAATCTAGAAGTCAATAGAAACATTCCCATTGGACTTCAATACTAAACTTAGCCCAAAATGAGCAACTAAGTTTGTCCAGCACTTTTCTCTTGTTCATTCTTACATCTCAGGTTTAGAGGCTAACAGTTCTTTTTCTACTTTAACCCTCACATTAATTACAAATATAGAAACCCATGCCAGATTTTAAATACAATAGTGACCTCAAAAGAATGAAATTAGCATTGCTATCAAATGCTTTACATTCTTTCACTCATCTCCCAATAAGATCCTTCAGGGCACTAAAGCATGGTCTTTCAATCCCCATGTCACACTTGGAGGACTTCCAGTCTGGATTTTTCTTGCAAGTTGCTTCCAAAGCATAAACATTCAAGTTGTGTTCAAGATATCCTAGTGGATCAAAAAAGAAATACATTGATTTTGATCATGGTTCCCATATAAAATTCCAGGTTAAGGGTCTTAATCAAACCCAAGTTGTATTTTGTTGCTTTAAACTATTTTGGAAATCAGCCTGAAATTATTCTGTGCTTCATCTCAAAGATGATCAAAACTTACAATAAGTTATACAGCAATATATAGTGCACCTTTAATTTTTGTTTGCATAGAAAAGGATGAAATGGCCAAATATTTTCAGTATAAGGTTTTTGAACATTTGTCAGCGCACAAGAGGTTTTACAGCCACTATACTGAATTAAAAGCAACGAAACAGTACGGAACATATAAACACATATTACAATAACCATATTGGAGTGTAAAGAGGTCAGGATGTTTTGAGAAGAGCCAAATGTAAGATATTATTGTGTGTCTGGAACAGTGTACTGTAAAGTAATTACTGAAAATAGTGGGTATAGTTATTTATTGGTAGAAAGTGTCATATTTTGTAATTAGTTACGCTTTTTAGATGCTTCACTTCTGTCCAATCAATATGGGCCAGATTACAATAATACTCAAGGTGAGTATGGGTATTTCACTCCAGGAATAATCAGACTACTCATATACTCCTTGAATAAGGTGCTCCTGATTGTGAGCAATGCTATGAGAATCTGTCCCTTAATGATTAAATATACCCCCTCCAATGAAACCATTATCTAAATATTTTCTACACAGTCACAATACACTCCCATTAGAGAAATGTCACCAAAGATATTTTTATGCTGCAGAAAAGTAAAGTCACTAATTAAATTGAAAAGGGAATTATTCCTCTCTCATATCTTCAGTTTATGACCCTCTCAAACATAATTCTGAGGAGCACTTTATTTTTTCATTTTAAAATAAAAAAAATCATTTAAAATAAAAAGCTACAGATACCTCTACAATGCCCATACCTATCCTTCATGCAAATTCAATTCAAGCACTGGGCAAAATAGATTTTAAAACAGTGACTAACCGTTCCATAAGAAATAGATTATATTTACATTGATTAACATACTTTAATAGCACAATTCACTGCATAAACTGAATGATCCCACGATGCCAACAGTCCAGTAACTTTTTTGTTTTTAAATGAGCAATTAAATTTGGCAGAGAGAAGAAATCAAAACTTTAAGACATGCTCTAGTCATGACATTTCAAAATATTTTAATTAGTGCAAATAAATACTTCATATGAGACACAGAGCCAGTTTAGATCCTAATCCTTCAAGCTACTTGCACAGAGCCGCAATGACTTAAAATGAGTAGCAAGCCAGCCAAGGTACCTGTGCACTGCAGCTTGCAGGATCAGGGCCTAGATGATAAATAGGCGATTCTGCCACCTTTACTCACATGGAATAGAAACTTGCACAGTGAAGAGTACCACTGAAGTCTGCTTTGGTATTAGTGTGTTCGGGGAAGAATTTTGCCACACACTTATTCACCTTACACTTACAAGTTGCACAATGAAATCAAAATTGATAATCGCCCATCCAAATTAAACAGCCTCTTAGAATTGGTATGGTAATGTACAACTTTTTCTTTTTCTATCTGTGTCTATAAATACATCTTACTTCTGTTCTAGTCTATGCATCCAATGAAGCGGGCTATAGCCCACAAAAGCTTATGCTGAAATAAACGGGTTAGTCTCTAAGGTGCCACAAGTCTTCCTCTCTTATTAATGAAATCAATGGAACTAGTTGCACACTCAGTTGTTATTCAGTGTGAAGAAGCGTGGCTAAATCTTGTCTCAGTCTATAAATCTAAGATAATTTGAAATTTCCAGCACTAACTACCATACATCAAAGCACTTACTAAGCACGTTAACACACTCCACCCTCATTATATGATGTCATGCATCCTGAATGCTATGAAGGGCTTGCAAAATGTGTCAAAGTTATTTTGCCAGGGAAGCCTTTCAAAGTTAATCCAATAATATTTAAAAAGTTAAAAAGGAACCAGAAATGTGACACAAACAACTCTTCTGATCAGCACTCTAAGAGCAGCCATGTTTATTTATTTATGGTTCTCTTCAGACACACACACACACACACACACTTCCCTGATGCACACCTACAGTAGTCAGTTGTCAATCTGCATGTCTTAATCTAATTCAGGACCAGATCTTGAAAACACACCTGCAAATAATGATTACACAAGGGAGCAGCCGACACTGACTTCAAGACTCTACTCACAGAAATAGGTATTTTTTACACAAGTATTTTTTTCTGGGCAATCCAATGGTTTAGGGCAGCAGCCTGACATTCAGGAGACCCAAATACAATTCCCTGCTTTGCCAGATTTCCAATGTAATCTAGAGCAAGTCATCTGTGGATCAGGATCCAAAAGACTACGAGGTACCTAAGTGCCTAAAGACCAGATTTAGCACACTTAATCTAAACATAGATTTAGTAACCTATATATGTTTTGAACTCCACTACAATCCATAAAATTCCTGCTGAACTCTATAGGTGACCTGTAGGGTTATCTTAGATGACAAGAGGTAGATATTTACTAAGTTTGACACAACAAGAAATGTCTTGACATCTAAAACTGTGGCTTCATCATTTGAACTTCGCTAAGTATTATGTACCCAATTTGAACACTAAATGGTCTTTATGTCCTTTTTATTTTATTTTTTTTAAGGCTGAAAAAAATAGCTGAGTCTTTGGGGGGATGGGGGAGGGAGAAGAGTTTTTGTTTTGTTTAACTAGAATTGATCCATAGTGTTGTTCTTGTAACTTTAGTTGCAATAAACTGCGCAATTCTGGACGGTTAACTCTGTCCTTCATGAACATTTGTATCAGAAAAGTAATTCTGTATTAATGAAACATTGGCCTTTTTGATGAAGACAATGTATGTAGTTTGATTTGATAAGAGAGCAAGATAGTATTTGGCAGCCACTTTTCCTCACTCCTATAACAAATGATTTCCAACATAAGTAATACTGATGTTTCGAAATTTTAACATGCCGACTGCCTGTTATACACTGAAAATTACACACTATTCCACAAAATACCAGCAACCTAGAAATTAAGCTCAAGACTGATATAACAAAAGAGACACGTGTCAAGATCTATTTCTCACTGAGCAGCAAAACATACTTAATAGAAGGCAATAAAATGTGCACAGAAGAATTCAGGAAAATCACTGCTGGTTAGAACTGGAGTCTGCAGCTAACAAACTTGCTGTATGTCTGAGATCAAGAAACTCAAGGATCAGCTTCCAAGTCAGCAGTCTGTTATACTCCAATACGGATTTTCTTAATATTCACGTTAGCCAGAATCCACTTTAAAAAAGTGACAGACGCCATAATACAAATAACTTTTTCTATTAGTATTGTTCAACATTAATAGCTCTGTGAGGTACGATTGAGCTATCACCAGGATTAATGTAACCCACCTATCAGATTAGTTAAGTATCGTTAGATCACAGTACAACAGTCTAACAACTATCCATTAAATCTTGAGATCCTACCTCTTAACACCCAACTTGAAACACTTATTTTGCTTAGTTAATAAAATAGACATACTACAGTTTGAAAAAGTGCTTTTATAGCAGGTATACTTGATGGGGATGAAATCAAAGCAGTTTTCTATAAATTGACACACACTGTTCTGAGTAATATGAAAACAGCAACGGTGCACGCACACAGCCTCTGACAGACTGCAATAAACTGTGCACAGAACAACTTTGTAGGAAATCATTAACGGGACTAAAGCCAGAATCGCAAGCTAACAAGACCAGCACTGTCCATATAAGGAAGCTACAGATGAGCAGGTTCCCACGTCTACAGAATCTGGTATACAGAGTCTGGCATAAGTCAACACAAGATTTTGTTGCATTAATTATTACTCAAGCTACCAACAACCTTACCCGATATTGTCTATCAAATGGGGTAAGATTTACAAGAGTCACTCCCCAAAAAGTTTTCTTCTGAACACTGAGAGAATTAAACTAGACATTAAAATATCCTTGGAATTTGTCAAGACTTTATGCTATTTTTATCACCATGTGAAATCCATCTTGCAGGACAGGATACCTTTCCCATGCAAGATCCAGTTATAGATGTACATTAGGTTCAAAATTACAGCAAAACTGTGACAAGTGGCTCCCTGGAAGCACAGGCAGTACTTTGACAAACGCGTCTGACCACTTTTTCAACTGGTTTTGGGCATAAGTTCTTTTTGCTATTGTTTTATACACTAAGGATTGAATTTCTTGCTGCTGTCTAACTTCTTGGAACATTAAAAGATTCAAGCAGCAGGAGGTGAACAAACTTTGGAGCAAAAAGGAGGGAGCTCAGCTCTTCAATGCGTTCGGCTAGGAGAAAACTCGTATACAGAAACTAAATAGTGTTGCTTCATTTGAAGTGAATTACTAAGTTGGGTCATCAGTGAGTGGCATCATCTGCTCTTCCAGCATCTAGGAAGTATGTGGCCCATCAACACCTTGTCCTGAGTCTCAAGCTACTCATGGGGGAAAGGAAGAAAGACGGATTACTTAAAAGGGAAGGGGGGAAACAGACAAATCTCTTCCCCACTAGGGGGAAAGATCCTGGTTTTGAACATTAGCTTTTCAGCCAGAATAGGTCTATATTTGTGTTCTCTGCCTTACTGTTTGCTAAATGCATTATAACCCTCTATTTATTTGCTTCCTAGTCAACTGCCTGAAGATCTTTGAAGAGTCCCTCGCCAGCAGAAATTTCATGATCAGTAGGTATTCATGCACCGTGAAGAAAGAGCTACTCACTCACTCCTCCCCCCGCCATATAAAACTGTTTCGGGGGTTTAAATACATTTCCTTTTAAAGAAAACGCTCCCCGTTTCGACATGAGACGGTCAGGTAGGGCAAGTCCCCCAGGAGCCCGGAGGAGGGTTATCTATCCTTCAGATGGACGTTGCACAGAGGAGTAGGCAGAACACACGCGGTGCGACCCATTCCGCTGAAACTCACAAGCCGCAAGCCAGAGCCGGCGATGCTCTTGGAGAGGCTCCCAACGAGGCAGCTCAGCAGCGCCGAGCCGGGAGACCCATCGGCGGGTTTTAAACGTCTCCTCAAACCACAGCTACAAATCATCCTCCTCCAGCGTCCTCCCAGCTCGCCTCTGGCGGCAACACCCCCGAGCGCAGAGAATTCACCGCGAGGGGACCTGGCGAGCCTGGGGCAGCCCAGTCGGGCGGGCGGTTTCCCCGCGTCTCTTGCGGCGGGGTCCGGTCATGAATGAATGAGCCCTGGACCCTCAGGAGCGCACGAAGAGGGGCCCGGCTGGAGCGGGTCCCCCCGGCCCCACTCACTCACCTGCGGGGATGGGGGGCAGCGCTGTGTCCGCGGCCCAGCTTGGCGGCGCTAGCGGGAGAGCCAGCGCCAGCAGGAAGAGGAGGGTGGGGGGCCGCCTGCTGCCGTTCACCGCCATCTTCACCCCTCCAGTGGGACGCGCAGCCAGCAGCTCCCGTTTGCCCCGCCGCAGCCGGTCACGCCCCCTCGCCCCACGGGAGGCGCCGCGGAGAAGGGGGCGCTGCCGGGGAGGGGCTGAGCGGGGGACCCCCCCCTCGCGAGCTCTCCGCCTCCCCCCGCTGCGGCAATGGGCCGCCTGGGGCCGCGCGTCTCCTCCTCCGCTCAGGGCAATAGGCGAAGGGCCGCCCCAGGCCGGGCGGGGGCTTTATGAGCTTAGCGGCAGGGGGAGGGTCCGGGCAGCCGGCTGATCCGCCCGCCCCGGGGGGGATGCGAGCCGCAGCTGCTCCTCCCGCGGCATCCCCGCTATTGGCTGCGGGAGCGGGACTGGCTCAGGGGAAGTCGGCCGTGGGGGGGGGGGAGGAGAGAGGAGAAGCGGCCCGGCCCGGCCCGGCCCGGCCCGGCCTGGCCTCGCCTCCAGCCAGCGCGTGGGAAGCCTCCGCACGTGCCCGTTCGCAAAGCGAGGCCGCTGTCCCTGCAGTGCCCCCCGCGGCGGGGAGCCCAGCGGGGTCAGACGGAGCCCAGGAGCCGAGCAGGGCGATGGCGGGAAGGGGTGGGAAGGAGAGACTAAGCCAGAAGCTCCACGGGTGCAAGGGGAGCCTAGCACCGTGGGTCGGGGGGAAGCGGAGACGGAGCTAAAGGGGCGGGTGGGGGCATTTTCTCGCTACGTTGCTGGCTGATAAATCTAGTGTCGTGGTGGCTGCCGGCGGTGCACGTTGCCGTGCTAGGTCTCTGGACGAAGCAGTGATCTTTGCTATGTCCGCTGCCTCTTAAGTGTCTTCTAGAGTAGACCCTCCCCTTGCTCTCCTGTCACCCCCCCGGCTCCTGTCAATGGGGGGGCTCTGGCTGCTCTAACCCCACCCCCCTGCTGTGCATTGACCCTCCCCCACTGCTGGGCTGGGGCTGCTCCCTTATTTATGGGGGGCTCCTGGGGCCCCCGTCCTATCCTCCCGCCCCTCAAAAAGTGTCATAGGAAGACATCGTGTATCTGATCATGTGTTGTCTTATCATCCAGCTGCATGTAACTCTTAGAGGAACAGTCTGTGCTTAGGAGTGGGTGCCTGTATAACGCCAATGTTATATTTACTTAATATAAAAATACTGTCTTGCAGTTTTGGGTTTAATCTTGTTATCTTAAGCGGTGCTGATAGTGACCTAGCACCACATCTCAGGGAGGAGGATTTACTACAGCAATGGGAGAACAGCCTCTTTTAAAAGCTCCCAGAGAGGCAAACAAGAAAATTGTAACTGAAGTCCATATTGTTTACTTATGTTCTGTTTAATATTTTCTTTTACTTAATAAAAAAAGTCAATTAATTATTGTGATTATTTTGCTTATTTTTAGTTGTGGTGTCCCGCATGGCAAAGAACCCCAAAAGACAAAAATAATGGGAGCCATGTCCCTGAATTGACATTAACAGAGCCTGTTTTTGAGATTTGGCCCCACCCACTACCATTTCTTGTTTTTCTAGACTACACAATTTCAGTATAAAATTACATGGTACTCAACCCCCTCCCACTTTGACATTTTATTGACTCTTAAAGAAGCTTTTACACTTAACTTTCCCTTTCCCTCTTCCTTTCAGAGGCAAATTCCTCCCCTTCCTCTGCAGTGTGGAGAGTCCTTTACACATCAGAACCAATGCAGTTCTACTGTGCAGAGGCATCAGACTGGAGAGGGGCAATGTAGGGATGCAGACTGCCTTATCACATCAAGCCTTGTTCTGTAGGATGCCACAAGCAGCCACACACAAGAGTATCTGGGTTTAGGACCAGAAGACAGGATACAATGAGAGAACCAGTCATTATGAGGATCCTCCTGGAATTGTCCTCCAGGGATATGTGGGGCAAAGGCAGCAAGAGGGTCTTTACAACTGTTGTAATTGTAACTGTGCAGTTGGGTGAAAGGATTTCTCTTAGCAGTGTAAAGGCTTCCTCTCAAGTGGAGTGCCAGTTCCCAGGATTGCAGGTGTAATGCATTTTGTTTTACACAAATATCGCCAGTGATATTTGGAACTCAAATGTCAAACATTCAGGCCAAGCCCTGTTCCTTTCCCTCTCCTGCAGCACCATAACAGGAGACAGATATCTTTTGATTATTTAGCATTTCTCCATTCTTCCAGTGCTCTTCTTCAAATAGCCAGCTATTTCATTCACCATCTCAACATTGCACCATTCTTATTCACCCATGAATAAGGGTCTATAGGGTTTTACATAGTTTTGGAAGTATCAGTATCTTTAAAACTGCCAGCATTATTATTTATTTTTGTTAAATGCATAACTAGTGCCCTTTGAAATGAAAATATGGACACAACTTATAAACAAATCCTCCTGTGCACTGGAGTACATGGGCCTGTCTTCCCAACCAAAGAGAAGGTGGAGAATGTCTTGGCCTGAGGAGTAGGCCTTTTAAACTACTTGGGCTCAGTAGGGCTTTAATTATAAGTACTAGGCTGCACTGGGAGCAACAGGAGTTGCAGAAATAATTTGGTCTTGCCCATATAAGTCTGAAGTAGGCAGAATTTAATTTCCTTGACAAATATTTTAGAAACAATTCATTTGTATGGTAAAGTCCATGAAGAGAGGCTAGACAAATTAGGAGAACAAGGCTGGTGAATCTTTAGTGAGGTCATGACACATTACCAGAAAGGGTTAAACATCCTGCAGAATTAAATAACCCAAATTCAACCTCTAGGAACATATTATTAGATAGTGTTCGTGTATTTACATATATTTTGTTAGAGGCTAACAGTGGAACCAAAAGGTTCCTGTCTATGCTGTATTCTGTTAATTCAGCGATAAAAATAAAATCTTAACATTTAAATATAGTGATATCACTGTATTCATCTCTCTTTGAAATGTATAGCAAATCACCTGTGAATGGTGGAAAACAGACAATTGTTTTATGTTAATCTGTGTAGCGCATTACCAGTGATTCTTAGGAAATAGGTCTACTTAAAATTCTTGATGATTGCGTATTGTTTACTCCAGGATATTAAGAAAAGCACTGAAACTATATAAAGGCTCCTTGGGTCCAGATCCTTTGTGTCTCAGATCTGCTTGATGCTTCATGCAAGGGAAGCTTGGGTTGTAAGATCGAGATTTTCAGTCGCACGTCGATCACCCTGAATATGAACGTTGGACTGTAACCTATAGATTAATTCTGAAAACACTTTGCAACTACAAAGATCACCATTTCTATTATAAAGCTGATCTCAAAATGGTATTCATGTCTACATGTATACTGATCTTTTAATCAATACTTTTTCCTTTTTAAATAATTTTTAGTTTAGTTAATAAGAACTGGGTGTAAGCATGTATTTGGGTAAGATCTGAAATAGTCATTAACCTGGAAAGTAAGGTGTCCAATCCTTTGGGATCGGTAGAACTTTCTGATGAATAAGATTTTCAGTAATCCTAATAATATTTGACTTGGGTGTCTAGGTGGAGGTCTAAGGTAACTGTGTTCTTGCCTTCTGGGTAACCAGAAAGTATTATAGAAGCTGTTTTGTGATGGCTTGGTAAGTCTACCTATTGGAATATCCACCAACTTTGGGGATTATCTGCCCCCTTCTTTGCAGTTTGCCCTAAGTGAGTAACCTCAGTGTTGCTACGCTTGGACTCAGAAGTATATAAAGTGGTACGCTTGGACTTACAGAGATATATAAAGTGAGTTATTGTTTCTTTACCCAGTTTTTCCCTTTTAAAAAGAAGTCAAAGGATATTCTGCAGGCCAAACTAGAGAGCCATACCCAAGGAGTTTTTTTTTTTACAAAAACCCCATCAAAGACTTTCCTTGGTGTTTCTCATACTAGCACAGGCCCTCCCCAGAGAGGGCTGTTGCAAAGCCTCTCTTTTCAATTTATGTTCTGTAATTAGCATGGCCCTCCCCCTCATACTCTCAGAGGTCTTTCTCAGTCCTTTCCTACAGGGAAAGGAAATAGAAAACAGTGGTGAAGAGGGGCACTGTTTGCTCCTTTTTGCAGGAGAGGCTTCTCAGTTCCTGCAGCTTCCCTCTACCTCTTTTCGGGATGGGCGGGGCGGGAGGTTGACAGAATTTACACAGTCCCTTCTGCCAGAATGCCTTGCCTACCTTGGGACTGCACCTGGGTGTCAGGGCACTACTGTTACCAGCAACTCTATCACACTGAGGGAAGTGGGTGGGAATTCCAGCACATCTTACGTTGTGACTGAAGTCTACAGGACCCTAATCATCAGCCTGCGTGGCTCCTGCAAATCTTCAATTACCTTCTCAAAAAACTCTTGTACTAACAGAAACACTTGTCCCACAGATACAGCTTTTCCAGAAACCCCTGAAATGGGATAATGCTGGCCCCAGAGACTTCCCTCACTAGCCATAAAGGGATGATTCACCCCATTACACAGTAATAAAGCCCAGAGGAGGAAGTAATAGGTCTGTGGAAAACAGAGTTATAAAGAAGTGCTACCAGTTCACCAACAGCAGTGTCCAAAGAACAGAAAACATCTTACGATGACAAGCTATTTTAAACTTACACATCACCTTAGTGCTAGGAAGATTCTTCTAGCTGATGGCAAATTTGTCATGTTGGTAGAAGTCAATAGGTCTGTTTTGTCTGGTGGGTGTGTGAATCAGCCCTCATGCATCTTCAGCAGCAATCATAGTGGCTTTATAGATGTCAGAAATCATTCTTCTCCATTTCCAAAGCACCACACCACTTCAGCTTCTTCTCCACATACAGTGAAGAAAACACATTTTGAATTTTTTATTAATATTGTGGTCCTATGATATCACTGGCTGGCTCCAAGTCATTGAAAGTCTAGAATTGTGGCTGAATTTTGTCCATTGCCAGTTACCTACTTAATCTAGAGAAATGTTACAACTTAATATGCATTTATTTTTGGATATTTGATTAATAATGCCACTTGGAGTTAAAGTTATGTTTGTTATCTCAGTTTACAAATCACTTCCCCTGTGTGACACCTGAAAATAAGACAAGCTCATTTTAAATTATATATTAATTGATGATGCACATTAAAACTTAGATGGGTCAGAAGAAGTGCAGTAAGAGCTGAAACTACCAATAATTTTTTTTTTAATAAAAAGGCAAATAAAAAGTAATAGTCTGATATAATGGAAAGTTTAAAAAAATCCTTCAGTCCAAAAGGAGAAATAAATGTTTTTCAAAAAAATATTTCATTCAGGTGCTGACATTTTTAGCCAGTTTCTCCATAAGCCTGCGAAACACATTATGACCTGTATTAAAGAAATGGAAAGCATTTATTTTGCAATAAAACTAAAAATAGTACCAATATAATTTCAAAGGCACAACAAACAGAACACCGCGTTAGAAGACATATCATATTTGCATGCCTCACTAATCAAGTATTAGAGGCTCAACAGTACATATCAAATACTTATTTGATATTTCAGTCCTAATAGTAAATTATCTGCTAAACATCTCATTTTAAAGAAGTCACTTTAACCATTGCCATAATTGTACTCTGGTTTCTGAATATAGTTTCTTTGGTTACCTTCCTTCAATTTCATCTTTAACCTCAATCAGAATTTCCCCAATTGTTGCCAGACATGATCCTGTCAGGTGCTGAGCATCCTCATCCACTACTGAAGTCAAGTCTCATTGAAGGTGGAGGTCCATGGGACCTCACAGGATCTGAATCTTAGTGTACTTCTTGAACTACAATTATATCTTCTCTGCAAACTTCCTCATAGGTTTTTACTTTGTTTCTCATTGTTATTTATAATCATAGTTATAACAACCAGTCTTTAGGAACAAAAGATTAATGGTGTTGGCAAGCCGTGCCAGGGTATAATCAGCTATATTACCCATAATTACTCAAAAGAGCCAAAGAATGGTTTACAAAATTACAAGGAGAGAGATTTTCCTTTGCTCCACAGGCTCTAGAACTGTGTAAGACATTGGTGGCTGTAAGACTAATGTTAGGTTTTCCTCGATGGTCCTCCCCTGGGTATGAAACACATGGCATCTCTCATCTATAGTCTGCAACACTGAAGTCATATGAAAGTTTTGCCAGTAACGTCAAAGAGTGAAGGATCAAGCCTGAAAAGGACATATTCTATTGACCACAGTGCTGATTTGGACTGAAGACAGAACCCCTTACCTCTTTCCTAAGCTAAATCCAGATCCAAATAACCTTTCTTACCCACATCTGTTCAACACAAAAGCCGGAGCACCTTGTTTTGTGCTTATAAGAAACATTCATGCTATTGGGATTTACATATGTGTTAAGAGCTAATAATTAAACTGGGAGGGCCTTCTGGAAAGTGCTGAACACCTTTGACTCCACTGCACTGCAAGAGGCTTTGAGATCCTCAAATGCAAGGTGTTAAAGCAGATTATTATTAATTCAAAGCTTTTCCTCTGCATAGCTTAGGGATGGCAGAAAGGAGTACAGCAGAAAATGAACAGATTCAGAGAAATGGAGAGTAGCTGAAGTGGATTAAAAAAACAGGTCTCTTGGACTCTTACTGGGGAATTAATAGGAGCTTGTGGGCAAAGTTGTTTACCTATCAGTCTGAAACTAGGAGTCTGTTTGGTTTTGTATGTCTGTGAATAAACCATCCAAACAAAAAGTGTTCCTCTGAAGTAAGCATGTTACTAAGCAGACAGAGATGTCACATATATTTAACCAACGGAGAGGAGTGAGTAAATCTGATTTTACAGCTGTTCAGGCTCAAGGAAGAGATAATGCCGACTTCTTAGCCATCCCAGAAAGATCCTGAGGAAAACCACAGAGAACGAGGAACTTTCCTCCCACAGGCCTTGCCCCAAGACAAGGCATCCTCTTTCACATTCTCTGATTTTGGAATGTCGTGGGCTCCCAGACTGAATTTCTTTCCCTGACCCAGCTCTAAAATTTTTATGGCCAGATTGCTCATCCATGATGATCTCATTCCCTCCAGCTTATTTAGACAAAACACATCTGGGCTGCTGTCTGATAATTAGGGAATATGCTAGCTGGTTCTTGCTAGAACATGAGAAGCTATAACTTGTTAACAGTGAGGGGAGGCTCACACCAGTCCCACTGCCTATTTACTCTGTTACCTAAAGAGGCATCCCAGTTTGCCTTTGAACCATCTGTTTCTAGCATTAATGGAGCAAGCAAACCTAGACAAAAGTGAGGCACTGTAAGAAGGTTTCTTCTCTACCGCATGAAGTCCAGCAAAGCAATTTGAATACACTTTTCTCCAGGCCTCCAGCAAGCATTTTGGATCTCTGTAGTAGAAGATGACCATGGGAAAGGTGAGGAAGAGCCACAAGAGCCACTAGTAGTCTAGTTTGATGCCTGTGTAACAGGGCAGAGTCCTGCTCCTGTCTTCAAGTTACAAACAGCTTACAGGCTGTTTTCTGGTAAGCACCGCATGTGCTTTATTTCACATGGTCCTTCCCCACTGTCCTTACAGACTTGTGTAACTCTTTATTTACACTAGCACACAATCTTTAGCTCCTTTAGTGAATGAGGGGAAAGGGAAGAGATCTTTCCCCTGGGAGATCTCTCTAAGGCTAGGCTCTGACTCTAAGCTTTTGCATTTCTTTCCTGTGTCTTTTCTACCTTCTGCCTGATGAACTAATTAACCCCTTAGCTCTCCTCAGCCCATCCCCACTCTATCAGTTAGGCATAGCTCTTCTTAACCACATCTATTCTAATTAAAGTTGCAGTGACAAGAGTGCTGGATCAACTACTGATGCTGAGAACTCTGTCACAGCCTCTGACCCAGGGGGTCAAAATTACATCCTGACTGGCCTGTTTTTCCACAAGGAAGTGTTTACAGTGAGGGTTTGGCATCCAAAGCAAATCACAGGGAGCCTAAACTAGGGAGGGACATGGAGTTAAATAGATTAATTAGGTTTACTAAGATTCATATTGCCTTAAGCAAAGTGGACCATGACTGAGATTCAATCAGCGTTTTTTTATGACTGACTCAGTCAAAGAACATTTTTCACCCTTACAGACTTTAGTTGAACTGCTCATTTTGTTACCATGGTAAAAAACACACACAAAGCAAACACTACTAGGTTACTATCACGTAGAGAGAACTTTAAAAAGGTATTATTTTTCACTTGGGCATATGGGAATGCTCAGAACTATACTCAGATCCATTTTAGGTAGGAAGTCTCCTTTGCAAACCATGGGCCTCAATTCCCAGCCCTCTTATACCATGTAAATCAATAGTACAGGAGACCTGAAACAAGGGGAGAAACTTCAGGGTAGGAGTGAGATGAGAGCAGAACTGAGCCTCATAACTTTTACATCTTTGATGCCAACCATGTGATATGGCTGGGACAGAGAGTTCTAAACCATTTTAATGGTTTTAGATTTCAGATAGGGCAGTAGCCTCAGCACATCTGGAGACTGTGCAAGTGGAGTTTGTTCAGATATCCTCAATGTTTCTTTTCAGTCTCACTTCAAAAAGCTGGTGAATAAAAAAAAATTAAAATATTTCCTCCTTCAGGACCAGGTAGTCGCTTAAACTCCGCTTTTTTGGGAGGGGGTACAGATGGTGCAGGCTTTGAACAGAAACCTAGTTCCAATCATGCTGATTCCCACCCCAGTCAGGATAGGAAGGGAGCATTTTAGTGCTTTCCAGACAGTGACTGAGCTTGCTAGTTGCTGCAGTAAGTGAGGAGGAAGTCTGAGAACTGCAATGAACGCCTGCAGAGTGGCTGCTTTTAGAGGGTTGGGGCAGTTGGAGTTTAAAAAAAAAAAAAAAAAAAACAGAATCAAAAAGTGTGCTTTAGCTTTGCCAGGACACCAAAGCGGGGAAGTAGGCGAGATGAGAAAGCAATAACTACGCAGACAGTAGGAATCCGTTTTTCAGCTTGAAATTGAAGGTCAGCCACAGACTTCAGTAATCTGCTCCCTCTTTCACTTCACCTTTTCAGGAAGGGGAAGTCTCCAGGGTAGATAACTCCAGCAGGCTTGTCCAGCTCTGCCAACTGAAGTGCCTAGGCCAGTTGCAGCCTAGGCAGCAGGCCCATCAGTGGCGACATTTCAGCTCACATTCCAAAGCCCTTTTGTCTAGATGTCAGAGGGAGAATTCCAAACAGTAATTGCCTGATTCTATCCCAGACAGCCCAACACCGAGAAAAGCCAGCCAAAGTGTCAGACACTGGTAATTCTGTCACATTGGCCAGGCTTGAGGTCAACCCCTTCCTTTAGATTTCTACTTATACCAAAATTCAAGAAAAAAAGGTCTTCCGGATTGGAGGTATGTAGGCGGGGTCCTCACAACTCCTCTGAGATCTCTCTCATGATGCTCTATTTTAAGATTGTGAAGCATAGGAAACTAGAGTTTAAGACCAAGCTAGCAGCCTTCCCACTGTATTATATTGCTCATAGCCGATATACTTCTGTGATCAAGGAGATTGTGTTATTTTAGAAGCTCTCTCTCTTCCATTCTCTTAGCAGAAAGCTTTGTGCTCACATTCAGCACATATCCAATATAGATATGCCATTTCCTTGGGTTTCTTGTTAAATATATTAGAAGATTAAATAAAGGGGTGAGGGAAAGGGCTGGTTTCTGTCACCTGTCATGGCATATTTCAGCCCTCAGCCTCTTTCAGTGGGATATGTCATCATGTGTATTGCCAGTCTTGTGAGATTGTTTCAATTAATCTATTTGGATTTTAAAATCAACCTGAGATTTAAAAATATGTATCAAGCCCAAGCTCTCTGGGTCTGACTTTTGATTTGAGAACTCTGAGCAGAAGTGTTTGCTGACTCCCATTTGTATATGTGAGCATTTCAGGTTTCAGGATGACTTTTCAACAACACAGATAGAACCAGACAGCTATTTCCATCTCCTAACCCTGTTTGTGATAGCCTTTCCTCATCCCCACCAGCAGTCTCATGCTCCACTTTCCTCCAGCACAGAAAATAGAGGGTTTTACTAACAAAAAGCCCTAGAGCTTTCACCCACATTCAGACAAGTGTTCGCTCTTAAGTCACATTCCCTTTCCCTTCTCCTCCAACAACAAGCTCTAGACCCTGTTCCCAGTCCCCATGCCAATAAATCTTCTGCAGCTGGATGGGGGAGGAGGTATATCTTGCTTTCTTATTTTCTAAGGTCCTACTTGTATAGCCTTTCTTCTCACACTCTCCTCCTTCCAGGGGAATTGAAATCATTGCTGCCAGGCTCTGTAGGGGATGGGAGGGGCTCCTTGGCATTCTTCTTTCATAGTGCTTTTTCCAAGATTCTCCCAAGCTGCAATTACTGGTGGCACACAGGAACTGCAGGGCAGCAATCAACTCCAGTAGAGAAAAGAGCAGACCATAGTGGAATTGCAGCCAACCCATCCAGAATTCCCAAGCCACAAGCAAGTACTTGTGAGATCAAAAGCAGTCTAAAGTACTTGGCCAAAATTATGGCATTCATAGTACTCCAGTTGGTAAACTTGGGTCACAGGGTGGAAGTTGCATGGTATTTCTCCTGATTGTTTCAGTTTCTTATGTGGTCAAGAGGATATACTCAGGGTGGTGATACTCAAACTCATTTTCATTTAGTTTCTCAGAAGAAGAAAAAGTGTATGCCTAGTGACCACTTTATACCAACTAGGCACAAAAGGGCCCTCACATAAGTATCCCTGGAGAATACCCTTAGAGTAAGGGTCTCTACTATTGATCAACTGAAGTAGAGGAACAATTTGTTAGGGACAGGAGAAGGCATTACTTGGGCAATTTTGTGCCTCAGTAGAGGGCAAATTAAGGTAGCCTTCTTGCCTGTGCATAACTGGTCCCTGTAGCCAAGGAATAAAGACACAATCAACACACCTCAGAACCTTAACCAACATAAGGTTGAATCTTTCCCTGAATACATAAGGTCAGAGTAATGGTTTCCAGTTCTAGAAATTGTGGCTACTAAAGCCATTTTGGAATTATAATATGTGGGAGAGACAAGGAAATACCACAGACATCAACATTTCCTGGTCCCAAATCACAATTCTCTGACCTTGTTGTGCAAAACACCATTTAGCACATTCATAAAAGTAGTACATTTTTACTTTATCATGCACATCACCATGGTATGAGATCCTACAAATATTTCTAGAAAGTAAAATGATAATCTGAATTATGAAATTCTAATGCAAGATATATTCTGAGCTACCAAGAAATCCTAGAATTACAATGATATAAAGCAGTCATGAAATATTGGAACTTAAATTTGTCACAGGTCACTCATTATAACAATGACTTTTTAGCAGCAATTCAGTAGTCAATGGAGTCCCAGCAGGCCAATCTATACCTCAGTGTCCTGTGCTCTGGAGTAAAGCATCCTGAACTACAAGTGTTCTACCCCTTCCTGTCTGGGTGAAGAGACAGCTTTAAATCTGTACTCCCTAATAAGGCCAGTCTCTACTCCTATTGTCAATAACCTTTCCCTATTTTACCAGCTCAAGTCAGGAATTTGGAAGGAGTGAAACCTATAAACCCAAAGTCACTACACAACAGAACCCTGTAACGGCATGGCACCCAGCTCTCGCAAACACCCCTTTCTGGCCTGGTGCATTTGCATTCTTTAAACCAGTCCCAGCCCTGCTCTTCAGCCATACCCCCACAGTTTCCTTCCTGGAGGCAATGGTTTCACATTCTTCATCTGTCCTGGCCCCAGCTCTTCAGCTAGGCCTACTGATAGCTCAGTCCCCTTCTAGGAGTGGAAAGTTTGTTGCTGTCTAGCTGTAGGTCCTTTCCCAGTGGCCTATGGTGGAGGGGACCAGGAACCTCAAGAAGAGCAGCCATGAACTGCTGTGTCCACTTAGAAAAACTGCCTTCAGTTCTCTGGTCCACTTCCCCACAGCCCCAGCCTTCACTGATATCTTACCCTTAACTCAGGGCTCTTCTAAGGTGAGGTCCAGGAGCCAATCAGAAGCTCTTCTTCACTCCCCTAGTCCTTACTAGCACTGACTTGCCCATATGCTGCAACTCCCTTCAACCAGCCATGAACACCAGCTGCACTCTTCTAACTCTAACAATGAACTGCCTGTCTCTGGCTTTGCAGCTCCTTTTTATAGGACACCTCCTGGGCCCTGACTGGCTGCTCCCTGCAGTCTCTGATCCACTGCTTCCCTTGTAGTAACTCTAGCCTGATTGGAGGATCTCTTCATCGCTCCTTTCTTGGGTGAGTGTGGCAGGGGCCTCTGGGCCTAGTCCACCCCTCACAAACTCCTAACTGGACTATGTCTCACATAGTTATGAAATCCAGTCCCAGCAAAGTTTTGTGATTTCCAGAGGAAGATCGTAATCCCTCTGAAGATAAGATCAATCTACCACAGGAGAAAAAACTGCCATAAACAAATGCTGTTCATCTGAACCCTACTGCATGTACGCCATCCATACACGTTTTTCCCCCGTTTCAACTGCTTCCTCCTGCAGCCAGTTGGGGTTGTCATTTTGGACCAGACTTAGCTTTACATTACTTAAATTTTCAGGCTTAGAGTGATGAAAAAATTTCTGGTTAAGAAGCAAACTTATTTTCAGCCAGGATTCCAGGGATCTCAAAAGGGCATGTTCATTTTTTAAAAAAACAGTCTGTTCTTCCTGGTTCGCCTTCTGAGCAGGATTCTTTTTTAAAATAAGAATGTGCATTCTCTTCATCTCTTGAAGAAAGTGAACTTTTTGCTGCCCTAGGAATTTTACTGGTTCTCTTTAGCAGAGTTCTTTTGATGTGGGGTAGGCATGAATTTGCTTTACAATTACCTTTCAAGTTGTTTTCCTTTTTTCTTTCAGCTCTAGAGAAACCTAAGCTTTGTCCTGTGGAATTTCTTTAGAGAAGGGTTACACGAAACACTTATTGCCCATTCACTTGCAGGGAAGACAGATTCTGATTTTGTTTGTATTTCTAGTAAGCCTCGAGAGTCACAGCATATGTTTGGTTGACTACATTGGATCATCCCCTCCCTGTTTTTCCCCACCATGTGGATGAAACCCAGTGTGAATTATCAGTGTATTGTTAATAGAAGGGGGATTGAGTGTAGGTCAATTCCCCACCCTCCAGCTCCAGAAAGCCACAGTCTATGATCTCAAGAGGTTTAGAATGCCACAGTAGGCACAGGATGGTTGGGAAGAAAGAGGGTTTTGGTACATGGGTGATAAGCAGCTTTGAAACAACTAATGTTGGTAATATAAAGACGAATAGGAAGATAATAATTAGATGGATGAAAGGGTGGGGGCAGAGGCTAGAGGTGGCCATTCCCCATGGCATCATCCCCCTCCAAACCCAGAGGCGAATACTTGTTGGAATCAGGACTAGCCTTAGCAACATTAATAAGCTCAGACTGCTCCTCCATATATGCAAACACTCACTGAAGTGGGACCTTGGGATGCACTCACTTGGTGGAAAAGCCATGCTGGCATAGAGGGGTCTGGGAGTCTTGTGAAGGCAACGACTTCTTCCCAACTATCCTGACCTTCAGCAGATGATGGATGTTGGGACTGACATGAGTTAGGAGGGCTACCTTTTGTCCACTCCATGACTGACAGGGTAAGTATATTCTGCCTTTGATGGATGATTCCAAGAAATATTTGGAGATTCCTTGCCCTTCCAAAGGCTTTTCTAGTTGGGGCATATGATCTGGCTCTTCCATTGCATACTCCTCAAATCTGAAAAGTGTCCCATATGTACACTGATTTGCAAACTAGAAAGTCTTCTGTTGTTCTTGATATTTGTCTGTTTTCTGACAGTTGCTAACAGAAGCTCATCAAAACCAAAATTAGTTACAGCTTCACACAAACAGGAATCTCCATGAGAGCAAAATTTGTATTTTAAATTAATAAAATATCTCAGTTAATTCAGATATGTTGTTTAATATTATATGATAAATCAAGAAAAGGAAAAAAAGACTTCCATGGATAAAGCTCTAAATTTTTTTGGTTTTATACAAATTTAACATTTTCACAACTCTATTTATTTTTTCCCTTCTGGTTCCTTAGTTTAAATTACCCGCTAAAACAGAATGTGCCAATGAATTTTGACCAGTGTATTAGATAATCAATAAAATGTAACAAAGGGCCTGGTTGTGACACATATCCATATGCCGTAGGTGCATTGTGAGATATTTGATCCCCAGTGCAGGTTGCCTGAAACCATGTGAGAAGTATGGGTATCATGTAATCCAAACTTACAAAATACTACACAGCTGGGGGAAGGTAATTTTTTTAAAAATGAACAAGTTAGTTTTAAAGTATCATTATGGTGGAAGAGGGGCTGCCAAAGATGGTAAATTTATGAAAATTTTGCAAAACTGGTGTAATCAGCTTGCTTTTGTAATGTACATTTTATCCTTCTTATCCTGATGCTTAAACATAGTTTGTTTTAAAACATAAGGCCATACCCATATATAAAAACTCCCCTGATTTGGAGTACAATTGGCATAGCTAGTTTTGAAATTGGTACCTGGAGACTTTAGCAGGAAAGACCCAATTCTGTGAGGTGTTGAATGCCACCTGCAGAATGCTAAGTGCCCTCAACCACCATTCTGCACAGGAGATGCTTACAGGAGATGCTCAGCACATTGCAGAATTGGGTCAATAATAAGAGAGTTCATTCATTCCTCTCTCCCCTTCTCCCCCCTTCTTCCCCTGCCCCGAAACAACAGTTTTCCTAGAAACAGGGTTCAGAACATAAGTGTTGTTTTAAAAGCCTTAATCCAATTCCCCGATTTCAGTGGGCTTTGGATTGGACTCTTAAAGTCAACTCTGTATTTTATAAACTTTAACTTTATTTTCATCTTTCTGACAGAGCTAGATAAATAATTTAAATGAAAGATATGACCAATTTAACTTGTTTTCGGTTTGCAACTTGTCCACTAACAAACTATTATTTTTCTTAGCTCTACTTGGTATTCAAAATCATTGGTGAATAAACTTATTTTTTAAATAGTTACTGAATTGTAGATTCCTGTGCAAGTAGCTTGTTGGAAGAATTAGATATTAACAATTGAGGGGGTATTGATTAATTTTGACTGCACGCTTGGGTTACATGGAATTGTTCTGCTCTTAGAGTGAAACATCATAACTCTTATAAGCACATTACTGAAGGAATATGTACTGTGACAAAGTTCTGAGTCTGTATTTGTGGGTCCTGCGCTTCCTGGCAGATTTAGGGGCCTCAGAAACTCATCCAGGCCCCAGAGTGACCTCCCTTTCTCAGTAAGTAATTATGGGAGACAGAAAGGGGGGAGCCCGGGCCCACCCTCTACTCCGGACTCCAGCCCAGGGACCCTAATAGTATCAGCTAAGATGGCTGACCTTTTAGGCACAAAACACAATACAATTCCCTGGGCTACTTCCCCACAGCAGTCTCCGCTTCTTCAAACTCCACTTCACCCTTACCTCAGGGCCTCCTTCCTTCTGTATGATATGTTGTCCAACACTCAGTCTCACCAACAGCACAACTTCCTTCCACAGCTCCTGACACTCACAGCCCACCTGACTAACTGGGAGGTTTTTATCTGGTTTCAGCCAGTGCCTGACTGGCTTCAGGTGTCCCAATCAGGCTAGCTGTTTCTACTCCTTTCTAGAAGCTTCCTGATTGGCCTGGAGTAGCCTTTGTTTGGCTATCCAGGGAACAGGGACCTGCACATCCTGAGGCTGATATACCTGCCTTCCAGCACTCTCCTATACCCTTCTGGTCTGACTCCGTCACAGAACATCTATGGTTTCAAAATTTGCTTTTCGTTAGTGTTTTCCAATATTTGCTTTTTGTGTAAACACTCCTGTTAAACTTATTGATAAGAATATCATTGGAAGGTGAATGCTAAAATGGAGCACATACAGTACAAACATATTTAGTGGATTTATGTCAAGGAATGTTCTCTCTCTACTCATCTCTCTTCCCCTCCGAAAATTTAGCTATTTGATCAACTCATCTCTTCATGAAAAAATAAAAAAACAGAAATCTAAAAAGTGAGCTCTTGTTGATTTCAGCTGCTGGATTCTAGTTCCAGTGCTTGGCACATTTTTGTGTTAGCTCACCGCTGCTCTCTGTCTTTCTACGGGTTGTTTACTGGAAAAGGAGGACTGGACACAGTCAGCCCTTGTCTGTGTTCAACAACTTTGCTAGACTCGCTTTCCCGCATCCTCCCTTCTCCGGTTTGGCAGTCAGCAGAATACGAACATAAACACAATGATTTTAGGCTGTGCTTCAGTCTACTGAAAGGCCCACACTTCCATGTATCCTCTAATCCTGGATGCTGGAGGGTGGGATAATACTTCTTGGTGAAGCAGGAAAATGTTGCATATTACTTATTACATTGCCTTAATGTGTTTATTGCAATAAGAGAAAGGCAATGAGGTAAAGTCTTTCATATTACTCTTGTACAACTCCATTTATAATCAGTTCTTAGAAATGGAGCTGGTTGCATCGGTTAACAGAGGACAGAGCTGACTTTAGATGTTAGCTTGTAGGTCTTTTGTGAATTTCCATCAGATTTAGAGCATTTAGAATTTACTTTGTTCAAACTCTATAAGCCAAATGCTGCTATT
The DNA here is from genome assembly GCA_007922305.1 of Dermatemys mawii. Taxonomy (NCBI): domain Eukaryota; kingdom Metazoa; phylum Chordata; order Testudines; family Dermatemydidae; genus Dermatemys; species Dermatemys mawii. The sequence continues at coordinate 17,810,491 of ML677363.1, forward strand.
ATCTCTACTGGTGTAAATCCAGAATATCCCAGGTGAAATCAATTAGCTATTCCAGATTTACACAAGTGTCACAGATGCCAGAGTTTGACCTGAAAAACTGAGATAAATGAAGTGGAAACAGAGTACAGATTCTGAACTGAAATCTGTCCTATTGAAGTCAATAATATTTCAGTGGGACTGGGATTTGTCATAGACAACTGAAGAAAATACAAAAAGATTTCAAGAAAGTGGGCCAGGTTCAGCAGTGATATATTTAGTGTGCAGGTTCCATATTTGGGCATAAATGAACCAGAAAATAGGCTAGATTCATAAGTGGTAGTGCAAGGTAATACAAGTTGTAAGGCATATGAAAGGTTGGCACACCATTCAATCTGTAAATAGTCACTAGCTGCACCCATGTTGGTACCAGGATAATAAGGAGACAGGGTGGGGTGAGGTATTATCTTTGTTGCTCCAACAAAAGATATTACAGTTCCCAACTTGTCACTCTCTAAATAATCATGGCTATGTAGTGCAGCAGTACGTACATCAGGGGTTGAATTGCAACCTGCTGTCTACATGATACACAGATTATACCAGTAATACCTCATTATACCAGTAACACTGATGCAGAGCCATACCTTAGGACCCTAAAGTAGTTAGTGTCTACCAATGGCACCAGTGGGTCAGGGAATTATATTTAGGTTATTTAAATTTGTGCACTGTGGTGTTGTCGTTTTTTCTAGTTTCAAGGACTGTTTTAATTGTAGCTTTAAAACATAAACGTCAGCTTCTGTGGTTTGTTTGGGAGTTTCCATGGCCTGCATTTGCCACTTGCTGTTGGCTGCAGTCCTGTAATGAACATCTGCATGGATGTTATAGTTTTTGTGCATAACATCCTCTCATTTTTATACATCATGCTATGGCAGCTTAGCAGCATTTGCTCACTCACCTATGAAATATACCTTTTTTGTTGTTCCTTACCCTCTGCCTATGCCTTACAGCCTTCATGGACCCAAGAATAAAGGAATACAGGGCAATCCTCTAGTGCCTAGTGGAATGCAGTGGCTCATGTGAGTTATGAATAGTTTTTACATGTTGAAATAAACTATGACAACACTGCCCCCTAATGTACATTGAATGTACAGACATCATTTGGAGTCAAATGAAAATGTTGCCTGAAGAAGCTTTATAGACGCTATCATGATTAGTCATTAATTGCTTTGGTCTCTTCACATTATGGTTTACTCTTGTTTCTGTGCATTTCTCTTTGCTTTAGTATAGAATGCTGGCAGAAAAATAAGTGTAATTGGGATTAGGATGAAAGTCACCTTGGAACAAGGACTAACGCTTTCAAACAGTTAAGCCATGGTTTGGGGCTATATGTAGGTGCGGGAGAGGGGTGGCAGAAGACAACTGTAAAACATGTGGCCTTTGTATTGCCTACAAGACATGGAAGATTGCAAAGGGTAGTTTAAGCCCTTCTCCTAGGCTGTACTTCCTGAATATATAGCGCTACATTTCTTCAACCGCTCTTTTGGCACCGCCTTCTATCAAAGACCATCATCTGCCCATTTCACTGGATCTTTTCTATCCTGATACGTCTTTTCTGAGATTAGCTAACTAGGTTTCTAGGCAAGGAAGTGCTGTCAATCTGTATAATGGCACCAAAATGTTTACCATATATTAGTCTTTCTTAGTAGAGCCAGATTTATGTGCAACTTTCTGATCTTTAGAAAACCGTAGAAAAATGGAACAAAACCATCTTTTTTTCCCATTCTGGAGAAGGGACCTTCAGAAAATATTTAAGGGAGCAAGTATATTAAGAAGTTAAACTGCTGAGCAAAAATCAAGTTTTACCCTTTTACATAGATTGAGATTTAAATTTTTCCATCTTCCACTATTAACTCATATTTGTCTAACAGGGATCCAATTGCTGTTTAAACCTCCATTTTACTATATATGAACTACATCCTGGAAGATACTGAGTACCAACAGCTCCCCTGGAGGGCTCAATCCTGCAAAAGCTACTGGCATTATCATTTATTACTTGTGACTAGTCCCTAAAAGTCAGCTAGGCTACTAATGGTACTAGCTTTACATGCCTTGTGAACATTTTGAATTTGTGCTATACAAGATAAGGGTATGGATATTAAATTTAGTGGTGGGGTTTACAAGTGTGTATTTTACATGCAGGTGCTCTTTTTGTATATGTTCAAAATTTGAGGATCTTATTTTATGTACACACCATTAAATTCAATTGGGATTTTGCCTGAGTTAAAGATTGGTTACAAATTAAGTAAGGAACTCAGATTTGACTCTATATCATGCATATTATACTAAGGCTGTAGGAGAGGAGTTTTACTCTTGCAATTGGTGCTCATTTGGATCTTTCCTCACCTCATCTTAACAAAGAAAAGCTTCAAGTCCAATGCAGGGATTGGGGGTGTCAGAGCATTTTTCCCCCTTCTGTGTAGCCAGGACTTCCCTCATGTGCCTTCCTATTCAGAATTGCTGTGTACCAATCATTCCCCTTGAAATCAATGTGAGTTGCAGCAGTTCAATCTATTTGAAAATCAGGCCTTTGTTGTTTAGGGCTCAACAAAATCAAACCTCATTTGTCAGAATCCTGAACTTTGCAGTCACCTTAAGCCTTTCAGTTGTCTAATCAAAAGAAAATAGAAATAAGTTCAGTTTTCCAAACCCCAGCAATCAAAAATAATGAGACACCTTCCCCCACCCCAATAATGAGTGGCTTAAAAATAGCATTTTTTTTGTTCTTTATATTTTCCACTTTAGGTTAAAGTCACATTTTGAAGCTTTTCTTCATACTTCTAAAATTTTAGAGCTGAGGCTTTAAGAAACACATCCAGTGTTACAGTAGTCACAATAAAATCACAAGCATTAGCAACACTGCCTGTTCTAGATATTTGTCTGCCTGGTACATACCACTGACGACAGGATTCTTCTCTCAGACACTTCCTTTTCCCTTGACGTGAGCATTCATTTCTTGATAACTCCAATGATTACCAATGACTCACAACTATCTTAAGTGAGTCAGGCTTCACTGGGATCTAGCTGCTACCTTTCCACTTCCCTGGCCTCTCAGAACAGTTTCTCTGGGTCCAAGTTTCCCCTAGATCAGCTTTCGTCCTCCAGCTTCTGCTATGACATGCTCAGCTTTGGTGATGCTCTCTCTTACTAGGGACACAGAGATGGGGAGTGTCATGGCCACAAGGGTTCCCTGTTGGGGCTAAAAAATGGGCCTCAGCAGTACGTTTCCTCAAAATTCTCTCAAAAGAACTGATATGTTCTTGCTCTTAATAGATGTCTTCCTGTAATGTACACTACCTAAAAAAGTACCCTTTCCTCAATGCCACCAATTAATTAGCAATAAAATTGATCTTGCTCAAGTCAAAAAATTAAGGAGGTTTGACCTATTTTCTTACAATGCATTGATTCCTGGGGGCACGAGGAATCACACCAGATATGTCTTTCCAGGTACTTTACAGAGACTGTGGTTCTATTAAATGATTGTATTTTGGCCTAAACAGCTGGAGATAAAAGTTTACACTCATGATACAGCTGGTGAGGTTATTAAAAGATCTAGAGAAATCCATCTGCAACTCTCACTCTATAAAGGTTTTATGTAACAGTTTTATCTAACCAAGATGGAATTGAATAACACACTGCAAGCTGAAAATCTTATAATGCTTTCCAAAGCCTGGATTTATGAACAGGGAGATAAAATAGATTGCCTTATGGTCTGGCTGATAAGAAAGAGCAGAGCTCTAGATTTGCTGGTGATATATTAAAGCTGGATGTGGTTAAGGGTTTTCCCTCCAAATGAAGTTTGTAAAGCATGATAGTGTGATACCTGGGATGAACTTGACCTATTACTTTCACTGGAATTATGTCAAGGATGAATTTGGCCCTTTTTGGTCCCAAAAGGTTCTGGAAGAATTTAAGGAATGAGGATGTTTTAATAAAATTACTGGAGACCAAAGTGTGATTAAGAAATAAGCATTGTAGAAAACTCATTTCTGCCTCTGAGAATCTTTACACAGGGAAAACCCAAATACTGATGTCATTTGACTAGAGAACTGTTCTTTACTTATTTCCTGTATATCACAAATAAACAGACTCATTTATTATGTAATTTGGTACTGTCTTAGAACAGCTTTGATAATGCTACTTGCGGTTACACATAGGCTTCAAAGCCATGGCTACTATAATAGAATAACTCTTACCTCTGATATCTTCCAAGAATGTTGGATAGTAATTAATGTATCAATCATTTGTATTATAATAGTATGCATAAATGTATTCCTGTCTGTATATTTAAGTTCAACAAACATTCTTGATATTTGCCTAATGTAGATACAGCAGTGCAGCTAGGAACTTGGATATTTGGGACGTTTATTCTCCTTTTATGGAAAAGCCATGGCTTAACTTCTATATGAGAGGATATTCCGCTGCCAGCTGCATCCCCCATATAGAATAAGGAATATTCTAAACAACATGAGCAAGTGTTTCTCAGAAGCAGGAGGGCTGCAGAATATAGGCTTTAGCTTGCTATTATTTAGGGTCAGACTGTAATGCCCTTATTTATATGGAGTAGCACTTCACAAGTAGTGCAGTAGGGCTAGTTCTGAGGTAAGGTGTTAGTCAACACAAGTAAGGGTAGCACAGTTTGGTCCTTAGCAAACTGTTATTTAGCAAATGTTCTAGCAGGCATAAACAGAGAGAATTCAGGTGAATGGACCTAAGAATATAGCAGCAGAATAAATTTAGAAGATAATGAATTTAATTAGATAATGGATGGGATTTTCAAAGAAGCCTAAGGGAGTTAGGTACCAACCCTTGGTTCCTCTGAAAATCCTAGCCCCTAAACGTTCCTCACGCAGCTGTGGTCCATGGACCAAAAAGTTTGCCCACCCCAGTCTAACAGATTCTGTTGTTGCTGCCAGAGTCAGTGTCCATTGTTCCGGTAAGGCTGGGCTGGGTTTGTCCCATCCCTACCCTGATGAGGTGTCAACTGCCTCTCTCTTCTTGGAGAGTTTTTGCATGTGCTTGCTTGAAGCTATGGAGGATACATTTTTAGCCTCATAAAACTGTATACATGAAATAATAACCTACAACATTACTGTAAAAATTACTAACACAACTATGCTCAGCGCATTATGAGCCTTCCGAAGACACCCAACATGACAAAGTTTGCACTGGATACCACACAAGCATTTTATGAAGGGTGTAGGGTGTTTCCCAAGATACAGAGCATCACACGAGGGGGACGGGGGGCATTTCCTTTTTTTTAAAAAAGGAAAATATAAAGCCAAAAAGAAATAGAAAAGTTGGCAATCATTAGAGGGTTACTTAAAAGGAACTAACACTGCTAAGGTAAAGAAACTGAAGTGTAAAGGCTGTAAAAACAAGTCAATTATATTGTGATGACAACTAGCAGAGCTCAATAAAGATGTAGTTCAGGTTGAAATTGAAAACAATTAACTGGAGTTTGACTTTCAATGAATATAATAAAAATTGTAAAATTATTTGCTTTGGAGGTGTACTCAACAGGTGCTTCTCCAGTTTATTTTATGGGAGCATATCATCCCCTTCGTTAAATAAAAAGGAAATAAATACCCTGTTAATTCAGAGAACAATGGAGGGAAAACAGTACTGCATTCAGTAGGCACTCTTTTCAATATTACAGACAAGAGAGGTCACAATCATGACAAACACATCTGCAGTTAGAAGTAGAATGTAATAAAAATGGAAGAATGTATGAATAGTCCTGCTAGTGAACATGTCATACCAGGCATGATTACAGAACTATCACACAGTAAACCACCTCTCAGGGCTTTCCAAATAGCTAGTTAAGATATTTAAAAGAAAATCTGCCAGACTGATACTGACACTAAATCAGAGATACCGGTGAAAAAAACCTAATGGTTGTTTTCCTCTCTCCCTCCTTTTCCTTAGGGAAGCAAAACCATCATTTTTTCTAAAAGCAGGAGAAATCTAGAAGGACCTAAATTCTATTGCTCCATTTCTGTTATTACTGAATAATAAATAAGAACAATTGTAAATAATATGAGCCAGAAACCTGGTTCTTGCTTCTATATTCTCTGTGGATGGAGAGTTACATTTCGAGGACAGTTGGTGATGCCTTGATGTAGAGAAAATTCCCAAGTGATGTAAAGCTGGTGTAGCACTCCTGGTTCCCTCAGTCCTGGGAAGAAATGAGCTGAGATGCAAGGCAGCACACTCGGGCAATCCTCACACAGCAGAATGATCCCTAGGGGAACACTTCATATGGAGTGATTTAGACCAGCCCTTAGGCTGCTAAAAATTATGAAGGGGAACATTTTGTCCTCCAGCTAACTTCAGAATCGAGAAAGCTTACAGCCACATTTCCCCCCAACTTCTGTGTGTTGGCTGGACCCTATGATTTAAGCATGAGAATATTACACTACCTTGGATAATACAGCAGTCATTCTTTGTTTTAGCAACATCAACAGCAATGCTGAAAGAGGTTATTACATGTTTTTAATGTGACGATGTTTGAAGTGATGCTTGTGCTGCATCTTTACTGAAAGAGGAAAAGGCACTGGGGCAAGTTAGGTGTGGCTATCTGTTGGCTGTGTTGAATCAGTAATGATTGCAGAGAATATTTTTGTAAGTATACATTCTGGCTCTCATGCAGGAGTTAACACAAACGTACACTCATCAGATGGAAACATCTTCAAAACTACTTCAAACCTCTTTAAGTAAGGATTTTGAGGTAGGATAAACTCTTATTTACCATGAAGCCTACAAAGAACTGCTAGGTTGTGGATGTGCTGAGATCACAATCTATCGTGCCGACAAGTGCATTCTCATGGTTTCCTGTACTCCCACCTCAGTCTGTCTGCATCTTTTGTGTCTTGTCTTATATGTAGATTGTTAGCTCTTCGGGATAAGGATTTTTTGTTTTGTGTTTGTATAGGATCCAGCACACTGGCATCCTGGTCCATGACTCGGACTCCAAGGCACAACGGTAATACAAATAGTAAAAAATAATAATATGGGCACTATGCAGAGGAGTCCTTTGGCTCATCTGCCTTTTGTTATTTCAGCAGAGTCATTGGCACATTTAAAAAGGTTAGATCACATTCCTTTTGTTTAGTTTTTTGAGACAAGTGAACAAGTAATTAGAATAGACTTGTCAATAGTATCACATAGAAGGCACTCACACAAAAATGCCACCTTTAGCATGTAATAAACATCTGGGACTAAGAAGCAAGTGTGTGCTTGTGAGAATAGGGGCTGGGAAGTGAAATGTATTCATTTGTTTACCCAGTTCAAATAAAAATGCTTATAAACCATAATCCAAAGGAGGAGACAAAACAGTTGAAAACTGATTATATAAAAATAGCATCATGGGATCTTATGTCTGTATCTCCCTTTTTCCATACTAATTTGATGGTTTTAAAATAAATTCACTTACCAAGTCTTCTTAAATACCTCTGATAGCTACTGCCTAGACTAGTGGCCAGGAAGAGGAGTAATGATATTACCAGAGCAAAAAGAGAGGGAAATTAATTATTGTTCCAACTTTTTTCTTTTCTCTTTAAATATGTTTACCTATCTGCCTTGGTCCTAGGATCAACTGTGGTTATTGTGCATACTACAAAGAATCAAAAGTTCATCAAAATAAGATGAATTTAAAGGCCACTATGTGATCCAGCTTTTAAAATAGTTAAAAAGTGGCCTATCAATAACTGTAACAAATTTTAACCCAGAACACCAAAATCTCCCTCATGTTCTAGGTAAGTGGGACAATTCTATTTTTAAAAAGGGATTAGATCTGCTTTAATATTGCTTGGGTAAACTGTTAATTTTGAAAGACTTCCAACTGTATACAATGTCTTTAGGAATCACTTTTGCCAGTATCAGTTAGCACAATTAAATTACAGTGAGGCACTCTACTTCTGTTGGGCAAATTTGCATCTGGATTGTGAGATACAAATTTACACCTCTGCTCCCATATGTTCTTTTCTACACACACACACTTGAAATTATAAACATCAAAACATGAATGCTGTTATCTATTTTATCATAATTAAACAAAATATAAGATTGCAGTGTTTAATATACAATATATAGATATTACAGCGAGAATTGAATTATATATAGATAAATAGATATAAGTATAGCATTGCCAATGCTGAATATTAACAAATCTGCCCTTGTTGTAGGATCAACTGTAGTTCTGTGCAAGTGATAGAGGATTACTCCCAATGTTTCAATATTATAAAAGATCTTCTACAAAGTGTTCACAGGAATAAAGAAATCATTTTTGAAGTTTAAATTCCACTCAGGGAAGATTCATACATTCACATTATTTATATTTATATCAGAGATATAGAATTGTATTTGCAATATCGAAAAATAAAATAGGGCAATAGAAACCCTAAGTTACAAAAGAAACTAACAATAAGCAAAAGATCCAGACACGTTCTATATATACTGGACTTCTGTAAAATATTTTAGAAAAAGAACACAAAGCAGTGTGAAAAACATTTTTCTTTAATCACGTTTTAACTCCAACAGTAGATCTTACTGCCACACTCCTGCACTCTGTTTCTTGTCCCCAGCATGTTCAAAAAACATGAAATCCTAAGCAGCAAAAAAAAATGAACATAGAATTAGATAGTTCTAAAAGGCCATTTATACAGATCAGAGTCATCTTAATGCTTTTAGAGATTATTCTGAGAACTAAAACTTCAGGTTTTTTAATTCTATTGCTTTCTTCCCCTTGGGTCACTTGATGCAACCTTCAAAGTTTACTTTCTTAAGAACACATGCTGTGTCAGTGATACAAGTACTGATAAGGATTTTCAAACCAACATAGCTGCTGTGTGTTAAATAAAAGTAGTCAAACATAACAAGTTTATTTTTAGTTTACCATTTTAAAAGTGAAATTTGACTTTTTTTTTGTACTAAGAATAGGAAAAATGATCTGAGCTTACCCAAAAGTGTATTTTTTTAAGTAATGTCCATATATTTGTTAAATTACATACTCCAACCTGCTTGCAGTTTGGGGACAGAGCTAGATCTGTCAGTCATTAGCGGGAGAATAGGGAGCGGGAATGCCCGGCCTCTTAAAATTTTTCTCTTGTTGAGACAACTTTTACATAAGGATAATTCCATCTTTCTTGCTTTCCTAAATTACACATGCTGTAATTACATTCTCTGTGTGATGATGGTGGTGGTGATGAGTTTCTCCTGGTAACAAGGTGCGTGAAAGTCCAGGTGGCCACTGATGTGGCTAAACTTTCCAAAGAGAAACTTGATTATGGAGGCATTGGGAGAGAACAGAATGCGAGTTAAAGCAGGAGACTTTTTTCTTCTTTGTCTTAAGTTTCCTTGGCCTAGTTTTCTCTCTGGGGCCTAAAGAGGCACCAATCAATATAGTATCTCAGAGGGAGAAGTGAAGCGAAGCTAAGGGGAAAAATTCACCAAAAGATAGAACATTCCTAGGACATACCTTGGAATTCAACAAAAATTATTGAAACTGAATTAAGGAGAAATATGAAATAAAATTTGGTTGGCATTTTCTTCAGGAAGAAAATCTAGTTAATCTTGATTGTCACTGAGGAGATAGCATCCAGTTTTCTCTATGTCCTACCGGGGACAGGACATCATAGCTGTCATTCTGACCCCAAAACTAAAGTGCCCATAATGAAGAAAACCAAGTTTTTTTTTTAATTGGAGAGGGGAAGGTCTGTATCTATGTTGGAGGGGGATTTAGTAGCTAAACAGCTGAGTAACAACCCTAAGCAGCATGTGGATGAGGTATTGGAGGGGGCACTTCCTTAACTTTCCTTCACTTCACAGAAATCTGAAAACCTGTTATTTGACATAGCCTGGAATTTAAACGTTGATTCCCATTCTTTAACTTCCAAACTTTTTTTTTTTTGCCCACCCACAATCAGAGAAATTGACTAGCTACACACATGCAAAACATACACAGCACACACACAATTTGTTTATGCTTTACAATTCCTTGTGCAATTTGGGCCCCATTCAGCAAAACACATAAGCTTATGATTAATTCCATCCCTGTACCAATTATTTGCTTAAGTCCCATTGAAATCAATGGGACATAAAAGACATGCTTACGTGCTTTGCCAAATTGTTGTCTCTAAGCAGGGCTGTTTCCAGTATTTTTATTTGCATGACAAAGGCACACATAGCCAAGTAAGAAAAGTCTCTTTTTAATCAATAATGGTCTGATAAAGATTGCTGCTATAGAGCAAGGTGGATTGTTGACATTTCCATCCCTGAGCTGATGCATATGTCTCTCTCCTTCCTTCTAGTTTTCTTCCCAATTTTCAGAAAACTCAAGCTTGACAGTAAATATCTAGCAGAAACCAGAATGTGTCCTGGTTACAGTAGTCTTCAAGGGAAGGGACAAGTTGCTCTGCTCTTAGTGTAGTAAGTGTCAGCTAATTAATGGAACGGTTCCTACAGCAGCCTCAATGAAGCCATGAAATGATAACTTGTACTGTGTCCTTATGGCATAGGAACAGTGAAACACTTTATAAAAGCGGGCATATCAGCAATAAAAACGTATATTCCTAAATATAATTTTATACTTTAATTGGACCAAATGTAATCCCAGTTTCTGAAATAATTAATTTGTGATGCCTCCTAGGAATCTGATCCTGCACCCTCAATGTCAATGGGAGCTTTGTTATTAACTTCAATAAGCCCAGGATCAAGTCATATCCCAGTACGATTTTAACGTATAGATGAACAGAAATGAGCATATATTCATTGTTTAAAGTTACTGAATTGGCAGACTTACGATGAGGAAGCAAGCACCAAGCATGACAGCTTTCATCTTAACATCAAGATCCAGAGGAAACTGGATTCCAAAATTATCAGCATCTGTAAATGCCTCTCTTACAAGTCCACTCCACTGCTTAGAAATTCTTCCAACTACAGAACTTTCATCCATTGACTTCACCTAGTTTGAAATAAAACAGAGTATGCCACTCTTAATAAAAAGGATTTTGTGTGATCACTTTAAATGCTCATTCAAAAACTTCAGGCTATTCACATTTATATTGGTTATTATATATACACACACTACAGCATATGGTATTCAATACTGTGATAATGTCGACTTTACATCAGTGAATCCTGCGCTCAAGTCCTAGGCTTGAACTTGGGCTCCTATGAATGCTAACTACACAGTGCAGCATAGTAATGGAGAGAAGGCTGCAGGGCTACACTAGAAGTGCTGTAAATCAAAATTCCTTCACCCAGTTTCAGGTGTCTACATGGAAATTAAAAGATAAGAAGATAATTTTTCAAAGTAGGGGACAAGACACGTGTCAACATTGTGTCTTTTGAAAACTAGTTATTTGTTATTTACATTGAAAAAAATGTAAAATGGCTATTCCCAAGAACAGAATAGTTACTAAGTTTGCTTAGAATGATCTTGCAAAGCCTTGCTTATGATTACTGTACATTGTTTTAGAATAAATCTGAAATATGAAAATAGGATTAACTCTTCATTAGTTTAAGAATTAATTACTGAATTTATAATAAAATTACACAATCCACTTATGCTGATCCATTTTGATCATTTACATTAATTATTGGACAAGTCAGTGGCTCTAGAAAGTTGTCATTTAATTACAGTACTAAGGGAAAATTATATATTGAATCTATTCAAAAAGATTATACTGAATCTATTTTTACTGTCTAAAGTAAGATAATGTAATGATATTTTCCACTGTTATTTCAATAAACATTAAAAGAGATTTCAATACCACAACAGTGAAACAACTGCAATATATTCAAATTACACTCTAATTGGTGCAAAAAGCTTCACTTCAACTGGAAGAAAGGGGAAAAAAAAGAAGGACAAAATATTATTTAAAAATTCAGTGTCTCATGGTTTGGTAAACTGAAAGTTGATCTATTATGACAATGGCTGAATAACTGTTTTCAAAGATTTTCATATGCAAACTTCTGGATTATCATCTAAACACCAAATGTTATTACTGAATGCATTACAATTTAGTTTTGTGGGAAATGGTCCATTAGTAACAAATATTAGGAAAACCAACTTATTAAAAATAGGAGAGAGGAATACAAACACTTTAAACAATGTTACCTACCTCAAAATTAATATCCGCACAACAGCTGCATACAACGCATGGGCCAGTGATTTTAAATATATCAGTTTTTGCTTCATTTTGAACAGTAAATTTAGGCAAACAGGGGTGCCAGTTTTGTTTTATGTAGCCAACTGGTGTACCTGGAGGGGCTTGAACTTCAAGCTTCAAAAGAAAAAAAACAAATGATGACACAGAAGTGGGATAAAAGTTAAATATCGGCATAATTATTCCAATGCATTTAAATGCTTGCAAAATAATCTTCAGCATAGAGAAATATTGTAATGCAGAGGAGGGGTTATATATCCTACAGGAACCATAGTATTTTAAGATGTTGACACAGATTACATTCTTGATGTACATGTGCCCCCATGCTCACAAAATCAATTTCTTTTGAATAGCAGTGTCCTAGATTTTGGGGAACTGGGAATAGCTTGCTCAAGAGGAGGAGTCAGTACATGACACCAGGCAACCACAGAAACACTGAACTGATACTGGGATTGGATATTTTAGGATAGAATCACTGGTAGATGTTTAACCACAAACCTGCTTTAGCAATATTTATGACATATATGATGATTAGAAGGCATTAATATGTTAACCTATAGGATAAGGGCACCCCAATGTTAGGAGGATAAGGAAGTTAGATTTGGACATGGAAGGCTGAGTGTATGAATGAATATTTATGATAGTGTCCAGCCCCCATAATAACTAAGCCACCATGTCGCTGGGGTAAGTTTTCCATCATTGATAAAAGCAAAGAGCTGAAGGGTCAATCACTGACCTTTAGGGTTCTGGACCGTCAGATTCATTTGGCATGTCAGGGACAGGGCTGGTCTTTTGTCTCTCACCACAGGGTTCCCAAGGAAGGATGGGAATATATATGAAGGATGTACATGAGCATACATAGGGACTGACACCAAAGATATCCCTGATACTGTATTACTACTAATTGTATATGTAGTTTGGAGCCTTCTTGTCTTTACAGATTGTTTTAATAAAAAGTGGCTAAGGCTTTGCTTTGCCCTCAACGTGCTTTGCCATACATCCTGGGGTTCCCTACAAGATATTGAACTTGTTAGTTTTAATTCAGTGGAGCCTGATTCTGGGACAAGAACCCCATTATCCCTAGCTCATTATATCAGTATCAATTGGCAATCAATACAATTGTTATTAATCATTAAAAAGGATCAGGCAACAACTATACATCATTCAGTTAGTGGGGTCAGATCCCTACAATGAGGGTCAGATCAAAGGTTCATGAATCTAATAATTTTTCGTCCTCCTTTACTTATTATCAATATTCAGAAAGCTAAATTCACTTATAATAATCATTTTGAATTAAGTTGGTTCCTCATTAGGGTCCAGTCCTAAAAAAAGTGTTGAAAACCCACTTTTCAGGGAAGTCACTGATGTCTACAAGAATTTAGATCACTTCCCGAAAGGAAGGATACACAGAATTAAGCCCATAGCGAAATGTCAAGAAATTCCATCAAAAAGGAGACAAAAAAGTCATGAGAGAAATTTTCAAAAACCCTCAAAGAGCCAAACAAAACAAACAAAACCAAACCACAGATCCCCACAAAAATTACAGAGGAAGTTAACCTTGTTCCACCTCACTTCTTGACACAAAACAAAATCTCTGAAAACTCTTAAAGGTGCAGAGAAGAGAAAGGAATATCTCACCTCTTGCAAGCAGCATGGAAAACAGCATGAAGAGCATCTGAGAGGTCTCTGCAATGTTATCACTTCTTGACCCATATTGTCAACAATCCTAATGGTGAAAGGTCGGGCTGGTCCACAACAATTTCGAGTACAACAGTCATTTTCCTCTGCTGCAAAATATACTCTTTGCCCCAAGCTGTTTTTGATTTCATATTTGTTGTTAGTTTCAAAACCGGTAAAAGCTGAAAATTAACATTAAAAAGCTATTTAGTTGATATACTAAATACAAATATTAATAGAAATAGCAGAGGCCCTAATCAGGTTCAGGAAACCACTGTACTAATCCCTACATAAACACATATGAAAACATGGCCCTCTCTCTGAAGATCTTACAACCTAATAAGATTATTAACATATGGGGGTGAGACAGAAGGGAAAGAGAAATCATAAAAAAAAGATATACATATTTTCAAGGTATACTTTTTATTGTATTATTTTTTCATTATGAATAAGTTACTAACTATTCTGTTTGCCCTTCAAAACTAATTAATGTGAATGGTGAGTTCTTTTAGATTAGGGGTCAGCAACCTTTCAGAAGTGGTGTGCCAAGTTCAACGTAATTAAGGTTTCACATGCCAGTAATATATTTTAATGTTTTTAGAAAGTCCGGCTCTATAAGTCTATATTATATAAATAAGCTATTGTTGTATTTAAAGTAAATAAGGTTTTTTAAATATTTAACCAGCTTCATTTAAAATAAAATTAAAATGCAGATCTTATCAGTTTAGTGTGATCCTTGCCCTTGCTGAGTTTTCCAATGTGGGCCACAGCAGGGGGTGGCTGAGGAGCACTGGGCCGAGGCCAGGAGCAGAGCCCCGGGCCGGCAGCGGGCGAGAGGGACCAGCGGAGGGTATTCCAGACTGGTAGTGGGCTAAGCAGCTCATTCCACTGCCAGTCTGGGGTTCTGGACGCCAGCTCAGGTTCCGGCCACCGTTCACCCAGCCAGCAGCGGGCTAAGAAGGGCTGGCGGCCGGGACCTCGGCTGAGAGCAGCGTGCCATTAAAAATATTCTCACATGTCATGTTTGGCATGTGTGCCACAGGTTGCTGACCCCTGTTTTAGATATTATGGCACAGAGGAGACTTACAGTATCTCAGGATGGAGAAGGCCTTATAATCAGTTCAGAAAGAGTGTTCTACTGGTGAGATGCAACAGAGGTGTTTGTGTGAGAAGTGACAAATGAGCAGACAAGACACGCACCAGTGTCACAGTGGATGTGAAAGTGGGGAGCAATACAATAAAAAACAAAAGTAGACATCTAGAGAGGGGAAGAGTTGTGAATGGCTGACAATAAAAAAAAAAAAAAAAAAGCTTTAAATTGATGCGAAATAGCTAGAGCCAGTGGAGGGATCCAGAAAGCAGCAGGATACTGTCAGAGGTGTAAGCCAGCAAGCTTATTTTAGCAGATGTGATTTGAATGGACTGGAGGGGGAAAGTGTGTGTGGAAGGGAGGCCAGTGAATATGTGGTTACAATAATTGAGATAGGAAATGATGAGTGCCTGAGCAAAAAAAACCACAAACCAACAGATGGATCTCAGAAACGTTATGGGATGAAAAAGCAGAAAGATTTGGGTGCAGTCTAGTTGTAGAGGGTAAGAGAGAAGGTGTCAACAATATCATCAATATTAAGGGCATAAGTGACATCGGGATCATGATGTTGCCAAACATGGCAAAGAACAAGCAGTGTGGAAAGGATCTGGGAGAAAAGATCAGTTAGCTAGCAGAGAGACTTCCAGAAGGAGATGTCAGAGAGAGAGGCTGAGATGTAGGATTAGATCGAATTAGACAGGTCAGAAGTAGAGAGGGAGATCTGTAAAAATAATAGTTTGAAATCACATGAATGAGTGAGGTTAGATATAAAGATTATACTTTTAAATTAGAAATGATCACTTTTTATATATCAATTTGTATTTTTTTAAAAGTTCAAATAAATTATGTTTTAAATTGAGATACTGAGAGTAAGCAACATTTTAAGAATCAGTATCACCCCCCACTTTCCTCCCCAAAATGTACTATGGTAGGTAATTGATTAAAGCTATATAAGACAAAAAACACAATCAATAAAGACCCATCTTTAAAAGGCAATGAATAAATGAAGAATTTCTATCATTAAATAAGACTACTGTTTAAAAGTCATGTATAATTACTTGATATAGAACCACAGTCATTTAAAATATCTCCAGCATAATAATCTTCCATTTAGTAGTATAGAAAGGTACATACCTTCCAGGAGCTCAATCTGCTGATGAACTAATATCTGATCAATCTGTTACAGTGGTTAAAAAACAGTTTAGAATAAAATAAATGAAAGTTACAGTTAAATTTTAAAAAATAAAATCTACGAGTATGTCATTTTTTATTTTTCAAAAATTAGATTTCAGGGTACAAAATTCATAATTATAACATTAGATCATCTACATTAATTGTGCTTTAGAAATGGTCTCTCTCTCACAAACATTATCATCTGGGATGATCAAAAAGATCAAACACTAACATTCCAATTTTGCAAGCTGCTCTGTTGTGCGCTACATCTATTTGAAAATGGAGGTGGAGAAGGGGAATGAATACAAGTGCTCAGAAAAAGTACCACATTAAAAGTCATGAAGTCTGATGTGCTACTGATGACCATATTGTAATATAAGCTTTTGCCACACCATACTACCCTTACTTAGTGTCACTATTTCTGATACAACAATGTACAATAGAGCAGTACCCATTCTCATTTAATCTTCAGTTCTTGGCTAAGATGGCAAATTGGGTGTCAATTAATGGTGGACTCTTGTCTGTTAAAACTGGAACTATGCAGTGTTGTTGCAGCCACGTCGGTCACAGGATATCAGAGAGACAAGGTGGGTGAGGTAGCACTTGTCTCTCTTCCCAACAGAAGCTGGTCCAATAGAAGATATTATTTCAGCCATCTTGTTTCTGTGAAACTGGGGCTAACAGTACTTTTTCAGAATGGGCCACTGAGCAGTCATAAAATGGTAATATGCTTTAATTATGCTGTTCCTGAGAGAGATTTTTAACCTCTGACCTAAATGTAAATGGCTCTATATCCCCAATACCAATCATGTAAGATACTTGATTTTCCAAAGTAGACAAAAAGGTACTTAAATGTGCAGGTATCTATTAGCTCCTATGAAAATACAGAGTTTAAAAACAGAGAAGAGTATAGGTACTTGACTTAGGTATTCTAATCCAGGTGGACAGTTGAGAGGGGGAGGAGGTACTGGCATCCAAGCTGCCCCACCGGGCCCAGAAGGCTGATTTTGGACTGGAGGGACTCCAGGTCCATATGGCACTCCTGCTGGGTAACCTGCTGGCGCATCTAGTTTGTGGGAAGAAAACACAAAAAACACACACAATTCTGAAAATTAGTTATTAAAAACAGTTTTAACACAAATACACTTCTGAAGTGCTAGAATTCTTAACTATTAAGAGCCTCATTTTGAAACTACATTACATAATGAGGCTTAGCAGAAATCAACTTATTTTATGATTTCTGTAACACTGACATTTATTTTAAGCATTTTTCAATTACTAATAATTTACATTTTCACAGTTGGGGAAATTATGCGTTGTATGTTTTTATTTATCTATTTAAATTTTTGGCAGTTGTGGGAAGTTATGGGGAGGTTAGACACTTATTTAAATGACAGTATTTGTTCAAATTCAAAAGTTAAGCTTTATAACCATTAAAACATAAATTGAAAAACTCATGTCAAAATATACAGAGTAAATATTCTTAAATCAAACTCCAGTAAGTTCTCAAGAAACATTTTTCTTACTCTGCCTATCTGCATATTTCCATTATTACAGATGGAAATATTTTGTCATCAGTTTGTGTGCATAGGGTGAAATTGATGTTTAATGATAAAAATCTAATCCTTCCCAGCTCATCCATAATTCAGTTCAGTGATCTTCAACCTCTGAAAGCTGGGGAGCCACTACAATAGCAAAGTGAGTAACCAGGAATCACAAAGCCTGCAAACGGATGCCATCATTCTGTTGTAACTTTCACACCATGATAATGAATCACATCAACAGGTCATTATTTACCGCTGCAACTAGAGGGCTCAAACTTCACAGTAATGTTAAAAACAGTGCTTAACTATTATTTTGTGGCTCTTAGACTGACACAGTAGCTCCGCTCTCCCTATCTTTCTTCTGGCTGTTTGCAGCATATATAGGGCACTATTCTCTCTCCTTTCTAAAAAGCTGCTTCTCTCTCTCCCTGTCTTCCAGAACAGCAACAACCTGTATCGGTATAACTACATCTGTACAAGGGTCATTGTATGGCTTCAGCTATATTGGTATACTTAAAGCAATACAACTTATGTGTAGACAAGTTCATAGAATAAACAGGACTTACAGGGAAACTACCAGAGGACAGAAAACAGACAGGGACTCAACAGACCTAGCTTCTATTTCCAGCTCTGCCTCGGTGACCTTAGGGCACATCACTTCACCTCCCTCCGCCATAGTTTCCCCATCAGTAAAATGGGGTTGATACTGACCTTTGTAAAGCACTTTGACATCTACTGATGTAAAGTGCTACACAAGAGCTAGATATTTTTATTATAATACGATAAAATATCTGGAACTAGATATTCTACACGCTTCACACTAATATGAAAAGAAACCTCTCTCCCGTGTGTACCAATTTCATATAGTAAGACAACTATAAATAATCTACAAAAATTAAATGTAATAAAAATGAAGCTGCTTATTTGATCTCATTATTACAATTTAAAATTAATATACAGCAAATGAAAATAGAGTAGATTTGAACATGGAAAAGTATTTGATAAATGGCTGTAAGACTGCCATGTTATTATAGCAATTTGAGAACTTTTAGAAAAGCTTTTCTATAGTTACTTATCTGAACTTGTTTTAGAGATAGTGTGTGTCTATAAAAGTCAGTGGCAGCTTTCAAGCTGAAAGAATATGGAACACGTACTATAGTCCTATATATTTAATTATTTTTGTCTAAATAAAGAGTGTCAAGAAGTTTGTCATACTATAAATACATACACAAATAATTAATAACTGCATATTGATTTTAGCTATATCAAACAAACAAAACAAACAAACACAATTTATTTTATTTGTCCACACAGGACTCAGTATACAATCAGATTCGTCATGCTGTTTAATACATAACATGGTGTTAGCCCACTAGATGGCGCACACAAATACACTTATATTCATGGATTAAGATCTCTCTGTATTTGTAATATAAAATTCTATACTACCAGAGAAATGTGTTATCTATAGCAGTGCTGGTAGCATATAAAGAAAGATTTATTTATAAAGATAAAATTGAACAAATGTGTACAATGTTCATGGAAGTTATATCTAAGAACTAAAGAAGATTCAAATTTAGCATGAATTGAACATCAAGCTGGTACAAGTTTCTTCACCTACAGAAAGTAAGAAGTTTAAACTTTCTCTTCTACAACGAAGCAAGCATTATATTGAAACTATGAAGGATATTCATGCAGAGTTATTCACGCAGAGTTATCCACTCATTTTACCGTTTGCAAGAGATACTACCACAAACACAACCTTAGTGACAGCTGGTCCACCCAAATGTTTTTCACAGCTTTTTATAGGACTTGAAGAGGGCATCTTTTCCAGTGAAACTGTGAATTACACACTACAATTAATAGCAAGTAATTACAATCTATACAGAAGATTCTTAGCTGGTGTGACTATAACAATGTGTGTTTGTTCTTCGTATCAGGCTCAAACAGTGAAAGAGAAAATTAACTTGATCTCAGAATTTATTCTCTTTAGAACAAGAAGATTAAACTTTTTTCTGTCTCCGCAACGCATAATCATCATTATTTGCCAACGCTGACAGTGTTTACAGAATGTGGCAGAGCAACCCTGCTCTCACAAAGTGCATAAAATCCAAAAGACAAGCAGGACAGGCCAATACAGGACAAATAAATACTTAAGACATACAAGATATCACAGAGTGTGAAGGTTCAAGTCAGAGGCTCTCTTACATTTAGAAAAGCAAAATAAAAATATTCAACATTCATATTTCAGCAAATTATTACTTAAAGGGTTATTTGAAGTGGTGTGTTCTGGAGGAAAGATTTGAATGTAACGAGGGAGGTCACTCAGCAAAGAGGGAGAAAAAAAAGTGTTAAGCTTCTGTGACAATGTGAAAGAAGGGGCAACAACGTGGGAAAAATCATGAGGGTATTCAGAAGGACGGCCGGTAAGACAGAAACAGTAACAGAGATGGAGACTATAACTTCTCCAGTTTTAACTCCAGTTCTGAATTGCGAAAGAAAATTAGTAAAATATTTTGATTTTAAAAAAAAAGAGTATTGACTGAGATGTAGAGTTCAAAAGCAAAGAGCTACCATGCATGAGCTACTTCTGCAACTGCACCATCTTCCCTGCCATCACTGCTACAACAAGGATTTCCTGAAGACAGGAGATTTTCTGACTATTTAATTTTCCTTTATAGGTAGCATGTTACCACAGTAATACCAAATAAAGGAAAGAACAACCAATCTTTCCTACAAAAAAAAGTCTAAACAACATTTCATCCTGGAAAATTAATAGCAGGGGAATCAGTTCACAGGTAGCTGCCATCTTGGAACCCAAACTATTTTTTGGGGGGACAAAACAGATCAGTTAATTTGTATGTTATATCATAATCAAATAACTTACTTTGGAAACTCTGAGGTGCGTACTGAGGATATCCATAAGGAACTTGATTTCCTGTATAAGCTGGAGGGTAAGTGGGATTTGGAAATTCAGCAGGTTTTTTTTCTGGAAGAAACAAATATTCATTTTTTTGTTTTGTCAAATTAAAAAAACAAATCTATAAAATGAACTTATTTCATTTTAGATATGATCTATATGAAAATTAGATACTGTAACAAGTTCATTGTATTTAAACAATATGAAATGCCCTTAAAAGCAGAAGGCTTTTTTTAAAAAAAAAAAGCTAATGGGAAATTTTACATTATGAAAGAATCAGAACAATTTAGATGTATTCAAATCCCAAAAGTGTTGAAAGGAAACAGGTACTGTGAACTGTATCTAATTAGGACGTTAGTTCATTCTTATTCCATACCAGCAACTTCCTTATCTGTTTCTCTTGTAATACTCAAAAGAGAAAGTTTTTGGTCCGATTCTAATTCAAATAATTACTCATGAACACATGTCAGCATTCTCCTCCACAGAGAAGGTGAATTAAATGATTCTTCTCATTCACTTTGGTATAATTTTTTCTCACTTAATTAACAAGCACCTTTACAGGTTCAAGATCCTTGATTTTTTTTTTTAAATAGTTCCTGCTCCTGGTTGTATCATTTCACTCACAAGGTGGCCATTATCTGCATGTAAATCCCTATCAGCTCATCTAGATAACTTAGGCCTGGTAACTTCTTATGCTGATCAATGTCGCTGAGATGTGAGGAGGTCATAAGGATGTTAAGACGGATTGAAACATCAGTGTTGAAGCGCATTTATTCTAAGAAGCCCTCCCCTATTACTGTAGTAATAAATATTGCTAATTTTGCTGTTTAGCGTAGACTCCTGTAAGTGATCCACATATTAGAAGACATTTAACCAATGTTAATGAAATATTTTACTCACGTATTTCCATGGTTCCGTTTACAAGTGTGTCTGCAAAATAAGACATTTGTTTCATGCTTTGAAAACAAAAAAAAGTCCTCTGTTACACAAAACTCACTTTTATGGTTTTCTGTTTATAAGTAATTAGTCAAGAATGCCTTCAAACTATATAGTGAAAGGGAAAGGGTACAATTTTTTCAATCTTCTTAGCTTAATTGATTTAAGAGGGCTTTTCAATCATGTTAAGACGCAGACTAGGGTGACCAGATGCCCCAATTTTATTGGGACAATCCCTATTTTGGTTTTTTTTTTTCCTTATAGAGGCTCCTGTTACCCTCCACCCCCGTGCTGATTTTTCACACTTGCTGTCTGGTCAGCCTAACACAGACTGACATGGCTGAAGCAGTGTTAGCTAGCTATTTTGTAGCAAGAAGTCAGCCTAAGTTACAACACAGTCAGCTAGCAGAGCTTCAAATATGTCATCTGAATCTTATGAGATGTCTTTACTCAAGTTAGCCTTACAACACTGCAAAATAACACTCAAGCTGCACAGTGACTGGGTGAGCACCTCAAGCCAGCACAACTTGTCAACAGCAGCCCACATCCCCTAACAGGTCAACCAACTTTAGTTAAAGACACCATTACACTTGAGTGAAGGATGTGGGGGAAGGGAGCAGGACTCAAGCTAGGGGCAACACTCAAGTTATACTATGGATTAACCCTGCACTGAAGAGAAGCCCTTAAGAGGTACATTTTTACCAGAATTAGCTGAGCCTAGACAGGGTATAGCCTCTAAACCTTCCTCCATCCACATGGAAAGACCTCTAACCTGAGTTTGAGGGTACTTGATGCTCAAACAAGCAGGCACAGCTGAGGGTAGAGTTTTGAGGTCATGTTTGCTTTAGCCTGTGCTGGCAACCCATACTTTGCAGTGAGAATGCACCTTAATCAAGCCCAGGCACTGCTAGTTCTCCAGTGCTAGCCCACAGTTCCACCTGGGCTCTATTTTCTCGTTATCTTTGGACTTTTCTCATCATAGCTTACCCCTATGGAACCTAAGGGAATGTCTGCACTACTCTCTAAATCAGGCTCCTCCTAGTCAGCCCCTGAGCTCCTGCTGGGGAGGCTGCTCTTTCCCCCTCCCCCGCTGTCCCCCTCATCTGCAGCCTCAGCATGCCGCACGAGTAAGATGCAGTGTAGAAAAACAATAAATAAATAGATAAAAATCAACTAACTGGGATGTGTCAGTTATACAGTTTGACTGCGATTCCTAGAATATGAACAGAGTGGTGCCACTAAAAGGAGCACACATAGGATCCCTTTGTTTTGATACAAGTATAAGTCTGAGGGATTTGGGTAGAGAAAGAAGAAAGCAGAGAGTGAAGAAGGGGAAGGAGGAAAAAAGGAAGAAGAAAAAAAATTCAGACATCTGTATCACCCTACTACCCAAATTTCAATAAAACTGCTAATGAGGAAGAGAGACCGGGAAATGAGTGGAAATGTTTGAAGTATGAATAAAATGAGAAAACCCCCATTTATATTTGGTTTTGCCTCAGCATAGGGGGATGGACTAGTTGACTGCTCAAGGTTGAATCCACAGATTAAGACTCCATTCTAGAAAAGAAAGGTGGAAAGATGCATATAATTTGTAAAACCCTTCTACTGTTAAACAACATATTACTGAATTTAATAGTAGTCCCTTTCATAGTCATAGGGAATACATACTCAAACAGGTTACCTTCCAGTGAAAGACAGTGGAAACTTTAATTACATCCATTGTAAGTTGAAAGGGAGGTAAATATTCTTTTTTGTAAAAAAAGGAATTCCTTCAACAGAATTAATATAACAAAAAAGTTTCAGCAAATAGGATTCTATTAGTGTGAATGAACCTAGCATGCACAAACACATCCTAATTAGTAATTGTACTGATACTAATCTTTCTATCACATAAGCCACTTCGTGAACTTTGGACTTGTGATGTAAACTGTAATAGTGACTTTATTCCAGTATTTATATGTCCCTTATCCTCATGGTAGCCAAGATCCTAATAGTAAAGAGCATTATATAATCTTGGCACTGAGGTTCCCCAGGTAAGTGGAGGCTAGTGGAGCAGGATGGGTGTTAGAATATAGATATTCAGGTCTGCCTGTAAAGGCCTATACTTTAAGAATTTAGAAGTATTTTAATCACTTAGCTAGTTAAAGGGGTATAAAAACAAAGAATCAAAATCACAGTCTGCCTGTGTATGGGTCTTCTCTCATTAGGATTGTCTGAGGCCTTCTTAAGCTAAGGCCTTTGGTTAAGCAGCAGGGCCAGCGATAAACTGGGAAGCCTACAGGCACATCCTCACATTCCAAACCAGTCACACTGATATAAGGTGATATTGGGCTGTTAGGAATACAATCGTGTCCTGATAGTGCCTATCACAACAGATAAAGATGGTTAAAGAAAACTAAGGGCTTGGTTACACTGGCACTTTATAGCGCTATAAAGCCCCCACGAGCACTATAACCTCCTCCCTGTCCACACTGGCAAGGCACATAGAGCGCCATAACCGCTGAGTTATAGCGCTATTGTTAATCCACCTCTGCATGGGGAATAAGGGCTGTAGCGTAACTGCTGTAGCGCTACAGCAAGAATGTGGACACCCACTGTGCATTAATTGGCCTCCAGCCCGTCCCATAATTCCCGTTCGAGCCACTCTGGTCATCACTTGCAAACTCTTTTCTCCTGTCCTCAGGTGACCACACGTCAGACCCGCCCTTTAAAGTTCCAGGGAAATTTGAAAATCCCCTTCCTGTTTGCTCCAGCCAAGCGTGACGTGCTCCCAGGGAATCCTTGCAGGTGATCATTCTCATTGATCTGATTGATTGCGTGGTGTGGTCTCAGGGAACCGTTGCAGGTGATCTTTCTGATTGATCCTCATGACTCCACGTGCCATGCCTCCTCGCAATAGGCGACCCCCAGCATGGAGCAATAGCGAGGTGCTGGACCTCATCAGCTGTTGGGGGGGAAGAGGCTGTTCAGTCTCAGCTGCGGTCTAGCCGCAGGAATTTTGATACCTATGGGCAGATACCACGGGCCTTGGCAGAAAGAGGCCATAAGCGGGACACTCTGCAGTGCCGTGTTAAGGTAAAGGAGCTTAGGAATGCGTATCGCAAAGCCCGCGAGGCAAACGGCCGCTCCGGGGCAGCCCCGGTGACTTGCAGATTTTATAAGGAGCTGCACGCGATACTTGGTGGTGATCCTATGGTCACTCCATCGATCACCATGGACACTTCCCAGCCCACCAGTGAAGTGTGGGGTGAAGAGGAGGATGAAGAAGAGGAGGAGGAGGAGGATGAGGACGAGGCGGCAGCGACCCAGGGCACAGAGGAGTCCCTGGACGCATGCAGCCAGGAGCTCTTCTCAATTCAGGAGGGCAGCCAGCCACAGCGTCCGGCGGTTGCAGTGGCCAGCTCAGCAGCGGATTGCGGAGGTAAAGCTGCTTTTCTATGGGGAAGGCTGGCAGCTTGGGGTGGAAAGGGATGCAGGGGGCATTCCACCTGGAGCTCTTCTCAAGCCAGGAGGAGGGCAGGGGGGCATGCAGCCAGGAGCTCTCCTCTAAAGCCAGGAGGAGGGCGGCCAGCCACAGCGTCCGGCGGTTGCAGGGGCCAGCTCAGCAGCGGACTGCGGAGGTAAAGCCGCTTTTCTATGGGGAAGGCTTGCAGCTTGGGGTGGAAAGGGATGCTTGCCTACATGTGGAATAGAGCATTGATGTAGTCTATCACCTCACGGTAGTCATCATCAAAGGTCTCAATTAGAGCGCTTGCACTGCACCTGCGCAGGTTTCCCAGGAGAGCCAGCGTGGTCCCGGTCACGGTCACTAGTCCTCGCCACTGTGCTACAATGGGTAGGGGTGCATTGCTGCACATAGGCAAGCTGCATATGGCCCTGGGCGGAAGCTGCATCTCATTAAAATCCCTTCCCTTTGCTCCTCAGTGACTCGAAGCAACAAGATATCTTCCAGGACAAACACCTACAGAGAATGTTGGGACAGTGTTCAGAGTAGGGCTCCTGCTACTTCCTGGCACTCCCCCTGCCACCGCCACAGCTTTTCAGGGCAGGGAACAAATCCTTCCCCCTGCCTGCTGCTCAGAGTGGGGCTCCTGCAACTTACCGGCACTCCACCCTTCCCCGCCACAGCTTTTCAGGGCAGGGAAGAAATCCTTCCCCCTGCCTGCTGCTCAGACTGGGGCTCCTGCAACTTACCGGCACTCCCCACCCCCTCCCGCGGCACAGCTTTTCTGGGGTAGGGAAAAAATCATTTCCCTTGCCTCTGGAGTGCACTCAGCATGGCAGGGGCTCTGTTGCTGTATCTGTGCTCTCTGCGGGACAGGCAAATGGGGAATGCGGGGGAATCATAGGCATGTCTGCTCTTTACAAGGGAACCACTGTTAAATGTATTTTTATTTTAGAAGGGTCGTCCTTCAGCCCTGCGCCATCTCTTTTATCAACAGCTGAGAGGCTGAGATGACTGAGGAAGTGGCCACGAAGGAGCAAAGAGGATCTTGTACAGCAAGTAATGCAACAGGCTGTAACGGAGAATCGAGTTGCACAGAGGTGGAGAGAGAATGAGAGCAAGTTGAGGGAGAAGGCGCGGAAGGAGAATGCGATTCACCGCCGGAAAAGCACCGATAAGCTGCTATTATTACTGTAGCTTCAATTGCAGACTATGCAGCAGATTGTCACCCTTCAGGAGGAGAAGCACCGCACCCACCACCCCAATTATCATTTGCCCCAAATCCCTTCCCCTTCTGTGCCTCAGTACCCTCCAGGCCAGCATCATCAGCTATATGGTTATCACCATCCACAGCTGCCTCCAACCCCTCTGTCTTCACCGAACAACCCCCAAACCCCGGACCATTATCCACTGCAGTCAACCCCTAATAACATGCCTTACTGCCCTCCACAAATGGGGTTCGGGGGACATGGCCACTGTGAGGGCACTGGAGACTCAGAGACCCGGACATATTCCGATCTCTGACTGACCCCATGCCACCCCCATTGCACCTCCCCCGGCTTCCCCCTCACATGCATCACAATATTTTCTTTCAGCAACCGAAGTACCTGTTCAATAAATGAATTGTGTTCTTAATAAATTAGTTTCTTTATTAAGTGTACATACATTATTACAAGCTACAGAAAAGCAAATGCCTGTTCCTATTAAAAGAATGCTCCCTCCCTCCCTCCATCTGCACCTCACTTTAGAACTGGCTTTCAGCCTCAAAATGCTCCCTCAAGGCTTCCCTGATCCTAACAGCCTCGCGCTGGTCCCCTCCAAGAACCCTGCTCTCTGGCTGGGCGTATGTGGCCTCCAGGCGTTGAACCTCCGAGGACCATGCCTGAGTGAAGCCTTCGCCCTTCCGCTCACAAAGATTATGTAGGGCACAGCATGCGGAAATAACCGTGGAGATACTACCCTCGGCCAAGTCTAGCCTCCCATAAAGACAGCGCCAGCGCGCCTTGAGACGCTCAAAAGCACACTCCACAGTCATTCGACACCGGCTAAGCCTGTAGTTGAACCTTTCCTGACTGCTGTCCAGGCTCCCTGTGTAGGGTTTCATGAGCCAGGGCATTAGAGGGTAAGCAGGGTCACCAAGAATCACTATGGGCATTTCCACTTCCCCCACGGGGATCCTCTGGTCTGGGAAAAAAGTCCCGGCTTGCAGCTTCATGAACAGGCCAGCGTTGCGGAAGATGCGTGCGTCATGCACCTTTCCAGACCAGCCAGCGTTAATGTCAGTAGAACGCCCACGGTGATCCACAAGCGCCTGGAGAACCACGGAGAAGTACCCCTTTCGGTTAACGTACTCCTCAGCTAGGTGGGCGGGCGCCAGAATAGGTATATGGGTCCCATCTATCGCCCCTCCACAGTTAGGGAAACCCATTTCTTCAAAGCCAGCCACAATGTCATGCACGTTATCCAGAGTCACGATTTTTCGTAGCAGGATGCGATTAATGGCCCTGCACACTTGCATCAGCACAACTCCAACGGTCGACTTTCCAACCCCAAACTAGTTGGCCACCGATCGGTAGCTGTCTGGTGTAGCCAGCTTCCAGATCGCGATAGCCACCCACTTCTCCACCGGGAGGGCAGCTCTCAGTCTGGTGTCCTTGCACCGCAGGGCGGGGGCGAGTTGAGCACACAGTCCCATGAAAGTGGCTTTTTCATTCGAAAGTTTTGCAGCCACTGCTCGTTGTCCCAGACTTGCATGACGATGCGATCCCACCACTCAGTGCTCGTTTCCCGTGCCCAGAAGCAGCGTTCAATGGCCCTGAGCATGTCCGTTAATGAGACAAGAAGCTTCGTGTCAAACGCATTCACCGCTTCGATCTCGTCTTCAGACTCATCACTGTCATCTTGCATGTCAAGGATTAACCCCACTGCACACAGAGATGTGCTGGCGACAGTCGTCAGCATGTTCCTCAGCAGTTCTGGATTCATTGCAGCACATGACAATGGAAGACTGAGCGCGCCTTGCTGAAACCCTTGAAAGATGGCGCCGGAGGTGGAAGGAAACACAGGGATTGCTGGGATATGCCAAAAAGCATCATGGGTAGTTGAAACAGGATACAGAATGCCCCGCAGGTGACGCCCCCCCTACCACAAGGCATTGCGCCAGATCAGGAAGAGGTGTACTGTGGGATACATGCCCTAATGCGCTGCTCTTAATGCCGTATTAAGTGCCGCAAATGTGGCCATGCTATAATGCTGGAGCATCTCAGTGTGGACATACAATAGCGCTATTCATATATTACTGTATAAGGGGACCGCTATAACCAATAGCGCTATAATCTTGTAAGTGTAACCATACCCTAAGTTTGATAGCATCCTATCTGGCAAGAAATCACTTACTATTGGTTGTGAAACCCTCATTTCTGTACTGTTTTATCTTTGTGGCCCCAATTTTCTATTGTTAACCTGTATGGTTCTCTAATTGTTTCTGTCTGCCATGTAATTAATTTTGTTAGGTGTAAGTTAATTAGGGTAGTGGGATATAATTGGTTAGAGAATTATGTTACAGTATGTTAGGATTGGTTAGTTACATTTCAATAAAATGATTGGTTAAGGTACAGCTGAGACTGTCACTATATAAACTGGGGTCAAACAGGAAGTAGGGAGGGAAGTTGGAATAATGTGTGCTACGTTCAGCAGTGTTAGAGATGGGAAGGGGGACACAGGGTAAATGCCCCGCAGTGTCAGAGCTGGGAAAGGGGACACAGGGGAACAGACTATCAGAGTCTAGTGCTATTGCGTGAGCTGGAACCCAGGCAGAGGGCTTGAGTCCCCACATGCACAGCATGTAGTCCTTGACTCTTGTATAAAAAGTGTAAAAGTGCTACCACTTTGCACAAGTGTAAAAGACTGGGCAACATGGAAAACAGAGATTCAGAGCAAGCAGAGTGCTACTCAGAGAGATTCCCCATAGCCCTGGTGACAACAAGCACCAGATGAATAACACTGGTCTACAATTTTTTAGAAGTCATCTGCTTCAGAGATAAAATGTGATATGTATTTTGATGTGCTGAATTCAAATATGACAATTAAAACAACTGATTGGCTACTGTTTTTAAGTTTTTACATGTTATGTCATGTATATTGTGTAGACAGTAGAGTTTTAATCATAAATTGAAAACCTAGGTCTTTTCATGTGTTTATGGTTGCTTTACATGATAATATTTCACCTGTCCTGTTTATGTAACACTTTAAAAATCAGCAAAAGGGTTATATAAATAAAATGTATTATGAAACAAAAGGCAAAAAACTATTATGTACATAGTTTAGTCCTATTCAGTGTCTACTCGGTGCTTCTTGGCTTGTCTCTTGTATTCATTAAACAGAGCATCTCTTGTCACTGTCCAGCAATAGTCTGCAAGCATTGATGGGCTCCGTTTGCCCTGATGGCGTTTCTCCATTGTTGCAATGTCCTGGTGAAATCGCTTGCCGTGTTTGTCGCTCACTGCTCCGCAGTTCAGTGGAAAAAGAAATCTAGATGAGAGTGCAAAAAATGTATCTTTAGTGACATGTTGCAACCAAGGCTTTGGTATGCCTTGAGGAGGTTTTCCACCAACAACCTGTAGTTGTCTGCCTTGTTGTTTCCGAGAAAATGTATTGCCACTGACTGGAAGGCTTTCCATGCCGTCTTTTCCTTGCCACGCAGTGCATGGTCAAATGCATCATCTCGAAGAAGTTCACGAATCTGAGGACCAACAAAGACACCTTCCTTTATCTTAGCTTCACTTAACCTTGGAAATTTTCCATGGAGGTACTTGAAAGCGGCTTGTGTTTTGTCAATGGCCTTGACAAAGTTCTTCATCAGACCCAGCTTGATGTGTAAGGGTGGTAACAAAATCTTCCTTGATTCAACAAGTGGTGGATGCTGAACACTTTTCCTCCCAGGCTCCAATGACTGTCGGAGTGGCCAATCTTTCTTGATGTAGTGGGAATCTCTTGCATGACTATCCCATTCGCAGAGAAAACAGCAGTACTTTGTGTATCCAGTCTGCAGACCAAGCAAGAGAGCAACAACCTTCAAATCGCCACAAAGCTGCCGCTGATGTTGGTCATAGTTTATGCACCTCAAAAATTGTTTCATGTTGTCATAGGTTTCCTTCATATGGACTGCATGACCAACTGGAATTGATGGCAAAACATTGCCATTATGCAGCAAAACAGCTTTAAGACTCGTCTTTGATGAATCAACGAAGAGTCTCCACTCATCTGGATCGTGAACGATGTTGAGGGTTGCCATCACACCATCAATGTTGTTGCAAGCTACAAGATCACCTTCTATGAAGAAGAATGGGACAAGATCCTTTTGACGGTCATCCTTTGGAAACCCTAACATCACCTGCCAGGAGATTCCACTGCTGTAGTCTGGAGCCCAACAGCTCTGCTTTACTCTTGGGTAGTTCCAAATCCCTGACAAGGTCATTCAGTTCAGCTTGTGTTATGAGGTGTGGTTCAGAGGAGGAGGATGGGAGACAATGTGGGTCCTGTGACATTGATGGTTCAGGACCAGAAGTTTCATTCTCTTCCTCTTCCTCGTCTGACTCAAGTGAGAATAATTCTGGTGCATCAGGAACCGGCAGTCCTTCTCCGTGGGGTATTGGGCGTATAGCTGATGGAATGTTTGGATAATGCAGTCCACTTCTTCTTTGACACACCTTGCCCAATTGGAGGCACCATGCAGAAGTAACAATTGCTGGTATGATCTGTTGGCTCTCTCCAAATCATTGGCACTGCAAAAGGCATAGATTTCCTTTTCCTGTTCAACCACTGGCGAAGATTTGTTGCACAAGTGTTGCAGCATGTGTGTGGGGCTCACCTCTTGTCCTGATCTCCAATTTTGCAGCCAAAATAAAAGGTGATAGGCTTTCCTAACCATAGTGGTTATACTGCGCTTTTGTGATGCAGAAGTCACTTCACCACAAACATAGCAGAAGTTATCTGCACTGTTCACATAAGTATGAGGCATCTCTGCTCACTTTGGCTAAACACAAATGTGTCCCTTTGCAAAAATCAAACACTGACAAATAAGAGAGCATGACACTGTATGATTTCTAGAGCTGATAATAGGGCAATTTGTTCAGCAGAGTGATGTAAGCGTCCTTATGATTGCATCATCCATGACTTCTAGGAATAACATGATGCAATTCATATCATGTATGATGAAATACCAGCTTCAGATTGCATCATTCATTGTTTTGCCTAAAAAGCAAGTACTGTCCAAACCCAGTCATAGATTTATTCATAGATCCAGTCAAAGATGTATTTTAGTCATTTCTGGTTTAAATTGAGATCCCTTCCCTTTATAACTCACTTATCCTCTGCCATTCCCATGTCAAGGGTCATATATACTGACCCAATAGCATATCTTGAAAACTAGAGCCAATCAACAATTTTAAGCATCATTTTCATTCTCAGTGACCCAGAATTAGTAAAGTTTGACTACATTTATTTCAGAAGCATTTTGGCTGTAGAGCAGTGTAATTAGATGATTTTTTCCCCCCACATTTCAGAAGTCCCTCTGGTCTTTGTAGTTAACCTCATTATCACTTCCTTCAACAACACATTAATACTTCTGTTGCTGTTAGTGTTGAATCATTGATTAAGCAGAAGATTATATAGATCCATGTAGGAACTCAGAACTACGTGTACATCTTGCAAAAATTTTACAGCTAGTTTGTTTCTTCTTTTCTAAAAGTTAAATATCTCTAGACAGTCTGCACCTGGATGAAACTTAACCCAGTTTTTGCTAGAAAGAGGCCATTTTGCATAACGTTAGGCACGTGTCACCACTGTTCTTTCGAGAGAACAGTTTAGGTGCCTGACTCCAGGACAGGGTTCCTGAATGTGATCCCAAGCAGAGATAGGGTGCCTCCCTTCAACTTAGACTTAGGCACCTAACTCTGGGAGAGGAGTGGGATTTAGGTGATATACCCCTCCTGTCAGCATCCACTATTGGCAAGCTTATGCAGCGTTCATTCTTAAATGCCTCTCTCCCCGCATGCATTGTATAGGGAGCTAGATGCCTAACTCAGGGTTTGTAGATTCCACTGCATGGCTAGGCACCATAACTGAGAAAAATTCCTGCTTCCACCCGAGGTTGTCTGAAAGACTACGTTCAATCCTATCAGAGACAAATCTGGCTATAGAATCCCATACTTCTGTGACCTCCAGGCTCAATATTGTAATTTAATCTGGGGATGCAGCCATATAACTTTAGTAAAACAACCAACCAAATAAGAATCCTCAATATGCTTTAAGAGGTACAAAGTGCAACAGACCATTTCCTTAAGAAAAAAAGAAAGATCAGTATGAACAAATGACCCTGGTGCTCCATTTCCTACATTGACTCCCAACAGAACAGAGTGTCGTCCCCCCCACATCATCTTAATATTCAAATCTCCTCTATAGGATTGACCCTAGCTGCCTAAAAGATCATCTCCCTCTCCATATTTAGGGCCTCCATCAACAGCTGTTCGCTTCTAGAGAAGAAACTGTTTTGTGACTAGAGGAAGTCAATTCCTGGCTACTAAACATGACAGATTTTGCATTTTATTTTGCCACTACCAGTTTATTAAGGAACCTGCAAAACCAAAATTTCAGTAAAACTGCTAATGAGGAGGAAAAACTGGGAACCTATACTCTTTTTCTAGATATTAACATACATATCTGAAAAAATATTGGAAGTGCCATAAATATTGTAACATGGATGAAACAGATAAATATGAAGCCAGTAACCTAGGATATGACCTCTCTTCTTTCCAAAGATACGAATCTTCTTAGTTCAGGCTCATGTGTACTTAGCATTCAAAATTAAAACAAGATTGGCCTGATGCACAGGTGTTTAAATCCTGCTGTCCAATAAAGATCCCTGGTTAGCCTCCAGCTGTGAATTTCTGCTTTCTACCATCATCCAGCTTATCAGAAAGGTATTAGCAAATCTCCTCCTCTATCTCAAACTGTGATTTTAGTTAGGGAGGGCTGTTGCTAAGAAACAGGCTGGCTCTAACAAGGTCCTGCCTAACAAGCTGAACTGGTAGAACAACATGCCCTTCTGCTTCCCAATGCAAATTAAAACCTAAAGGCACCTGTTTAGTTCCACTGAGAGGCTCTAGCAGAAACATTATTGATATAATAGTCAGTGTCAATTAGTACCAATATTGTTCTGCTACCATTGGAGGGAACCACACTTCCAGTATTTAACTATATTTCCAATAAACAGATTAGCCCAAATGCCTCAGGGGACATTCAAAACATTTGTAAGAACAGTCGAGGAAACAATTGCTTTAAGAGAAATTTATCAGAACAGGGAAACAACACTTGTACATACTTCTCCCCATTTCCTATGCATGAACTGCACTTGAAAAAAAATTTAAAAACCCAAAACTTTCATCAAAACAACATTTTCATATTTTTCCTCAGACCATTGTTTTATCATTATTATGTAGACAGATTCTAATTACAGTTATCCTGGTGTAAGTCAGGAGATGCACTCTCTAGGTTGACATTAGCAAACATAAGATCAGAATCTAACCCTAGATGCATGCTTTCAGGTGCACTACAGGATTTCTCCATGGGTGGTGCGTCTAATAGGCAGAGGAAGGCTCAGCCACCTCAACACCTCTGTGTGGCCTCACCCATGCTCCATCTGGAGGCCCTCTCCCCTCATGCTGCTAGTTGGCCCCTACACACCAGGCCGGCTGCTCCTCTTCCAGGAAGCGCGGCCTGCCACCCTGGGCCTGGGGTGTGGCTGCACGCCCGGTGCTCTGGGCCTTTGGGCCACACATCAGCCAGTGCTCGATGGCCGTGCACCCAACTAGTGCTCTGGGGAAAGGGGGTTAGAAGGAGGGGTGGGTGTGAGGGGATCTGGGGTGGGAGAAGGGAATGCTGAGGCCTCAGGAATAAGGGGTCGGCCGAGCCAGGGGCTAGCCTCCCTATATGGATTGTTCTGTTTTGTTCCTAATAATTTTCCATTGGAAATGAGTCAAATGCCTTACTGAAATCCAGACAGATTACATGTACTGCATGTCTTATGTCTAACAAATAATAAAAAAAATCAGTTATCTTCTCAAAGAAGAAAATTGGTTGGTCTGACATGATTTACCTTTTGTAAAGCCATGTTATATTTCATCCCAATTTCTATTTACCTCTATGTCCTTAACTACTTTTTCTTTCAAAATTTGTTCCAAGACTTTTCACACAATTGAGGTCAAACTAATAGGCCTGTAGTTTGCCAGATCACTTTTTTCTCTCTTAAAAATAGGTACTATATTAGCAATTTTCCATTCCTAGGGTACAACCCCTGAGTTTAGAGATTCATTAAAAATCCTTGCTATTGGTTTGCAATTTTGTGTGCCAGTTCCTTTAATATTCTTGGATGGAGATTATCAGACCTCCCCATTTAGTGCCATTAAACTGGTTGAGTTTACCATACCCAAGGTGGAAAACAATTTCTACTTCCATGTTCTCATTTCCATTCGCCATCCGGACACTATACCTAAGCTTCTCATTGTCCTGATCAAAAACTGAGGTAAAGTATTTGTTTAGGTGTTGAGCTATGCCTAGATTATCTTTAATCTAGACCCCATTCTCAGTGTTCAGCAGTCCCACTTCTTTTCTTGTTTTCTTTTAACCAATATGACTATTGGTTTTAACCTCCTTTTCAAGGTACAACTCTGCTTTGCTTTTGGCAGTTCTCCTTTTCCCCCTCACCCCTGTCTACACTTTCTGACCTCCAAGAAGTAGCTTTCCTTGCTAATCTACTCCATCTTCCACTCCCTGTAGACTTTCTGCTTTCTCTTAATAAGATGCTTGCTCATCCAGTTTGGTCTGCAGCCTTTCCCTACAATTTTCCCCCTCCTCGCCATTGCTTAGGATGCAAGCTTTGGACAATTTCTGCAACTTTCACTTGAAGTTAATTCCAAGCCTCTTCCACATTCAGATCCTTGAGTTTTTCAGTCCAGTCCACTTCCTTAACTAATTCCCTTAATATTTAATGTTTGCCCTTTTGAAATCAAGGACCTAGTGCAGAGCTATTTTTGTTTACCTTTCCAATTTCATTTAAACTGAATTAGCTCAATCACTCAAATCAAAAAGTTTTCCCCTACAACCAGCTCTTCTATGAGGTCCTCACCACTCACCAATACCAACTCTAAAAATGGCATCACCTCTTGTTCATTTGGCAACTAGTTGGTGAAGAAATCTGG
This sequence comes from Dermatemys mawii, assembly GCA_007922305.1. Classification (NCBI taxonomy): domain Eukaryota; kingdom Metazoa; phylum Chordata; order Testudines; family Dermatemydidae; genus Dermatemys; species Dermatemys mawii. Next base: position 17,845,735 of record ML677363.1, read on the forward strand.
AAGCTATCACATCCAGGAAAATCTGGGCCCTACTATTGTTAGCAGCACTTGTCCTCCAGTCTAAATCTGGAAAGTTAAAGTCTCCCATAATCACACAATTCCTAGTATTTATTTTATTTAAAAAATTAAAGAAAGACTTCCATGCATATTCAAATCAGATGCTGGGATCTATAAGCACCAAGCACTATCCTAGGGGAAACTCTAGCAGCTTTCTTCCTCAAAGTGATTTTGACCCTGTTTTATCCATTCCATCACATCTAATTTCTTTACAGTCTACCTCATCATTAATATACCATGCTAATCCTCCACCTTTATTCCTGCTTTTTCTGAACAGCAGATATCCTTCAATCTCATACTCCAGTCATGACTGCTATTCCACCATGTTTCTGTTATCCCTGTAACAGGGCTGGGCAAACTACAGCCTGTGGACCACATCCAGCCTGTGGGCTCATCCTGCCTGGTCCTTTGAGCTCTCGGCTGGGAGGCTGCCTCCGACCCTACCCCACCACAGTCTCAGCAGGCCACGCGGGCAGAATTCTGGGGGGCGGGGCAACATGTCTGGCTCCACACAGCTGCCAAACACACTGCTGAGCAGTGTGGTAAGGGGGCTGGAGCCAGAGGGCAGTCTGGGAGCAGGTGCAGTTGGATGGGGCATGGGAGTCCTGGAGGTCAGTCAGTCAGGAATAGGGGGTCAGAGCAGGGGGAGGCTTGGGAAGGAGTGGTCAGAGGTCATCAGGGGTCAAGGAGCTTAGATTGGGGTGGAGTCCTGGGGGAGCAGTTGGGGTGGGTGGGGTCTCTGGAAGGGATAGTCAGGGGACAAGGAGCGAGGGTGGGGTTAGATGGGTCAAGAATTCTGAAAGGGCAGTCATGGGGTGGGAAGTGGGTCAGATAGGGGGTGAAGCCAGCCTGTTTGGGGAGGTACAGCCTTCTCTACCTGGTCCTCCATGCAATTTTGCAACCCCAGTGTAGCCCTCGGACCAAAAAGTTTGCCCACCGATGGCCTATAATTAGGGCCTGTTGTGGAGTGGCGACTCACCCCATGACACCTCCTGCTGGTCGTCCAGGAATTAACTCTCACCAGTGTCTGGAGCACCCTCTGCAGGCCGTAGTCCCGCTTGCCACTGGCCCTGTGTCCCTCCCTGGACCCCAGTGCCCTCTATCCTGGGGTGCTGCACTGCTGCAGTATCCCCACAGTCTCACTCTGGGTCTCTCCTCCCTGGGAAACCCCCACCTCCTATCCCCACCTTGCCTCAGTCTAGGCAGCTGCCAGTCACCACCTACCCCCATTCTCTGGGGAAGACTGAAGTTTCATTACCATTCATTACTAGCAAGGGAGGGTGGCTTGCTGCCTCCACTACTACCCATGGGCTGTCCCCTGCAACCCCAGTACCCCTTGTTGGTACATCTCCTTGGCCCTGCAGCTGGGAGTTTCTAGGCTGGAGCTTCCCCAGCTCCTTTTGCCTTGCCCCAGCCCTGCTTCCCTCTAGGTACTCTGTCAAGCTCCCAGCAAGCAGGCCTGCCTACCTCTACAGATAAAGGAGACACTTTCTTTCCACCAAACTCTAGGCCCTTTTATCAGGGCCAGCTGAGCCCTAATTGATGCAGCCACAGCTGTGGCTGCTGTGCCCACTCAGCCTGGGAGCTTGCTTGTTCCCAGCCATAGCCCTTTGCAGGGCTGTTTTAAGCCCTTCTCCTGGAGTGCAGCAGCTGCCCCACTACAGGGCCCTACCAAATTGACAGTCCATTTTGGTCAATTTCATGGTCATAGGATTTTAAAAAATTGTAAATTTCATCAATTTAAATCTGAAATTTCACAGTGTTGTAATTGTAGGAGTCCCAACCCAACGAGGACTTGTGGGAGTGGGTTGCAAGGTTATTGTAGGAGGGGTTGAGATACTACTACCCTTACCTCTGCACTATTGCTGCTGGCAGCTCTGCCTTCAGAGTAGGGCAGCTGGAGAGTGGTGTCAGCTGGCTGGGATCCCAAATCTGAAGGAAGAGCCGCTGCCAGCAGCAGCACAGAAGGATGGCATAGTATGGTGTTGCCACCCTTACTTCTGTGCTGCTGCTGGCGAGGTGCTGCCTTCAGAGCTGGGCACCTGGCCAACAGCCACCACTCTCCAGCCCCTCCCAGTTCTGAAAGTAATGCAGAAGTAAGGGTGGCAATAATGTGACCCCCCCCTAAAATAACCTGGTTACCTCCTACAACTCCCTACTGAGTCGGGACCCCCAGTTTGAGAAACGTTGGTCTCCCCTGTAAAATATGTATACTATAGGGTAAAAGCACACAAAAGACCAGATTTCATGGTCTGTGATACATTTTTCACAGCCATGAATTTGGTAGGGCCTTATCTTTAATATCTGGTTTCATGTCCCGCACCAGTAATTCTAGTTTGGGGTGGGCAAGCTTTTTTACCCGAAGGCCACAATGGGGTTAAAAATTGTGCGGAGGGCCGGGTAGGGAAGGCTGTGTCTCCCCAAACAGCCTGACCCCACCCTTTATCCAACCCTCACTCATTTCCTGCCCCCTAACTGCTCCCCTCAGAATCCCCAACCCATCCAACCCCCTCCACTCCTTGTCTCCTGATTGTCCCCTCTGGAGATCCCTCCCACTCTAACTACACCCCCAGAACCCCACCCCCTAAGACCCCATGTTCTTTGTTCCCTGACTGCCCCCTCCTGAGATCTCCCCACCCTAATCCCCCCTGGGACTCCCCCACATCTAAGCCCCTTGCTTTGTTCCCTTACTGCCTCCCTCCCGAGATCCCCCCACGCTAACCACCACCCTCCGGGATCCCACCACCAAAGCCACCTCCCACCCTTGCTTACCGTGCTCAGCCGGGCGCTCCTCGACCCGACCCGGCCCAGCAGCGCAGGGCCCCACCGCTCCCCACGCTTGACCCGGCCCCTGGCTGGGGAGAACAGTGCCCCGCTGCTCCCTGCAATCAGCCTGGTCCCCGGCCTGGGAGCGCAAGGCCCCGTGGCATGCAGCGCTGGGCCCAGCCAGCGAGGGCGCGGCCCCATGGCTCCCCGCAATCGACCTGGCCCCCGGCCAGGGAGCGCGGAGCCCAGAAGCACGCTGCGCTGGGCCCGGCCAGGGAGGGCAAGGCCCCACAGCTCCCCGCACTCAACCCGGCTTTCAGCCAGGGAGCATGGGGCGGGCCTAGCCAGGGAGCTCCGTGGCATGCTTCCCTTGGCCCGGCCCGAGCTTGCAGGCCGGACGAAAATGGCCGGTGCGCCACAGTTTGCCCATCCCTGTTCTAGTTCCTGCATTTTATTACCCAGGCTCCTAGCTATACAAAACATCTTAGTTGTTTCTGCTTGGCTTTGCCCAGATTCCTCACCTGATTGGGGATAGTCATTTTACTGCCAGTATTGTCTACCTATTAGCTTCATTTGTATTGCCACTTTCTTTCCCCTTAATGCCCATTCTCCTATCCACTGCTGTTCCTTTCTCCACTGTTGTATTTTCTCTTTCTTGACTTTCCTCGCTGTCAATATTAGAATCGAGGGTGGAGATTATGTGAGCATCTCTCAGCCATCTCCCCTGAGTTCCTAGTTTAAAGTTATTTTAATCAGTTACATCAGCCTCCTTCCCAGAAAGTCTATTTCCCTCATGACGCGGGTGAGTCCATCCCAGAATAGTCCTCTGCCCATGAATGCTTCTCAGTGGGCTCTGTTTTAATGTTTGACTAAAACATACCTTTCACCTAGGCATCCCGAAGACTTCAAAGACTCCACTACTTCCCTTCCTAGTTTGTTCCAACCGTCAATTTCTCTCAGTGTTAAAATATGTGCCTCATTTTTAATTTGAAGTTTGTGTTAACATCCACGATTGCTTCTATTTCTGCCTCTCTTTACTAAATGAAAGAGCCCCACAGTACCTATTATTTTCCCTGGTCACGGTTAGGGTGACCAGATGTCCTGATTTTATAGGGACAGTCCCAATTTTTGGGTCTTTTTCTTATATAGGCTCCTATTACCTCCCACCCACTGTCCTGATTTTTCACGTTTGCTATCTGGTCACTCTAGTTACGGTTCTTCTTGTGACTCGCCTCTCAGTCTTCCGTCTGGCAAAGCAAACAGATCAAGCTCTTTCCCTCTCTCACTAACGGGGGAGTGACGGGGTCCCTGCCCCTCGGACAGGCTGCAGAGCATGCTCGGGACGGAGGAAGCAGACAGACCCCGACCCCCGCAGTCCACGGACAAGCCGCGGCGGGAAGCAGGAAGCCCCCGTGCCCGGGTCTACAGCGAGCACGAGGGTCCCTGGGCGCCGCCACCCGCAGCCCCTTCAGGCGCAGAAGAAACGAAAGTGAAAGCTGTCGGGGAGCGGGAAGCCCCGCCATCGCCATCCCCCGCGGGGGGCACCGGCCCCCCGCAGCCGCCCCTGGGTCGAGCAGGACCCCCGCCCCGAGCACCGTGAGGGGCAGCTCCTAACACTTGCCCCTGAGGGCGGGGCAATCCCCTCTGGCAGCTCCGCGGGCTGGGCCGGGGCAACCGGCTCCCCTGTCACCCCCTCACCTCAGAGCCGCAGCCGGGTCCGGGTCTGGGTGCGGGTCGGTGGAGCTGAGCAGCGCAGCGCAAGTACCGCTGTGTCCGTCTCCCTAATGGCTGCACCGCCCCGCGACGGGTTGGTGTGGTAGGAAGCAGAGAGCGGCCTCTGAGACCCGCCTCCGCCCGCCTCCTCGTGGGTAGGGGACCGGAGAGGGGCCGGTGAAGCGGAGAGGGAAGCGTGGGGGAGGACTCTGCCCTGAGAGAGAAGGGGAAATGGGGAAATCTTTGCCCTCTATGTCTAATTATTATAAAGCAGCTGCCAGCTCCACTGCAGCTGCCCCGTAGGTATGCAAATATATGTTAATAAGTACATCTGTGGCCTGTGTGACCTCAGCCTCTGAGGGCCCAGTATAAGCCAGGCTCCCTTGGCCTCTGGCCAGTCCTGACCCATAAGAGCTTAACCCAAAGGAACAGCCAGTGTGGGTTCCTGGGTCCTACCCCCTTCCCAACCATTTTCCCAGACCTCAAATTGCAAGCCCTTGGGGGAAAGACTCTCTCTCATTCTGCCTCTTCGTGTTTGTACAACATCTAACACGATGGGATCGCAGTCCTGATTATGATGTTTAAAAGAGACAGAGAATCCAGGAAGTCCATTAGAGATTTTGTTTTTGCTATGAATTTGGGGTGGCATGAGCTTGGATACTATGGTGATGGACAGCAGCACAAACTCAAATAGCTACTGTAATACATATATTTGAATAATCATGTAACAACATTGTAGAGGTAGCCAATCCCTTTCTTGTTTCTGAGCAAGAGAACAGCTGGTGTACAGTAAACCTGCTGTCTGAATTCTGTAACCAGAATTTGCTACCATACTATGCAAAGATGGGAAATTCTAAAGGCAGGAAAACACTAAATAAAATGGACTACCTGTTATAGCTCAGGAACAAGGGGAAATATAGCACTCCCTTCTGCCTCTGTAGCAGGGAAGGTGGATTTGTTTCTATTTTAAGGTGCAGCAAAACAAGTCCTCAAAGATACTGTACAAATTATGTACTCCATAATTTTTTTCTGCCTTGTTTAGTTAGTAGTGCTGATGCAAATGGCTGTTCTTCAAAAATATCACCTGATGTGAGTATAACTGGCTGAGTTTAAGAGTAGTTTTAAAACTGAAAGCTTGGTGATTAGCATCTCACCAATTGCTCCACCTTTTTTTAAAACAATAACTTCACTACTCAAACACTTTCTAGCAATGAGAACAGTCATCAGCTGCTTGCTTAAACTGATGGAATTTTTCTTCAAGATTTTCCTGGAAAGCCAGGGCAGTTGAGGAAGTAATTGCTCCAACTTTTTTAACTATAACTTCTGATACATAGTATTTAATAGGTCATAAATCAGTGTTCTTTGGGAGAAGACAAACATCTGTATGAACTGGCAACAGATTGAGACTGCTCAGCATTCTGGAAATATCTGATTCTTGTTGGGCATAATTAAAAGCGTAGCAGAGATGTCAGCACAGTTATTCTTGTAAAAGTGTTGTGTAATCTTATTTGCAGAGTGACGCGGTAGTTGGAACAGGATACAATTTGTAAGAACAAGTTCTTACAAACTGTTGTCATCTCTAAGTATTGCTTAATTTAGTAATTTCTAACATGACTGTTTACAGAATGTCTTTTTTGATATGTGAAATATTTTTCATATTGATGGTCAAACTGCTATAGTTACAGATGAGAAGGTCTTTCATTTCTAGAGCACTTTTTAGAGCGACTTATGTAAAAACAATTGTTTGTGTATGTTATGAACTTTTCATGAACCTTCTTTTATACGTGGGCAACTTTCTGTGGCAGCATACACATCCACAATGGGATCTATAGCAGTAAAAGCACAGGTCTTTCCTTGTCACAGGGCGGCTCCGTCATGGCTCAGTGAATCGCAAAGCCTAGCCAGCTCAGGTGGTTTCACAGTCACAAAGACACACCTCAGGCTATTTACGTTTCACCCAGGTGTGTATTGAATCAGAGGGATATCCATCTTAGTCTGGATTTGCAGAAGTGACAAAGAGTCCTGTGGCACCTCAAAGACTAACAAAAGTATTGCCACAGGACTCTGTCACTTCTGCAAGGCGTGTATTGATTCTCTTATGTAGGGGTCTCCAAACTTTATGGGACGAGAGCCATATTAGATTTTTGAAGGGGCTTCGCATGCTGGTGACTGTGAATAAATTCAATATAGGCAAATATATGCAAAATCCCTCCCTTTACTCCTCCAGCCGCTGCTGTAACCGCCGCCCTTTACTTTTGCGGCTGCTGCTGCAGGGGCACTCACCCCTCCCCCCTGCCGCTTGGGGGGGGGGGGATGGGGGGGGGAGGAAGGGGCAGCGGCGGCTTCTCCACATGCCTGCTCAGCTGGAGGGCTGACAAATCAAAGCTGGGGGCCAGATCCATCCCCCAGGCCGTAATTTGGAGACCCTGCAATAATACAGTACTATGCAATGCAGATTTACAGCAAGGGTAGGCTTCCCCACAGCTCTCTCTCCTCCGCACAGGCTTACCCTCTGAGCTGTCCTTGCTTCCTGTTTCCTCCCCTAATATTCTCCCAATTATTTCATTAGCCCAGTGATTATCACCCCATGCTTACAGTCCCCCAACAGAAAGTGTATAATTGCCCTCAGCTGGACCAGCAGGCTTCTCCAGGCTGCAGCAATATCAGTGATCAGGGTGCTGCTGGTAGCACCCTGTCAGACTCTTGCTTGAGCTAAACGAGGCAAAAATATATTGTGAGAGAAACAAGGGCCAGACCCCTTTTCTCTCTACTTCCTGGGTACCCTTTTTGTCTCTCTCTGCCGCTCCCCCAAACTACAATCAAATTGTCTAGATTTGAATAGCCATTTGGTAGAAAGAGCTGTTACTCCCAAATGGGAAGACTTGTTGTCTGCTGAATTTCAGTTTATTACTTCCCCCCATTTTCTTTCTATGATGTTTAAAATTAATGCAACAGCAGGTAGCTTGAATAATTTGTTAATTGTGCTGTATAAATATACCTTGGATCTTCCACTTTGAGTAGAGAAAGTGGTATGGCATTTTTTAAATACCAACAAAGCAGAAGGCTAACCTTGACAAGCTTAATGTCTATGCACCAAAGTCAAAATCTCACACAGTAAAATGAGGATCTAAAGGCTTTTTTTCCTCCATAGTACATTTAATCACTATTTTCCTCCAGTTAGAAAGTCTGAGCGATTAAAAATAGGGCATAACCCAGTTTCCATATTATTCCACATTGAAAGGTTTACTGAGGAGCAACATACTTTGGACATCCTATGAGAATATCCCTTCAGTGGGAGCTGCAAGTGCTCAACATAGAGTCACCAGACAGGAAATGTGAAAAACCGGGACTAGGGAGGGGGAGAGGGGTAATAGGAGCATATATAAGAAAAAGACCCCAAAATATGGACTGTTCCTATAAAACCAGGACATCTTCTCACCCCTAGCAGGGCTGCACTGACACACAGAATTCAAAAGAGAGTGCATAAATTAAAACTCAGACCCTATATTAATAAAAAGAGGAAGAGATTTTGTTGTTGAATGGTTCATGTCTTTTCCAGGTTACACATACATATTTCTATGAAGGGCTGAATTGCAGTCAAGGGATAGGAGAGAATGTCCTGTGTGGAATATATTCATGAGCCAGAAGCAAAGCAGCAGCATGTGAAGGGGATTTTCTTATTTCAGCAATACAGAGTGGAGGAAATAATCCACAGCATTTCTTCTAGCTAGGGAAGAAAAGTTAAGAATAGAAAAACTCTTACAAACAATATTGTATAGTCAGGTTTTCCTTATTTAAATAATAGACAAGTACAATTTTACTGGTATGTGATGGTTGAGAAGGGCAAACAAGTGAAATATATTTTCTGAATATATAACCTATTGACCTGGCATTTAGATTAGAAAATTATAAGTGCAGATGGAGAGGAGAGGGTTAGGAGGAGAAGCAGGATGGTCATTACTACTCATGGTAGCTCTTGGGGAAAAAAACCCCACAACACTAAAATAATTGAAGTAGTTTGTGAATTTCACAAATGTGCCTGACTAATAGAGGAAGAAACATGCAAAGAAATCTCACTATCAGCAAAACAAAGACAATTATCAGGAAAGTGAACCTGATAATGCTGGCTTCCAGGAAAGTTATCTGGGTGTCCACAACCTCTCTTTTGATTTTATGAAACCATTTATTCCAAAATGTAGGGATATAGGTATATCCCCTTTTATACTACAATGCCCCTACCTCTCAGTAAAATAAACACTCCTAATGGTTTGAAACAAACAAAATATTCTGGATGTTAGAAACTCATGACATTTGCAATTAAGAAACCCAACCTTAACTTTGCCCCTTTCCATTCTCTACATATAAACTGAAGACCACATCAGCTGCCTCTAAATAAATAAATAAAATCAGATAAAGTTTTTCATTACAATACAGTGCCTTCAACTCAAAACTCAGAAGACCAGGATTCTTTTCTGGCCTTTGCCACAGACGTCTTGTAGACATTGGGGAAGTAATTCTAATTCTCATTCAAAGTGGTCAGAAGGCAGTGAATTACTCTGTACTGCTTGTGCAACATGCAGTACCCAAACTGAGTAGACAGAGAAATGGAAGATGCATTGTTTGAATTGGAATCCCTCAGTTTATGTCATAAGACATGGGGAATACAATGAGGAGGCTATCAAGTAGAGTTTACTTAATCCCAGATCTCAATAAGTGACAGAATTTGTAACATCTATGGTTTGGGTTTTTGGGGGACTGGGTGTTCAGTATGAACAGAGTCTCATCAGAGGACTCAAGAAAGCTCCAGGATTTGTCAGTAAAAACCCTGGAATCACTATGAAACTCACTTTTCAAATTTCGCTGATGTTATGAACACCACCAGCATATCCCATGGGGGCTCTTGGCAGTTCCAGGATCCACTGGTGTGAGGCTGACAATACTTAGAACTTTCTGGAAGAGTTCAGGTTTTAAAAGACTCAAACAGACTTCATATAATTCAAAATGTAGAAAACCTTATTGGGACCATTTAGATATATTCTATTCTCACTCTGCACTGCCTAGTGTATCCTGAACATTTGATTCTAAGGGCAGAGGGAAGCTTTGAATACAGATAGGCAAATGGTAGAATATAATTTTTGTTAAAAGGTATTCTGTGTAAAATCAGGGCACCGCCATTTTGTTAATCATTGTACATAAAGAAATTGTCTTAATTTAGACCATTTAGATATAGACAATTTAATAGAAAAGACAAAGGATGAAAGAAAGGAATTATCATTCCTTGTATTATTAGAGAAACTGAGGAACAGAGAGATATGATCAGACTGGAAATCTGCAGAAGAGTGGGAATTGAACCCAGATCTACTGAGTCACAGTCAAGTGCACAAGACTAACTTCCATTTTTCAGTAAAATTATCCACTCTGTCACTATGATAATCAAAAAACACTTATTCATGGTAATTAATCAGTTCTATATTTATAAAACATTTGCATCTCTGGTAACAAGGAATAACTTGGTTTGTTTCATTTCACAATGTCATGTCACTCACCTAGCCTGCAGACAACAGTTCAATTATCTGGTATAAGTATTTTTTAAAATGCATGTTTGGAAAAGAATAGATGAAGTAGAGGTTTAGCTTTGTAGGTCATTTTGTAAAATCAGCACCTGGATAACAGAAATGTACAGCTTTGAATTCCAAAGAACAAACAACAGAAGCCCTTAGTTTTAAACATACACTGATCTTTAATGCCCCTTCTCAAACTGCTACTAACCAACCAACAGGAAAAAAAGGGGTTGAAAATAATCACTTAAATTGGAGAAGTAATCACAGCTGCAAACCTCACCCATCTTCAATCTTTTTTCAAGATACAGAATCAATGAAAAACTACAAGGAAAAACAACTAAACAAAGCATCTTTGAATGTTCTCCAGCAACAAACTTTTTGCACAAAGTTGATTTCAAGCTTTCACTTGAAAAGGAACGGGGGAGGAAATTTACTATTGCCAATCAGAATCTATTAAAAAATGTCAGCACTGCAAATAAACAAGGATAAGCTGCTTATTGGAGGGGAGGGGAGGGGAGGGAAAGAAAGGGGAACAACTCAACATAAATTACAGCATTTAGGATTAACACATATTTGTCACCAAGACTTGAAAATGTAGCTTGGCCAAATCCAGTTTTCTGCTAACTGGCTACTGATGTTACAAATAAATAGTCAAAGGGTAATCTGTTGTACTGGAGTCTTTGAATAAATAAAATGAGTATTTTAAATCTAAATAAATAAAAAATAGCAGGGGGGTCACCAATAGGAGTGCATCACCCTAACAATATTCTTCTTCAGTTGATAAGACAGTTTCACTGTCTTCCTTGTTATAGTGTACAGTTTATGTCTCTCTGCAGCAACTCTGGTAACCAGGCTGACAAAAAATTAAAAATAAACAGAAGTATAAAAGTACCAGTCTAAGGTCCATTTAATTAGCACCTCTGATATTGCAGATAATCCCTTTGGGTGTGTCAACTATAACTGGAAATGTTTAGTATGGTATTGAAAAAAAATCAAAGAAAAAAAACAGATTAGAATGTTTCATGAGCACCAGTATGGTTCAATGCAGGCATCAGATATGCTGGTGTAACCATTTCCAGTCTCCATGGTGCAAATATGCTTTTTCCATGTACAAAATGACACAAATACACATGGGAAAATTACTATTTCCCAGCAAATCCACAGTTTCCATCCAATTTCCAATGAGAAATTGCCTCTCATATATTTTTCTACCATATCAGATAAAAAAATGGTGACAGCCCAAATGCAAGTATTTATCTGTTGATACTAGTAACCATCTATCCCATATTTGTCAGGAGTCTACTGAAAAGGTGAACATGCAGCCTTAGTCAGAGGGGAAAGAGTTAATTCATGTTAACACCTCACTGCATCCTTCTCACCCAGAACCTCCTCCCCACATGTGCACACATGCACACACAGAGAGCACCGTTCCCTCTAAGTTGTCCACGTGTGCGTGCGCATATAGATCCTAAACTCCACGCACATGGTGAAACACCACACGCACAAAAATTTGCACAGAAGCACACAAATTTGCACATTAGTTTTTTGTGTACACAGCCTGTCAAAAATTTGCACAGAAGAATTTTTTTGCATACACGACCTGTCAAAAATTAGAGGGAACACTGACAGACAGATAGGGAAAAATACCCTACCACACTATTCAGGTCTCTATAGCCTGACCCAACAGGCCCATCTACCAATCAGTAAGCTATCTAGGGGGCAAATATCTAGGGCATGTCCATGGCTCTTTCATGCCTTCTGTCTCCAGAAAGCCTTATTTTTGAGCATCAACAGAGGAGCTAGTGATGTGGTTCTACAAGGGCAACTATCCAGCAAAGATCATCTTCACATGTAGATCCCATCTATCCAATAGCTTCTCTATAGAGAGCACTGAAAGTCTGCATAAGGGATTCTAGTCTGCCTTATCCCCACCTCCATCTCTCTTTGGATATAGTGGACAATGAAGTGGAAAATTTTCAAAAGCCCAATGGAAAAGATGAAGTGATAACATTATTTCTTTTCTACTTCAGCTGGCATGGGGGATGGGAATGATATAGAAGGGTCTGCCCTAGGAGACAGGCCCATTCCTTAGTCCATTTTACAGATGTTGAAAGATCTGGTAGCTTTTATCCAGCACGATCATTCTGTTTGATGCATGCACAGTTTGAGCCAGGTAGACTCCTGGATATAGTTAGGAGCATTTTGGTATAATACATACAACTCTAAAGGGCTGTTTATAAGCCTGTAAGTCTCAATGTCCCATGACCTGATCTCCCTTACTTCTATCTACAATATCATTTGGGGTATTTGCATAATTTCAATGTCATTAATTATACAGTATACAGGTAATGTGGGGAAAAAACAACCCCTTTAACTCTACTCTCAGACTGATGCCTTAGATGCTTGCGGGGTTGGGAGGGGTATAAATAAGGGATGGTTCTACGGTTGCACAAGGGATGGTTTATAAAGGATTGGTTTTATAGATTCGATTACATGTGTCATGACTAACAGTGTCATATTATATCAGCCATCAAGGATCAGGTGGAGAACAGGATGTTGTTAAACTTCAAAAAGTTAAAGTTCATGTATTTCACAATAGGCTCAGCAGATAAAAACGCGCTGGGTGTATTGAGCAATTCATAAAAAATAAAATATTATAAATGCAGAAGAACCACCACTGACAGACCTGCAAGAGTTCAGGATTTGAACTCAAAGACTAATACACACCATGATAATAAGGTATCAGTTAGGGGCTTCTCACAGTGAGGGTTGCAAGCATATAGGAGATTTGGAAGCTAGGAAGGCATGCATAAGCTTTAACTGAGAAATGAATGTGCATTTGTTTCCTTCTCTTTTCACCCATTGTCATATATTTCCATGCATGTGGAGGACTGAAAGCAATACACATGACACTTAAAGGACTCCTTAGTATATACCTTTTTGAGTAGGAATCACAGGCATGCTTCCTTCACCATCTCTTCTTCCAGAGTGAAAGCTATTTCACCTTTTGAGTTGGTCTCTGTGAAATTCCCAAACATTAGAATAAAACACCATTACAAACATTTAAAGCCAATTAAGAAGGTTCAAGGTGTTGACTGTTCCTGCATGACTCACAGCTCAGTGTAAGTATAGTGAGAGCTATTCTCCTTATTTTCCATGGGATTGGCAGGGATAGAATGGCTGCTCTTCTGGTGATTTGGTGGGGTGAGGGCTGGAGTGTGTATGAGCCAGGCCACAGAAACACAGAATTGTCCATGTAGTGCAGTGACTGTTGGGCTGCAATGTTTTGCATCTATGTTTGCCAGCTCAGGAGCTGTATAAAGTTTTGATGGATTTCCCTGTGCACCTTCTGGTCCTTCTACCTCTCCTTCAGCCCGTAGTCCCTTGTTTCATGGGCTCTGGACTCTGAGCTCCCAAGGACAGCTGAGAAAATATTCTTGATGGTTTCTTCTTCCTGCTGAAAGACTGCTCAAGGTCAGTCTTTCAGCAGGTGCATATGGGTGGGTCTCTCAAGGATAGCCAGATGAGGCCACAGATAATAAGTCAGACAGGCATTGTTAGTGTAGTAAGATGAGGCCCTGAACGTAAACTCTTGTATCAGAGGCCTAGTCTGAGGCCTGAAGCCTGAACCAAAGTACTTCCAGGCATTGCCAAGCAAAAAAGTGGGCTGTGAACCAGAGGCAGGCCCTAATTGCAGAACTTGGCAAGAAAAGGGCTGTGAGAAAGTACACGCTAATGATATAAGTAGTTGTGCCAAGATGGCACCTGGACATTCCGATACGAGGACACTTCACAGAGACAACAAGGAACAGCCAGGTGCATCCCAAAGACAGGGTCAAAAGGACAGCATGATGGATAGATCTGTTTGTTTGAACCAATATGATCAAAGGCAGAGACAGCACTCTAATGAGGCAAGGGACTGTACCTCAATGTGACAGGAGAGATGAGTGATCGGTCTTGCACTATATAAAAGTAGGAGCCGGGGGACACATCGTTGTCCAGCTGAGGGGGTAGTGGAGTGTCCCGCCACTAACTGAGCTGTGTCCATTGTCTGGGGGGCATGTATGGACTAGCAGACCTGTCAATCTCTAATCCAGCGAAGCTAGAGACTGTGTTTCATTTGACCATAAACCTGGTCCTGGTGCCTTCGTATCTTACTAGAGTCTGTGATCTTGGTGGGTTCTCTTGGGGTCTGCTGTGTGAGCGATCTGCAGAGCTGAGACAGCACACAGAGGGAACACGCATGCAGCCAACTGATATCATCATCGAACAAGAGCAGAGCACCACACTGGCAGCTCCTGACAACAGTTAGATTTAAAGGGTTAGTGAGAGGAAAAGGAAAGGAAAAGATAAGTGAAAAAAGTCCCTAAAAATATACCATAAGGATATTAATAAAAGTATGGACTGGGTTAGACTTGCTTCAGGGTTGGTTGCTTGCTTTTGGACAGTTCAACTGCTCTTAGCATGGTCAATAGATATTGGCCATTTTTCAAAACCTGTAGCCTTAAGGAACGGGTGGCGGTTTTCCCTGTGACCAGATAAGTGGAGTAATTAGCTATGTTTCCTGCACTAACTTATTACATCAGTGGTGATTCATAAGGGTGGCAAAGGCCCAGAGAATGCAACTTCCGTGCAGCTGGCGGCTGCATTTCCCTGTCTGTAGGAACTCTTTTCACAGTGATAGTATTTCCGGACCTCATTGTGGAGTGGTGTGGGAAAGTTTCCTACCGTAGCGGAAGAAACAAAGCAGCCCTCCCAGGAACTGTTCCGGCAAAAATTAAAGAACATCTGCTGACAGACCTTATCAAGATTGTGGCAGATGACAAATGGAAGCATTGTGCCAAGATCAACTCTAAAAGAGAAGGAGGCTACTTGCTACTGCCAAACCTTGCAAGCTAATTCAAAGCCAGGACCAGACCATCTCCATCTCTTTCTACCCTTGAATCCAAGAATAGCATGCAAGTTATTTGTTTGGACTTAGGCTCTGGGACTGAAAGAATCAAAACACTCCATTTTTTGGTGTTTATTTAATACATGTTGTTTACATTACAATTTGAGCCATAAAATCATAATGAAGACTGAATGACTACTTACTGGATTGCTTGCAATTATTTTAAATTTTCTATGTATATTATCTGAATGCTTACGTTTGGTTTCACTGTGTTTCTTTTTCTGCTTCTAGTGCATCTCTTTATGTTGCTAAAATCTGCCCTTCCTGGCAAAAGCATGAGTTTGGGAAGGTTTTCATGTTGCTTATAATATTCTCTCTCTTCTTCTTTGCCTAAGACTGCCAGTGCACTTTTTTCAAATAAATCAGCTACTTCAAAAGGCAATTCCTTTATTTCCTATCCATGTGCATTCTGGTGCCATTTTGAGAAATGTGGAAGAGGCACAGGGAGGGAGAAGTTTCAAGACCCAAAAAAAAATAAAAAAGCATTCATACACATATCTATCTCCCTTTTTCCTCAGTGGATTCCTCTTCTGGGTTCATCTGTGGCAGGTTTGGCTGTCTGTCTGCAGGGTCTGCATCTTCCATGTCCCTCTCCCCATGAGCTTTTTGTCAATTTGCATTTCTGGGGTTCCTTCCCCTGGGTTTTCATGAGGTGTCCACAATTACTCACAGGATGGTTGTGAGCAGGGCTTTGGAGCTACAGCTCTGCTACAGCTCCAGGCAAAAACCTGTAGCTCCACTGCTCCACTCTCCAGCTCTGGGCTCTGCTCCAAAGCCCTGGTTGTGGGGTCCTTACCTAGTATGGCATCCAGTTCCACAAAGATGCAGCAGGTACGAGGGGTAGCTCCAGATTTTCTGTAGGCCTCCCTTGCCTTTTGGGATGACTATTGCAGTTCCTTCCCCTTTGCTGGCATTGCTACTTGTCAGAGTTATGCTTCAGCTGCATTCCCTTTGCAATATCTGAATAGGCACCTACCTTTCTGCGGTTAGTCTAAAGCTGAGCTGCACCCCTCCTTCTTCTGACAGGCTGAGTGTACCAGCGTGACGACTCACTCCTGCGGCACCTCCTGCTGGCCGTCTGGGAATTAGCTCTTCCAGCTTGGAGCAACCTCTGCAGGCCGGTGTCTCGCTGTCCGCTGGCCCCCGTGCCTCTCCCAGACCCTGGTGCCCTCTTACCTGAGGTGCTGCCCCCT
This sequence comes from Dermatemys mawii, assembly GCA_007922305.1. Lineage (NCBI taxonomy): Eukaryota > Metazoa > Chordata > Testudines > Dermatemydidae > Dermatemys > Dermatemys mawii. The sequence goes on from ML677363.1 coordinate 17,861,976, forward strand.
GGCAATAATCCCACACTCTGCCTCTGGGCCTCCCCTTCTTGGGGAACCCCCAACCCTCTAATCTCCACCTTGTCTCTGTCTGAGCTACTGCTAGTCATCATCAAGACCCACTTCCTGGGAGAGACTGCAGTGTAAAAGCCGCTCATCATAGGCAAGGGGTTTTTGGACCAGCTGCCTTTCGCTGCCACCTAGTACCTCTATGGGCCTAGGATCAGGCTCTGCAGCATGGGGAGTTGCCAGCCTAGAGCTCCCCTGTTCCTCTGGCCTTTCCCGAGCCCTACTTCACTCCCAGTACCCTTTCTGCAGGCAGCCAGGCCCTGCTCTCTCCCAGCCTGGAGAGAGACTTCCAGAGCGCCTGGCTCACAGCCCTATTATAAGAGCCATATGTGGTCTGTTTGCAGCATGGCCTCAGCTGTGCCTTCTTCCCCAATCAGCCTGGGAGTTGCTTGCCCCCAGTCACAGCCTTCAGCAGGGCTGTTTTAACCCCTTCAGGGTTGGAGCAGGTAACCACCCCGCTACACTGAGGAAATCCAGGACTCCTTTCCTGGAGCAGGAAGCAGCATGAGGTTTACCTGTACCTTTAAGTGGATCCATGCTAATGGTTGCAAAGGAAGACTTGCCAACGAGGGATACCAAAAAGTGAGACATTTCAAAAACACACTGGGTATTTTAAATGGGCTTCATTCACCTTATTTTCTCCAGGATGATATTGTATTAGATTGGGGCTTACTCCACAAACTCCCTATGGCAATGGCACTATCCACCTACGGGACTGAAGAATCTGGGTGTCTAGTCTAAATTTCAGCACTGAAATTCTGGCTTTTTTTAAAAAAAGCAGTAATTAACGGTTTGTAATTGATTTCCTTAGTTCAACACATTTCCAGTGACACGGTGTGCTTTTCTGATGTGCAACTTTTTCTTTCTTCTGTAGGAAGTCCAGAATTTCATGAGTCATTGTTTTCACCACATCATAAACTTGCCATTCTATGTACGTGTTTCAAAATCTATGGTATCTCTAGTGCCTTTAGGGTTTTCATCTTTTATGAAATTCCCTTTCCATCCCATGTGAGTTCCTGACAACTGAAACCTAACACTACAATTTTGTCATTAATGTGTGGTAAAACTTAGTTAATTAATTTATTATAATACAGTTTTTGGGGGTGGGGGAATGGCGGGGGGTTGGGTCTTAAACTCCTGTAAAGGAGTGTTTGTATCTTGACAAAAACAGTACTTTTTCTGGTAGTGCCCAGTAGTTATGAGTCCATCCAACTCATAAAACATACGATCCACCTCCCAAACTGGCAGTTCAGTGTATTGATGAAGATGAAATGGTAGCCACAAGGAAAGAAACACAGGGATAATGTATGTTAGGAGGATACAGTAGCACAATATTCTCTTTGCAGTCATGCTGAACTGCCATATAATAGGTTGCTGTTTTTCCTCTGATTTAGTTATTTTAAAATCATTCTATTAGATTACAAAAAGATCCAGGTTATTATATTACATTTCCAGAACCTACTGGAATTAAAATATAATTTATTTAAGACAAATGGAATGAAGTGCGAATCTAATGTGCAATATGCCAGTTTCAATAGGACTGTAAAGAAAACACTACATGCTTGAGATCTCAGCCATAACCACATTATTTCTATGCTCAACTAATGTAAAAATTCCTCACCCTCTCCCCCGCAGTCTATCCATTATCCATTAAACATGTCCATTTATAATCAGGTATGATGTAATTAGAAAACAACAGAGAGACATTGCCAGGAAAGCTGCTCCTACCCTTATGACCATCAAAATGAAAAACCCTCCTAGGTAAGATAGAATCATAGGACAGGAACGCATCTCAAGAAGTCTTCTAGTCCAGTCCCCTGCACTCAAGGCAGGACTAAATATTATCTAGATCATCCCTGACTGGTGTTTGTCTAACTTGCTCTTAAAAATCTCTACTGATGGAGATTCCACAACCTCCCTAGGCAATTTATTCCAGTCAATAACCATCCTGACAGTTAGGAAATCTGTCCTAAGGTCCAGCCTAAACCACCCTTGCTGCAATTTTAGCCCATCGCTTCTTGTCCTACCCTCAGAGGTTAAGGTGAAGAATTTTTCTCCCTTCTCCTTGAAACAACAATCCTAATAGGCCACATTTTCTAGACCTTTAATCATTTTTGTTGCTGTTATCTAGATTTTCTACAGTTTGTCCTCATCTTTCCTGAAATGTGCCACCCAGAACTGGACACAATACTTCAGTTCAGGTCTAACGAGCGCAGAGTAAAGCGGAAGAATTACTTCTTGCGTCTTGCTTACAACACTCCTGCAAATACACCCCAGAATAAGGTTTGCTCTTTTTTTTGCAACAGTGTTACATGTTGACTCATGTTTAGCTTGTGATCCACGAAACCCACTGGATTGCTTTTCGCACTTCTCCTTCCTAGGCAGTCATTTCCCTTTTGATATGTGTGCAACTGATTGTTCCTTCTTAAGAGAAATACTTTTCATTTAGAGTATTTTGCAGTCTCAGATCATGGTACAAGTACACACAGATAACTGTAATCCACAGTAGCTGCAGTGATGCTTTTTCCTCTTTCTAAAGAAGAGCACCCCAACAACGCTTATGGCCTATGACATATCTCAGTGCAATACACATCAAGTCAGACACTCCTGTCCCTTTACAAAATGCTGGAGGCATAAAGAAACTAGAAAACCTACTGAAATATCCCCTGGGAAATATCCCAGGTGTAAAGGGGATGCTGCGTGGTGTAGAGCTAATGTAAATAGCTTCACAATACCTCCTCCTTCACAGCCCTCGGACAGGGGACTAAGGAAGAATGACCAGGATGCTACAGGGAATGGCTCCTTTCTGTTCCTGTGACAATCGTAGCTCCAGAGGAATGGGGACTCTGGCTCAGCTTCTCTGGGATTTTCCAAATACATGCTACTATGTACATATGGTACATTCTGTTGCTCTAATTCCGTCATATGGCCCTTGAGTTTTTGGTATGTCATGTCTATTATTTATTTGTTTCACTCAGGAGCCCAAACCAAGACTGAGATCCCATTGTGTGGGAAACTGTATGAATTACCAGGAAATGATTGCTCTTTCTTACTGTCTATTTCATGACCTGAAGTGACACATAACAGAGAAAGGGGGGAAAGTTCTCTTGCTGAAGACATGCTCCCTGACTGCAGTGATATAGTTCACGTGAGCTATGTAACCCAATTTACATTTGGCACACACAATGTGGTACTTGTAGGTATGTAGCTGATGTTATGACTTTATTTTTCTGCTTGCTGCACCATTATATTTCCAAAGAGTCTGTCTGTCTTCCAGGTCAGCTGGTATTATGTGAGGCAGAGCTGATGTATCATGTTACAAAGGGGAGATGTTGTGCTTTGCAATGGAGACTTGACTTTTGTTCATTCTTGCTTCATTGCTCACTCTTGTAGGGATCTTTTTCTTCATGCAGGAGCAGCAAAACTTCAAGCCCTCAGCACTCTTTTTTTTACTCTATATTTCATGCTGTCTCTATTGCATGTTTACACTGATAATAACTAGTCACTCTTGCAAAAAGTCTATCTAATCATTGTATCTATGAGTTTCAAATGCCTCCATCACTATATAACCTAACCCATGCCTCTAGTTGTCTTCTGTCACTTAAAACAGACCGCTAGTAGCATAGCCACTTCTGCATTTTACAGTACCAGTTCTAAATGTTACAACATGCACTAAAGTTTTGTGAATGTAGAATACTTTAGCCATTTATTTTTTTAAAGCAAGACCCACACCAGCTACTATCAACAGTAATTCTAGTGCTGGTCAAATTGTTTTGCACTAAAAGTTCTTTTTTTTAACCTTTTCACAATTTTTGACCTTTGAATTGTTTTCTGTTTCTCTATGAAATTGAAGCAAACAATTTAGCTTAGTAGCTGTTTTCAACTTTTCAGTTTTTCTCCCTTCTGTACCCCTTAAGCTTTTTTCTTTCAGAATCCTACTTTTCTTTGTTGGTATTTTGTCTAAAATTGTATTTTCTTTTCTTGAAAACATAATGAATTTTTCTGAAAAAAAATTTCAAGAAACTTTTCTGAGGAAAAAATATATACATGGAGTCTCTTTTGAACCTCATAAAATGAAGACTCTGTATTAATTTTGAAATTTTTCACAAAACTTTTTTTTAACCGGATCTAACTATTTCCATGTGTTTTCATGAAAATTACATTATCTTTATTTCAGAATAGTCACCTTTGTTTCAGGGAGTTACCAGATTTTATGGGTGCCTCTGAAACATGATCTTTGCCCTCTTAAAAGATAAGCGTACTAGCACAGGGTTCTGTGTATGCATTAGTATGATAAATTATTAGCTTTTATACTGGTGTAATATAATGATCTATTATGGAAAACTGATCACAGCCTCTGATCCTTACTGCTGCCTTCTGGGTTAGCTGTATTAGAAAAATAAAAACTGTGTTTGTTTAACCTCCTGAGTGCCACTCATTTTGTATGTAGAATAGCGTTGCACGAATAGCGTTGCACAAAACTTCAAAGACATGGGCATTCTATTCCAGAGAGCTATATTGCTGACATTATTTTAGATATATGTCTATCCAAAGAACAAAAATGGCCTGAGTTAAAGCCCATTAAAAGTTAAAGGAAAGATTTCCATTGACTTCAGTGGGCTTTGAATCAGGCCCTAGGGTTTTGATCCTGCATTATATTGCTGGAGCACTTGGACTGTGTGGGTCAGCTTACAGGATCAGAACCAATGTTGAAGGCCAATTAGGTCAGGGTGGATGTGGTCCTCTCCCAATAACTGATGAGGTAGTGTCAATACCAAGAGAGGGAAAACTGGTTTTGTAGTGAGCCAACCACTCCCAGTCCCTATTCAAGCCCAAATTGATGGTGTTAAGTTTGCAAATGAGCTTTAGCTCAGCAGTTTCTCTTTGAAGTCTGTTTTTGAAGTTTTTTTGTTGAAGAATGGCCACTTTTAAATCTATCGTTGAGTGTCCAGGGAGACTGAAGTGTTCTCCTACTGGCTTTTGTATATTAGCATTCCTGTTGTCTGATTTGTGTCCATTTATCCTTTTACATAGAGACTGTCCAGTTTGGCCAGTGCACATGGCAGAGTGGCATTGCTGGCACATGATGGCATATATCACATTAATAGATGTGCAGGTGAATGAGCTTCTGATGGTGTGATTGGTGTGGTTAGGTTCTATGATGGTGTCACTAGAGTAGATATGACACTCTATAGAATAAATATGGGGACAGAGAAGGCAATGGGGTTTGTTACAGGGATTTGTTCCTGGGTTAGTGTGTCTGTGGTGTGGTGCTGGTAAGTATTTGCTTCAGGTTTGGGAGCTGTCTGTAAGCTAGGATTGGCCTGCCGCCCTAGGCCTGTGAGAATGGGGGATCGTTTTCTATGGTAAATTAGTCCTTAAGGTGCCACCAGGCTCCTCATTTCTGAGGATACAGACTAACATGGCTACCCCTCTGATACTTGATAGCAATGACAGGAATGCTAGCATAGACAAGACCCGGCTGGCTGCTAGTGTATTAACCAAGTTCTGAGACCTGATTTGAGCAGGTTTAGATGATACCATAGATAAAAGAGCAGCAGCTGCTCCACTAGTGGAAATCTTTCAGAAAAAAATAATCTAGTGTAGAAACAGGCAAAAGTTTCAAAGAACCAATTAACTTTGGAGAAGTGTCCAGTAACCTCAATGCTTATGCACAGATCCACTAGCAATGTAAAACAAACAGCCTTTCATGTAACACCTTGGCACATCTGGTTCTGGGTCAGTGGTTTTCAACCCTTTTTTCATTTGCAGACCTCTAAAAATTTTAAATGGAGGTGTGGATGCCTTTGGAAATCTTAGACAGTCTGTGGACCACCCTGGGGTCCATGGACTACAGGTTGAAAACCACTATTCTACATGAAACTCGGGAAAAAAAACTTATCCAAAGTTTCAAAAGGTTCAGTCTGAGCTCTGTCTATAAATGGGTGAAGGCTTTATGTCATATATGCTAGGGATTCAGATATTTTTTCCCATGCTGACTTCCTCATTCTTGTGTACAGTTGACATTTAGAAGGACAGCTATCAAGGCTTCTTGGTGCAAAATCTGACCCAATGTTTTTTTTATATCTGTTTGCAAAGTCAATATAATTCTTCATGTCTGAGATAAGCATCAAATGACAGTAATAAAATAATAATCATTGTAGTCATTCACGTTGATTTTTTTCTTTCTCAACAAATAGCTGTGCCAGTGGCTCATGAGCAAATCCTACGATGGAAGAAAGAAATTCAGGAATCAATACCGCAGATGGAATTTCCATTATATTTGCTAATTTGAAAATACAGTGGGGAAACACAATTTCCAAAGATCATTTGTTGGTACAAGCAAGGAGCAGTAGTCACCTGCACAGTCCATTTGGGAATGTGAGAATAATTTAATGCAACTACTGTACAAGGTACATAACCTGTGTACCTTGTGCAAAACTAAACAGGAACTAAAATAACTCTGGAGTAATTTTCATTTTAAACAAATAAACATATGGACACCAGATACTACTATTAAGAAGAACCTTCAATAATTCTACCTTGAAAACATAAGCATTCGGTGCATTTCCTGTTGTTTAAGTTCTGGTCCTACCAAATTCACAGTCCATTTTTGTCAATTTCACAGTCAGAGGATTTTAAAAATAATAAATTTCATGGTTTCAGATATTTAAATCTGAAATTTCATGGTGTTGCAATCACAGATCCTGATTGTGCCCCTCCCCTACATTAGCCAGATTTTATGAGGGAGACCTGGTTTTCCAGAGAAGATCAATATTTTTCATGGCCATTAATTTGGTAGGGCCCTAGCTATGATAGCATAACCTACTGGTTGAACTGTTTGAAAAAAAACAGTAATATTCTCACAGTATGCCACCTTGTGGTATTCTAAGGTTATTTCTCATTACCGATTTTTCTGTGGTACTCCCCCGGCCCTCAGATTGAGCCTGACCTTCAAACCTTTAATCAGGTGAAGAATCTCACATGAGCAGTGTTCATGAAGGCAGTAGGACTGCTCAATGAGCCAGGACTGTCCACGTGATTAAAGTTTTGCAGGATCAGTTAATGAGTTCCTGTTGGCGTAGCTCCTCTTCTCAATCACTTGGTTGCTCAGGGCTCAATTCTGCAAGTTTCTGAGCTCTCTGGCCTTGATACACTTATGTACATTCCAAACTTTAAGCAAGTGAATAACCTCAGTTATGAGATGCTTAAAATTAATCAGATATTTAAGAGCTAAGCTTCAGGGCCAGAGCACTAAGCAAAGGTCAGGACTGAACTCCCAGACTGTGCAATTATGTACAGATTTCTGCAGGAGTGGAAGATGTGGGACCTAGCACATGAAACTGGCATTTTTGCTGGTTAGACTCTCAGACTAGATCTGAACTGGTTCCCCCCACTTATGGAATCAGTACGGACAGTCAGGGGCCAGGCTAGGTATTTCCAGGACTGATCAGAAAAGCTCACCATAGTGTATGCTGAATTTTCCCCAATGCATGTGAAGGAAACAGCTACAAGTTTCAGTGAGAATTTTCATAGTTACTGAGAGTTCAGTGGCAACTTGCAAACAGTAAAACAGTCCCAACATCTTGTGTCAAAGCTTTAATATCAAACAGCAAACAAAGTAAAACTGTTCTCTCCAAAGGGCTAGAAATCATTTGCAGGTTAAAGCTGTCTCTGGCGAAGATCATGCTCTGTGGAAAATAAATATTGAATAATAAAGTGTTGCTGCCACCTACCGAACATATGTAGCACATAGTGTTACTATATGTCTAGTTGTTCGTAGTGAAACTAGTTACCTTACTAGATAATCTAAAAGATGTGTTAGCTATTTGCCAGCATTCACTGCCCATTTCATGCAAACAAATCTCAGCTAATGGATGTTTTGTAAACTGTTCACTCAGACTAAGCAATCTGTTATTCTTTGTGTGTGATTTGTCACCTATATTACATAGCATTGTTTCTGTTGCCTGAATGGATCACTGAAATTTTTAAGCAAGAGAATTATGTATAACAATTGATAAATAGCAAATAATGTTCAGTGAATGCTCTTTTTTTTGCACAAATACTCTTGCTCACATATAAATACACCCATATATACATGTGGGTATTTCAGCAAGGCTGGACATTCCCTAAACAACTGTATAAGCAAAAGCTTGAGAATGTGAATGTTCGTGAACAGTAAGTAGTAATGTATATGAACATGGTTACATGGTACAAATGAACAGTCATTCAAAATCTGAAAAAGTGGTAGTGAACACTGTTAGCAGAATGTGACTACCTCCAGCCTCAAGGTATATTTTTATATTGCAATTTACATTTGTGCCTGAAATGCAACTAGAAAGGTTCTCTTGCACAGTAATATCAGAGAAAATATCTGAGTCTGCCTGTTCCCAAAGGGGAAGTATAAAAGGCTGATGCTTTGGTTTATTAGGTTAGTGTTTGGTTTATGTTGGCTTCGGAAGAGTGCAGGCTTGAATTAAAAAGTTAACTGTATTAGGGTATGATGTGTATTAAAGCAAAGGATTTTTTCCACAACAAGGTGGGAGTAAACTTCTTGAGCACTCTAAGGGCTGGGCTACAATGGAGGCGGGGGTTGACCTAAGATATGCAATTTCAGCTACGTGAATTCTTAGGTATCTTAGGTCGACTTACCTGGTCATTCCCATGGCGGCGAGTCGACCAGTGCCACTCCCCCGTCGACTCCGCTTCCTCCTCTTGCTGAGATGGAGTTCCGGAGTTGACGGGGAGCGCATTTGGGGATCGATTTATCACGTCTAGATGAGACACGATAAATCGATCCCTGATACATCGAACATCGATCCGGTGGGTAGTATAGATGTACCCTAAGTCACTGTGTACTTGAAAGTGTTGTTAGTTTCTCTCTCTGTCTCTCTCTCTAATGTGACCAAGAAACTCAAAAATGCTTGCCTGACTTCAGTGAAAATTTTGGATACTCCAAACATTTGAAAATAGGTCACTTGTTTACGTGACTAATTAGGGACTTAGAAACTTAACTTGGGCTCCCATTTTTGAAAAATCTTTGCCATAAAATCACGTGATTTATAAACCTTAGCTGTGTTAAATATCTCTTAAACCCAAGCAGGTTGTTCCATCACCTCCACTGTCCCCACACAAATACATACCCATCTTAAACTTCCCCTTTGGCAATGCCAGTACATTGTTACTGTTATATTCATTTTGTTACTGTTAATTAATAGAATATCTGAAAGCTACTTCTAAAATAATGGAAAGTCCCACCTTATTTGGTTAATAATTAGCACCAGCACTTGCAAAACTTCAAAGGGTTCTCTAAACATAGGCTTTTCATCAGTGATGCTGCAAGCCTTAGTTCTAATCTTTCATGCTTCACATGCAAAAACATCAAAAGAGAAAAAAGAGAATAGCAGTTTCCAAAGCAACATTAGTCTGTCTGAAAACTGTATGTTTAGCAATACATACAATTCAAATGGAGAAATTATTATTTACATAAGAGATATTTTAATAAATACTATCATTAACTTTTTTCCTCAAAAAAAAAAATAAAAGGATTTGTGCAGTAAAATATAATATCCAATGCTCAAGAGATTTGTGGAAGAAAATGAAAAAGAATCAGAAAGTGTCTAATGTAGAAGCCTTGAATGCAAGAAGATCAATTTATATTCTCGCTTACTTACTGAAACACATTCTGCATATTTTATTCTTTCTGTGATCTTGCTTGTTATAATCCATCCAATGAGTTCTCAAAGAACATTAAATCCTACAAATAAATAAACTGAATGTTAAGGAAGATACAAAAAGGCAACAATTAATATCAAAAGCCAGATTTGAAGGCTCTTATTAATAAAATAAGTATATTAGGCAGTGAGAGTATATAGGAGGAAATCTGAAAATCTTAAGTGTCATGAAAATTATATTTCTAAGCTTGTTGCAGCCAAGAATTAGAATAAAATATCAGAATCACTGCTGTGTCTTTTTCAGAAGTACAGTTAAAATAGCTTTGCCTGTCTTCCTGTCTTCTCTGATCAGAGAATCCAAACAGTTTTTTGAAATCATTATGTGGCCATCATTGCTGTACCAATGTGTAGCATATTAGATATAATGCACAGGGAGAAATAAATCAAGCAAGAACAAACAAAGATGCTGATTTGCCATGATAGTTGTGCACCTCAAATCTATGCACACAGCCCTCTTTGCCCCTGTTCTTGAATGTTTTAAGATTCAGTGTTTTACAATCGAATCTGTGAAGGAAGAATATGGGCTAGGGAAAACATTATGACCCATTGGGCAGAAATAGAGATAATGCTAAATAAAATGAGTTGCTGTGGATAAAGCAAAGGATTCACCTTTTCAGAGCCCTATTCTGCTCCTCAGAATACATCTAAAACTCTCCTGGGAAATCAAAGGGAGTTATTTATATCCTGCAAGAGGCAAATCAGGCCCAGGATCTTGAAACACCAATAAAGAATCAGTATAACTGATCTTCTCTCTTGGTTCACAGACAGGGTAACAAGTTCAAATTCAACAGTTTTTCTCATTGCCTCAGATTATCCAAGGTTCTGTTAGATTCTACGAGGATTAAAATATTTGATCACATATTTGGTGACACAGGACAACACAGGAAAATATAACTTAAACTGGCAGGATGTCGGATATGGTGTAACTTTATGATAAAATGAAGCAACTTTTAAAGAATTCCATATCCATAAATGATAAAAGAAATACCCATTAAAGTTACAAGTTTCCCAGCTAATAATATTTTAGATATTGACAATTTTAGGGTGGGTCCCAATCCTGCAAGAGGATCTGAACATACCCAAGGGTCTAATCTTGTAGATCTTGTTTTAGGACTGGGGTCTTACCATCGATTGTGGGTGCTTTGGCTACACTTTACCTAGCTTGGGATGGTATTTCCCTCTTGTTTTGTGTACTTACTATGAGGAAACAAGCTGCAATCATTATAGCCTTGATTTTCACATCAAGATCTACAGGAACCTGGATCCCGAAGTTAGCAGCATTGGTAAAGACATTGTTTACAAACCCAGACCAATATTTGGAAATCTTGCCAATTGTTGACATTTCATTAATAGTTTTTACCTACACAAGAGAAAAGAGGGATTAAAAAATAGCCACACCAACATATAGCTCCCTCCAATCCCTTCCCCCAAACAGTAATTTATTGGATTTGTTATAATTAGTGCCCTGTAATAGACAAGAAAGTATTCTATTGTTAGTGGGCCAGAGCTCAGTTGGTGTAAATCAGAATAGTTCATTGATTCCATGGGTGCTTTTCCAGTTTACACAAGCTGAGGATTTGGCCCAGAAGGTGAAATGAAATTCACCCCCTTGTAGATAGTCAGAACCATTTATGCCCATGCTTACTAGAATTTATTATTATGATCAAGAGACAAAAACGTTGGCTAATTTGAATAATTTTACCACCTCTGCATTTCACTTTTCTGGGAAATTTGGGAAGCCTCCCCTCCCTATCCCTGGTAAAAGGTTTATTCAAAGCATGAGAATATGGAACACACACCATTCTATTATTTGTATTGTTACTCCCTCTCTCCCATCTTCACCTTGACTTGCTTGTCTCCTGGAGTTATGTCTTGTCTTTCAGACTTTAAGCTTTTTGGTGATGGAACTGTCATTTTCTATGCTCGTACAGTGCCAAGCACAATGGGTCCTAGCCTTTGGAGACCTCATTGTGTGATTGCAATATATAAAAAAAAACAAGTAAAGAATAAAGCCATCTTTCCTGCTCATGAAATTTCAAGTTGTCATAGAGAGAGGACCCATGTTCTGTCTGAGGTATTTTAAATGGAATTCCAGAAAAAAAATAAGTTTCTGACATGTGAAAAGCAGGCCCTGTGGCCAACATCATCACCATGTATCACATTCATCCCATGTATCACATTCATCCCCATGTATCACATTCATCATCACCATGTATCACATTCATGATCCCAGATGACAAAGAGAGGAGCTGGGCAACCATTCCCATCATCTCACCTCCCTCCATTGGTACAATGAAATATTGTGCAGTTTCTAGTTGTAGAAACTGCACATGCAGAGCATGTCACCCTAATGTTGCCTCTGCAGAATGGATACGCTTCTCTCTATCCAAGTTACGCTCCCAGAAGCTGTCACAACGGCCATTCACAATCAGGCTGATTCTGTTCCCATTAGCAATCAGGGGCAAAATCTCCATTAAATTCAACGGGACTCATTTCATTGTTCCAGTGAATTGACAACTGGAACAGGTCCTCAAGTGATTAGAGCTGAGGCCAAAGAAAAAGAATGCATCTGAATATTCACAAATGTTGGATGGGAATTCAAATTTTGTGGCTTAGGCTCATCTTTGTTTTGTTTGGAGGAAAAATATTTCCCCAGACTTTTCCCATGGTCAGCAAATTAGAATCTCAGCATTTTTGTCAGTTTGGCATTAAACAACAGTTTCCAGGGCATGTGCTGAAATTCAGTTTACGGTAGGCATGCCGGACATGCATCTGCATCATCACACCACAACAAAGACCTGCAGCATCGCAACATCAGAAAAGCAGACAAAATTCAACTGGAAATTATATGTACAATTGCACACACAGATCCGGTTGGAATTATATGTTGCAATTGCACACAGCAGCAGATACAGTGGCAGCAGTCAGACACCTTCCTTTCATACCCCTATCCTCAAGCAGGATCTCACAAGATCATTGAATCTGGCTTATTCTCTGTACACAAAAATTCAGAGGACTCTTGCTTCAGCCATGCTGCTGCTGCTAAGTATTCTGTCATCAGTGATGATGAAACAATGAAAAGAAAAGACACAGCGACTGTGGCTACAGTAGATTCCGCAACAATAGCTTAGATGCATATGACATTGATGCAGCTGCTTCTGATCAATGAAGTTACTTGCTCTGATAGCATACTGAGACACGGAATATTGAGAAATGAGATGGATTCCTATCTATTCCTTTCTAATTATGCGTATCTTTGTCCATGTGAAATGACACACCAGAAAGATATTCTTTTAGAGATTTGGGATCAACCGCCGCACTGGAGCTGCTTGGAAACCAGGGAAAAGAAATTGTGGAAATGTACACAATTCTCCCCTTCTTTCACAAGGAAATTTCACTTTGACCAAATAATTCTTGACTAGCTCTAAATAGTAGTAGTATCATGTCTTGGGACCAATGCATCCCTAACTTCTGGCTCTGACAAATGTGTGGTCATTACAGTTATTTGCAAAATTAAACCTACATTTGTGGGCAGAACCTCACTGAAGTCTTTTTGTGTGGATTTTTAGGAGGCAGCCAGAGTAGAAGGTTGCTGTGATCCCTTGATCTTGCTAAAATAGAGAAAAAGTGAGAAATCCAAAGCACTTTGATTGTCATAGCAAATTTTGTGCATGTTTTGCTCATCCCCTCCCCTGCAAATCTCAGCATTAACTGTCCTACTGTAGAAGTAGCAGTTAAATGGCTGTTCAATGGCAACACTACTCTTAGAATAGGTCTAAGGGTGTTGAAGTCAGTGGAAAGAGTTCCACTGAACTTAGTAGACTTTGGATTAGAGCTTTACTGAAAGAGACTGGGATGTGATCCTGGCCTTATTGAAGTAAATGGCAAGATTCTCATTGATTTCAGGGAGGGTCCAGGATTTCACTCCAGGAGAATATTTTTTCCTGCATCTATTGTCACTCCTATCCAGGAAATGCATGTGACAGACTCAACTTCCAGCCTAAGATCTGAGGTTAGCACCATGAACTTTGATTTGTCACTCTGTGCACTGTTGATATCTGCTTTTTAAATTACAGTAATTCATGGGTTTTTTAAGTTTAAAACCTTCATTGAATGTGTCAGTCAAAATATTACACTACTTTTAAACAATGGATATTCTCTAGTGTATGAAACATACCTCAAAGTCTACATCTCCAAAACAGCTGCATGTTGCATAGGGGCCAATTATTTTCAATACATCTTCTTTGCTCTCATTCAGTATAGTGAATTTAGGCAGCAGAGGATCCCAGTTCTGGACAACGTAGCCAACTATTGTACCGGGAGGGGACTGAACTTCTAACTATTAGACAAAAGTGGCATACAATAATCACATGTGTAAATTTACAAGATTAATTGCCCTATTTTTAAATCCAAAAGTTTGAACCTTAAACATGGTGTGAAAAGACTTCATAGAATAGTTTGAAATACATTGAACAATATTAGCTTAATAATTGCTGCTAAAGAATAAAGTTGTGTACAACATGAAAAACCATATGTATACAGAAGCTAATGGATCTACAGTACTTAGCTAATATACAAAGGTCTATTTATATAGAGATGTATATACTTCTGTACATTAATCTGTGTCTCTAGTGCAAATCATGCACCCCTGAGAAAGTACATGGGCAAGTATATAAAGCATTTACATAAAATGATGAAATCAACATGCTGGACTAGAATAGTCACCTTTCATAGTCAACGTGTCTCAGTCAGAGTGCTTTATTGTAATGAGTGGTGCAATATAGAAAGAAAGAATCTGTGTTCTCATTGAAAGGGAGCATGCTCTTGACACAAGACTGTGGATTCTGTATAGGAGTGGTATTAGGACTTTCTGTGGCAGAGTCCAGGGTGCTGCCATCTAAGTTAGACTGACACGCATTAATTAAGGATCTCTACTAATATTCCTGTTTTTCCATGTACTTTACTGTCACACTATGTGATTTGAAAGGTAAAGTTACTATTAGTCTGTGATAAATAAATTGATATTTATTGTGCTAATTGTTTCTGTAGGATTGTGTTAAAATGCACAAAAGCAAATTATTCAAACTATCCTCCCCCCATATACATGTATCACATAGGATTTATCAGGACTAATATGGCCATTTTTGTACTAAACATAGCAAATAGCAAGGAAACTGCCAGCAAATGGGTGAAATCTTGACCCTATTTGAAGTCACGTATTGCCACTGATTTCACCCATAATATCTAATTTCTCATAAATATCAAAATGTGTGTTATGTAATCTGTAAGAAACGACAGTACTTTTACTATTCAGCTTGAAATTATGAGACAATGTATAGCATCAAACTGAAGAGTGGAAACTGAAACCTACTAAAAAAACCACATACACTTCAAATAAAGCATGGCTCAGGTGCTCCAGTCATTGTATAAATTATCACCCCAATCCTGCACTGAGGACTGACCTCTACATGGGCTTCATGGTAGCATGGGGCGTATCTGAGCAGTGCTGAGTGCAGGTTCTCTAATCATTTGTGGGTCTGGACTTGCAGAGTCTAATCATATCACTCAAGCCCTCTACGTTAACATGGCAAAAACCCTGTGGAACTTGACATACAGCTAGTCTGCATCATATCCGTAATCTGAATGGAAGCCAAAGTCAGATCTTCCTTGCCTGCCATAGGCTACCTGTAATTAATGGTAATCATTCATCATTAAGGAAGTACGTTCCTTGCCAGTTACTTGTCTTGACAATTATTATTTTGATAGATCTTTTTTTTAAAAAAGAAGAAATATGATCTAGCAGCCAGAACCCAGCCTTCTGGTCTCTATGTCTCACCATATGAAGATGGACAAAACACATAGTCCTTTCTGTGAATTTTACCCATCAGAGAGGTCTCATGAGGCTTTATGAAAGTTGGTAAATAATTTTAGATATATAAATGAAAGGTGCTGTTGTTATTATTCACTGACCTCTTGCATGTAGCAAGGGAACCAGCAGCTGTTACATCTCAAGGGTCTAGTCACTGTGATCACCTCTTGACCCGTGTTATCAGTAATCCTTATGGTGAAAGACCGTAGAGGTGAACAGAAGTTACGATCAAAGCAACCATTTTCTTCCATTGCAAAGTAAACTCTTTGTCCCAAATGGTTTTTTATCTCATATTTGCTGCAGGTCTCCGTACCAAGTATGACTAATAAAGTAAGACAGTTAGCAAATTATTTAGTATAATACATTAAAATTAAAGGTGGTCCAAAAACACCTGATCCAAGTTCAGATCCAAGTTCATAGTCCAACCTCTCTCTCTAATGTATATTGTAAGCTCTTTGGAACAAGGACCATCTAAAAATCCCTTAAAAGTAATGAAACTATGCAATACTGCAACAATAATCAGACATTGGATTGAATCTGAACACCATGGAATCTGGAAAAATTCAGATTTATATTTTAAACCAAATTAGAGAGTACTCAGATCAGA
Source organism: Dermatemys mawii (assembly GCA_007922305.1). Lineage (NCBI taxonomy): Eukaryota > Metazoa > Chordata > Testudines > Dermatemydidae > Dermatemys > Dermatemys mawii. The sequence continues at coordinate 17,878,243 of ML677363.1, forward strand.
CTTTGGTTTGACCCACTATAGAATTATGAAGTTCAGATCTGGATCCAGATTTGATATCTAGAGTTCTGGTTCAAACTCATCACTAACTTAAACAGGTGAAAAGAAATGACATGATCCTGTTCAGTTTTGCTCAGTGGCAAAACTCCTTTTCATGTCAATGGGGCAGGATCAGGCCCTATGCCAATCTGCAGTGGAAAAAAACATAAAGAAACATGACATTTCATTTTCAGCAGTTAATGTTTCTAGAGTGCTTTACAATATTAAAGCACTATATACACATGCAAAGTATTATGCATTACTGTATCACTTACAGATATCTTCTGTTTCTTTAACTCATCCGATCAGAGAGCATTACATTATTTGGTAGCATGTGAATAATTGCTAAAGAGAACAACATTTTCCCAATCCCGGAAACACTTATAAAACATAAGTAGCTTTAGGCATGTGAGCAATCCCATTGAACTCATTGATGAAGAAATTTTTATGGCTGGAGTAGACACTCATTGTTGACTTTTTCCTCTCCTTTTATTGCAATAGAACTGCCGTAAACAAAATGAACTTTCAGCATTAAACCTATCAATGCATGGAGGACCTGATCAAATGCCATTAAGGTCAAAGGGAGTGTTTTCATTGATTTCAGTGGCCAAAGGTTAGGGCATAATTTATGTTGCATTTACAAAGATATCTACATGCTGGCATTGTAAAGATGAAACTCCTACATATGGTACAATACCTTCAAGAAGCTCCACCTGCTGGTGAATGATTATCTGGTCCAGCTGTGAAAAAAATGAAAATAAATGAGAGTACATGGTGGCACTCTTATAATTTTAAAGAGATTTGGAGTTGCCATAGTAATCATTCTCCTATACCTATCAAGGATACTATATGTTCCAGCAGACCTACATTTCTTTGCTCCCAGGCCAGCAGAGGCTGAATATACTGGGAAGCATCTTATGTCACTGTAGTCACCTTCTTGTTAATTCAGAGGGGTCTTGACCTGCTGAAGAGGGAGCTAGTTCTATTCCATGCCAGCTGGAGGGACATGATATAAGATGTGATGGTTACGTATTGTGACAAAGCTCGTCCTTGTCTCCATGGATCTTGCATTTTCTGGTGGATTTCGCTAGCCTCAGAGGCTCACTGTGACCCCCCACGTAGCCCTTCTCTCTCTAGGGGCAAGGGTCACAGCCTACTAAGCCATTTTCATCATAAGCCAGTCAGGGAGGTAAGGAAAAGCTATCCTCCCTTGCACAGTCTCAGCGATTAATCAGGGGAGGCAAAAGGCAGGGAGCTTCCTCTGCTGGTGCCTACAGCCTTCCCTGCTTTCAAGAAGCAAAGAGATTTCTCACATTGCATCTGAAAGTATCTTAGACCCGAAGATTTATAAGGGTCTATGAAGCCTGCTTGACCTTAGTCCTTTTAGCAGGTTAATTATCTTAATTTTTTTTTTTTAAAGGCAGCAGTTTTGGCTGTATAACCTAAACATATCTCGGCTATAAAGGTACTGGCCCAACTTCTAAAGGCATAAATGTTTGCAAGACTCACTCTTTTCCTACACTTTCTTCTCTTTTGGGTATTGCCCTGTATATCTCCACAGGCAAAGCTCTCTTTGACTTTAAATATAGTTCCAGGAATGGGCACCACGTTCACTTTTTGGGATCGTGAACAATGTACAAGGTTATGACATGGGAGACAACAATGACTTGCATGCAATCTATAACTAGAAAACTAAGACATCCACTTTTCCCGAATCTTTTAAATATATGAATATAGAAAGCATGGCACCTCTTCACTAAGGTGAAAAGTTGGCAAAGAAAAAGGAAAATGTTTGCTCCCTACATCTTAAAAATAATTTCTGATTTCCCTTACACATGCAGAGTAACGGATTACTCCTCAGCTGCTCCCACTGATTTCAGAGTGTCTGCTTGCAGAGTAAACCTCTACTCAGTGGCCCTTAGACATATGAAGCAGATTGGAGGGGAGAGATGTCACTTCAGAGCAAGGACAGCAGATTGGGTGCAGGGCATCTGATTGGCTCTGGGCCAACCGGCTGACACAGGGCCGTGGCTAGAAAAAGAACACAGAAAGTCCCAAGCACACATTGCCATTTGCCGCTACTGCAACAGATGCTGGAAAGAGCAGGCCCAGTTGCAGGCCAAACGTAGAGCCAGGGGACCAGCTGAAGGAGTAGACCTGGGGCATGGCAGAGGAGTTCTAATTCGTATGCCCACCATGGAGACGGATGCCAAGCAATACAGCAGAAATCAGGGCTCAGGATTCTGAGCTCGCACCATGCCAAGCACCAGTGACCAGCATAGGGCAGAAGGTGCCCTGTTTGGGTCTGAGATGCTGGAACTGGGTGCTGTTTGGACTCAATTGCCTTAAGGAGTATTAGCTTGTATATCTCGGCATCAGGACTGGATGCAACATACAATAGCTGTGTGACTCCCCAAAGGGCCTTCCCTGAATCGTCCCTGGAACTGATGGGGGATTTGTCTCTACTCATAGAAAAATATGGTTTCATTGCTGAGTGCAGCACTTGTTTCTGGAGTTAGTTGCTGATCCTCAGAAGGTCTGGGAATGAACCAAGGGATTGGGGCCTAGTCAGACACAAGTGAGGTTTTCTCAGGCACATGGCTCAGGTTCTGGGACTCCCTTAACCAAGGCTGGGTTGCCCTCACCACAAAGATGTCATGGGACAGACTGAAATGATCCAGCACAGTTCATATTCTACATTGCACTGGCTTCCTGAAGTCACATGCCTTTGTTGTACAAAAGAATAGAAGCAGGTAATAAATACACTAATGAGAGGACACATCTGAAAGACTCAGCATGGTCAGAATAAGCAATGTGAAGTCTGGACACCTCTCTGAAGTTTATCCAAATAACATGAGAAACTGGGATGCCAAACCTGCCCCTGTAACCTTCCACATTCTCCCACAAATCAACCCCCAACTCAATATGCTGAATAGCAATCTCTGTTCAGTACCCCAGTGAACTCTATCTTTTGCCTACATCCCATTTTCTCCTACATCCCAGGAGAAAATGTCAGCTTGCTGCAAATCCCTTTGTACATCAGGAAAAGATATAGGGACTATTCTCTCTGCAGATGTGAGGAGGGCCTCTTCTTCTGGGAAGACAGCTCTCCCACATCCAATTAGGTCACATTCTGAATTCCACTTGCTCCACAACTTGTCACGTTTGTGTTGTTAATCTTGCAAGAACTGGAGGAAGCAGGGATTTCAAAACACTGCAGAACATTGTGGTGTGTAAACTCCAGTAATTCTAATTTGCAAATCAGATGGATCAAGTATAAATGTAAACAGAGCCCATGTTATCAATGTAGAGAACTGAGCTACTCCCAAAAGGTGAGTACCCAACAAGACTGTAGGAAAGTAAAGTGCTAGAAGAAACCAACCATTAGAACAGAGGTATCTCTGAACAGAAGACTATAAGGATTTTGGAGGCAGCAGCTTCTCAGCAATTCCCCTGAATGGGAAAGGTTACCCTGGGTAAAAGTCTGCCAGCCTCCTTCCATGCAAGGAATGCACCACAACACCACAAATAAGGAATGCAATGAAGACTGTACAAGATCTGGGGGTCATTCTAGAACCTCTCCTATTTCAGTCCAGGGTGACCAGACAGCAAATGTGAAAAATCAGGACAGGGGATGGGAGGTAATAAGAACCTATGTAAGAAAAAGATCCAAAAATCAGGACTGTCCCTATAAAATCGGGACATATGGTCACCCTGTTTCAGTCACTGGCTTAAGTATGATTCTCTCCAATGACAAGCAAGCATTCTGGGGAGCAGAGATCCTTAATTTAACAGAATAAAAGTTCAGAGGTATTTTGTTGCTATACTTTAATAGAAGCAGCTACTTTGTTTGATTTTCTGCTACTGGCGATATGAAGATTTAAAGAAACAAGGTTAGAGATGCTCTTAAAAGCAAAACTTTGATTTGTAGCTGGACCTAACACTGGTGAAATCAAACCAGCTTGAAGACTCCTTAAAACTCCTGCCACACCTTCAGCGCATTTGGATGTAAGAGTTCTGGCTCGGAACATCAGATCTGATCAAATCCTTCCAAAGGTATAGTGAAAGTGGCTAACAGAAAAGGTCTTCTCTTCTATTTCTCTAGACTACGGCAAAACTTAAGGATAACCTGAGAGGTGATATACCCATTATCTGAGGAGGCCATGATGGTTACATCACTCAGAGAAGCAGCTTAATTATTGGACTAAGCCTGGGCATGAAGTCCAGGAAGCCCAGAGCTCTTCATGGTTTAGATAGTGATTTGCTATTTGGCCATGTGTTAGATTGAAAATTTCTTTAAAATGGGGATCATAGAATTTACTGTCTTACCTTACTGGTGTAAATTGAGGAATAATTAGTTAATGTTTGTACAGAAATCTAAACACGCAATATACTAAGTATATAATGGTGGCAAAAGCAGGCGCTAAGTGAAGTACAGATAAGACTCAAACAGCATATGTGGCAAGGTGACCAGACTTTAAAACACTTTCATTCTGAATAGACTCAAGTGTTCATGGGGAACACAGCTGAGAACGTTTTTTGTCATACAGACTCTTTCGTTTGAAGTGGTCTCTTGGCTATGAAGCTTAAAAGATAAAAAAATTCACTCTCATTGAAGCTTATTATGCCAATCATTTTACAAACCACAATTTACTAGAGCCAAGGATGGTTTTGGACACAGTCTGTATAAGTGGCCATCTAAGATGCCATGATACAGGGATACCTATGGCCTTGGGAAAAGTACAACTATGGGCAGAAGTCATCTGACTAAAAGACCTTCATGCTTCTCAAAATGTGGGCTCCACTTTAGGGCCTTGTTTTTCTCTTTATGAAATCCATGGGAGTTCTGGTAATGATTTCCATGGGAGTGGGACCAGGCTCATAATGAGCTGGATGGAGATTGGGGAAAAGAAAAGACAGGTAAGGTATGACGAGGGAAGGGGAAAGAGACCCACTTTGAGTCTAGAGGAATGAAAGTGAAGGCAGAAGTAACCATCCTGCCCTTCCTGCAAGTCTAAATTAATTTCAGTTTTGTTTTGTTTCAACACAAACATAAGCTATGGGGGAAACAAAATGTATTAAAGCTGAGAGACAACAGGACCTGGCTCAGGTATTCCAGACCAGGAGGCAAGCTGTGAGGAGGTGATACACGTTTCCAGGCTTTTGTAGGTTCAACAGGTTTACTTTGACTAGGAAGGTCTGGAGAACCCGGGAGATAATCCTGAAAGATTTTGTTTATTTGTCCTTGAGGATCTGCAGAAAGGAAAAAAAGAATTAATTAAGATTTAGATTATATAATGAGGATATGATATTGTTGACTAGGTCACTTAACTGTTTACTTTTTGTATCATTTTTATGTAGCTGTATCTATCAATGAGTGTGTCAGAGTTTTGCAGGAATGGGATTTCTATCAACTTTGTGATTGAATGTGGATACACAGAGACACAAAGAGAGCAAGAACATGCACATGTACATTATACTTTGCTGGGAGCTCAGTGATACCTCACTGGTGGGGCAACAGCTGCCCCTTATTCTGTATAAACGTAACACACTCGCAAGGCTGGTCAGAAATCTGAGCTACACGGGCACAAGAGTTTCACTGAGTTGCAGTCGCTGAATGCAAAGGCAGGGGGACGACTATTGTTTGAGAGAACTGTGTGTCAGAGAGAGGAGCAGAAACACCATAGCCAAAGAAGGTAGCATCAGAGAGAGTCTGAGAAGTGCTTGTCATGTGACCTTGTGAGAAAGATATGAGAAAACACTTTTTTGGGTGAAGTGCTGGTTGGAAAGGGGCTTGGAACTGTAAACAGAGAAACTGTCTCCCGATCTTTGATTCCTGTGATCAGGGAATCTGGACTTCAGACAATTTTTCTGTAAACAAACAGTCTTGCATCAAAGAAATACCTGACTTTATCATTAATTTCACCTCCTAATGGAAACAACCCCACAAGACTGCTTGGGTCAAATGGGGAAACTGTTTATATACTGAAAGGCCTGTGCAGATCCTCTTTAATGTTTCTGGTTTCATTAGTGCATGATAGGCTTAATCTAAGAGAAACTGTCTCTAGAAAGTAAATAACTTGTCTAGGATCTGAGGTTTCCAAAGCTGGCTTTTTTTTCAAAGGATATCAATGGATGCATTCTTGTTACCATGGCTGGGCCTGATTCTCCACACTGACAAAATGGTTTTAACCAAAGTAATGCCATTGATTTAAATGGTGTTACACCAGAGTGAAATTAGAGTATTAGAAAATCAGGCTTTATCAGTCTGTGTATTTAGGATTTGATCCTGAAAACACTCACTATTAGACACAGTGTTTGTTATCTTGGGTAGTCCTATTTAAGGCAATGAGACCACTTATACTTGTAAGTGGTTGTACGATTGGGCCCTATCTTACACCGCCAAATGCCACCAAAGTCAATATGGGTGCATATATATATAACAGAAAGAAAAATCCATTTTATGAGCTCAATCCTGATCTCACGCCGGTTTTATCACTGATTTCAGTGCAGCTAAATTAGTTACATTGGCATAAATGAAAGCAATGCTAGGCCCGTTGTGTTTAAATAACAAAGCATTTTATTAAACTGAGCCTTTACACTTAGATACTGTGAGTTTCCCCAAACAGATCATTTCTATCAAGTACGCTATAATACTTAGGCAGAATGGAGTTTTAGCACCAGAAGGAGCTGTCGTTTTAAAGTTTTCCTTTGCTGTTATGGGTTTAAATGAGATCCTTTAGCAGTATTTGAACATAGTGTAGCTTATTCATCATTTAATCATATTTTGATCTTAATTTATCTTTGCAGCTACTGCTTTCTTTCAAAGTCTGAGACCACAGGAAAAAGAAGGAAGCCCTTTGAATTTCTATCTGGCTTTTAAAAATGTATAACTGGGTTATGAATATTTTATAGGTGCTTCTGCATCATTTCACCTCATAGGGTACTGTTGTTGCTCTAACTCCTGTTACATGAAATGCCATGAAGTCTTATTGGCCAAGTGCTAGTGTGATTCTTTAATAGTAATAAGAAAGTTATAAAAAAATCAAACAGCAAATACATTAAAATATTGATGGAAATCTAAGATAATTTGAAGCTTTGTCTATTTTTGTGCATATTTTGTGAAGGTGTTTTTCTATTTCACTTATAGTAAGTGAACATTTAAGTAAACAGATTGGGCAGCATAATCATAATTTGTAGAATTATTGGCCACCGTCTAGAAGTGCATTACCTTGTTTATTTACTGTGGTAACTCTATGCTAAAAAGCTACATTATTCAACTGTTTCTGCTACATTAAAAATATGCAGGACAAATTCCCCATTATAACTTCATTAGAAATATGAAAGTCTTCCCACTTCAAAAGACTATTTCAAAGCATGCAGCAATAATGCTATAAAAACTAGTCGGTACTCAAGAACATCTTTAGTGTTAAGTAGCATTGCATTTACAAAGTTCTAGCAAAAAGATAGATGAAAACTGGCAATCCTATATAGCAAATTGTTGGAACTCTGCTAGCCCCCCAAATGCTGCTCCCACCACACCTGTACAACTCAATGGGGTATCTTCAGTGGAGTTGTATAGACATAAAGGAGACCTGAATTTTGGCTCTCTCTGTTCAGTTATGTCATTTGATAGCATGTGCAAATGAACTTAAAAGGATTTTATGATTAACTGATTGCAACTTTCACTTGCAGTTAGAGGAGCCAACTGGCTCCGGCTAAAGACATGTCAAGAATGAACGCAAATATAGCTAATCTGACAAAATGCAACTAAAGTTCAAAGATTTCCTTTGTTATTTGGTAGCAGGACTGTGACATCTTGAAAATGAGCATCATCTGTTGACACTATTTTCAAAATATACTATGGAAGAAATGTGTGCAAAATATGTTAACCTTGGATCAGTGCACACCCTTTCCACATATTCAATGCCAACTGTACAGGCAATGGTACACATAAAAATATGAATAAACACCTCACAGGTTAAATGGAAATGCTACTTTTTATTTAATATATTTTATTCAATTAACATTTTATTATTGATTTTATTCTCCTTAGGAGCATCTCATATTCTGAAAAACAAAAAAACATCAAATGCTTTGGATGATGTGGCTTTAGTCTGAACCCCTCACATTTAATTAAATTGCTGGAAATTTAGAATACTGTAGTTTTCTATAAGCATGATATAATAATACAGGTTATATATGCACCTACCTTGAGAGGCCATGAAGCTGCCTGAGTCCCTTCTTCAAAGGAAGCCAGGTTAAAAGAAAAGGCTTTTCTTGTTGCAGCAAGGGGGGTTGGGGGGAAGAAGCACAGCATGCACAAAACTTCAGAAGAGTCTGTCTACTTCATGTCAGCTTACAAAAGAACTGGAAGGAAATGTATCATCTTTCTTATGTTCCAGGAAGATGCATTTTACGTGGATGGACAACAGGGAGAAATGGTGCTAGCAAACAAGAAAAATAGTATTCATTTAAAAGTCATTTTGCATCAAAGAAAGCAGGAAAGAGGCATCACCAGTACAAAGAGTAAGTGCCCGCTGGTTAATTTAAACACATGGATAAGACCTAAGATTCTCCCTTATATTGTACTGTGCCTGTTTAGGTATTTGTATTCTAAGACTAGACAAATTCTGTCTTTGTAATTCTGTATTTATGCTTCCATTTTCCCAAGACATCTACTAAGGACAAAGGAGCTGGTGGTTTCCTCACAATGAAAGTTTCTACAGTTCAGAGAAGGAAGACTAACATAGGACTTTTCATTTTATTTATTTTTCTTGTAGCATCAACTTCCTCTAACCAAGAACGCTGGCTTTTCTACCAAATGAGATCCAGAAAAGGATATCACCTGCTCTCCGTGCATGGATCTAGGATCTGTGATACACAGTGCATTGTTCAAACTACATTTATGGAGTTAAAAACGTGGGAAATGTTGCTCCAGATGAAGCCTACTTTAAGTCAAAATGTCATGCTAATAATTACCTGTATTGCTCTGACAGAGAAAGGGAGAGAGGGAGACACAGTAACCTTGACTTGCCAGCTCATATTTCTACCTCAAGTGACCAAGTCACCATGGAGATCATACCCATGTGATCTGTAGACAGACACCATTAATGACTGCAGAAATGATGGAGACTATACATAGTATCAGAAGAATGAGACTAAAGTATTTTGGACCAAATTCTGCTCTCACATACACTCATTCAGATCCCACTGATTTGAGAGGGTTTGCTCTGGTATAAATAAGCAGAATTTGGTTTACAATTCAGGCAAGTTTCTGAGAAGCCTCTTTTAAAAAATTAATAAGCTCAAGATGATTTTTACTGACAGGAGTTCTAATCAGAGTACTACAGATAAAGACCCTAATTCTCCACTGTAATGTGGCAGATTTGGGCTTTGTGAAACTGCCTTGGAGCTTAGTCACCCAGTGGGGGGAATCTCAGCTAACATAAAGTTATCGTAAGGGCTCCTATGACACCCCCCAACCGCAACCTCCCTCCAACTATGAAGGTGTGGCCAGGGCATCCCTGCACCCCAGAAATTCTGGGTTGCTGAGACTTGAAAGGCTATATAAATTCTGCCTTGAAAATGGCTCAAAGCCTTGCCCACCTACAATCAGGGGTTGGTTAGGAGACAAAGATTGCTTAAAGTCACATTGTGACTTCCCTCCCTTTCCTCCTCACACCCATGCTGGTCCAGTGTAGAATATAGAGGCCCAAGGATCTGACTCAAGTAAACACAAATAAAACTTAGGAAACAACCTGAAATAAACAGAGACAGGCAAGCTCCCAATTGAAAGTGGTGACCTCAATAAGCTTGGAAGCTAAAGGTGAAATTTTCAAAGGCACCTCAGGGAGCTGGCTGCCCAGTTCCCAATGACACCTTTAAAAATGTTGAAAGAGAGTTAATTCATATCGAGAAACCCCAATAAAAAAAATCACTTTTGCCTGTATGCAAAACCAGATTTATTTCATCAACCAAATGTGCATAAATCGATTAGGAATTTTTTTTCTATAAAGCTTTTGGAAGCTCACCTAGTAAAAAAAGAGAAGATTTCCTTAAACTCCCCCCTCCCACCCCAAATGAAAAAAACAAAAACCTTGAATCTAAAGCAAGAGGAAAGAAATGTCATTCCTTTTGCATTTTGAAACAGTTGTTTCAAGTAGCCAAAATGCATTTAAGAGGAGGTAGAAATACATGATGTTTTTGGATTAAAATGTTAACAAAACAGTCTCTATTAAAATGTAATCCACAATGTGGTCAAAGGGAAAGCTGACTAGGAACTGAAGGAGCAGCTGGAACTACAGTACAAGGAAGAAACATGAGATGTCAGAATAACTCACTTTCCAGCCACAGTGGTACCTACCCCAGGTACCACATGCCTACAATGTGCTTAGGGATCTCACTGTAATTTATCTGCTTGGGTGTACGGGTGAGTGATGATGCTCTCCATGGCTGGCCCACAGAGTAGATATGGGACTGTGAGCACTACTAGCTAAAGAAACTCTTCAGCTTGAGACAAGCGTTTTAAGAGCTCGATGATCAGCTCTCCATATGTGCTTTCTATAGGGATTGTTTGTGTCTGCAACACATGGACATTAGAGAGACAAGGTAGGTGATGTAATATCTTTTATGGGACCAACTTCTGTTGGTGAGACAAGTTTTTGAGCTACAGAGAGCTCTTCTTCAGATCTGGGAAAGGAATTCTGAGCGTCTCAGTTAAATTCAAGATGAAATAATTGTTTAGCATAAGCATTTAGCATATATTCTAAGCTGAGTGTGACTTGAAAGTTTCTCTCTCTCACAAACAGCTGTTGGTCCAATAAAAGTTACTACCTCACTTGGTTTGTCTCTTTAATACCCCGGGACAGACATGGCTACAATGACATACAACACATGGACATGTCACAGTGAAACTCTGTAGTGCGCACAAATAGTCCAACTGGGCCAAATTTAGTCCCTGCCCAACCATTTATACGCCATTGTGTCTGTGTATAGGGAGCCGTTCAGGAGCTCTGAGGGTCTATGAGAGAATTAGTAGGTGCAGGAGCATCCTGGAACCAATGTATATTTCCTAGATTCTCCTCACCACCTCCTCCTCTGCAAAGCCTTAGAGGAGACATGCTGGGAGGAAGCTAGGGGCAGAAAACAAGGGGACATGCTTGTAGTTCTCTGCAAGATTCTCCGGAGATTCTGGGCTGCTGTGCAGCCCACAGGCAGAGAGCAAAAGCTATCATTAGTTGGAGCTCCTCAGGAGTTCCTCTAACTTGTGCTGTGGGCTGTTTCAGCACCTGAGGCAGCCCAGAATCCAACCAGCTCAAAGGTGGTGTAAAGTCACTTTTGCCTGTCTTCCCCACTCTGCCTGGTACTGCAAATTTTGTGCAAGTGCAGCACAGAACCCAGCTCATTAACTCCAAGTGCAATGATTTTACTTAACATGGTCTCTGGATCACTATGTATTTACTTCTCTTTCCCTCATTTTGAATGAGGATTAGCTCAAGTTGGTTACTTATGGAACCATTAGTTTTTATCTGTTCTGCAGTAATTCCTCTCCCACAAGTGGTGGCAAGAAATAAGTAGTATAGACACTATCAGGCTATAATGGCCTTGACTTGCATTAAAAATGTGTCAGTTGTATGCATACAATCTACAGACATCATAAGGGAGGAGTCGTTTTCATTACTGTTATTTCTAAAATACTGTTGGTGTGGATGGTGCCTTAGAGAGTGGATGGTGCCTTAAAATAAGTCCTTGCCACAAGAGCTTGTAAGCTACCCTTCTGCTTCTAGCATAATTTCTAAATATTTACCACTTAGCATTTTCTAAAAGTTCTAAAATTGGGTGCTTTGCTGGTTTAAAGTAGATCTTATTTGTTTGCTCTTTTCTTTCACAGGTTTTCCCATTTTTCTATGCCCACTATTTGTCCTGTTTTGTTTCCTGTTGTTTTATCCTGCTACCTTCTTTCTAATAAGTTTGGCTACTTGTTTTCTGAAAAATATTGTATTCACATAGCATTCTTTTCATTTATTGTTGATTTTTTCCCCAAGATAGTAGGTGAAATTTTCAAAAGCTCCCAAGTATTGGTCTGAATCTGCTCCTACTGAAGGTAATAAGATTTTTACTATTAACTTAGGTAGCAGCAAACTGAAGGCAATGCTAAGTGCTTTTGAAACCCCTCTCCATATATATATATTTCATGGTTAGGTAAAACAGCTCAGGTAATACAGCTCATATATATATGAGCTGTTTTACCCAGCCATGAAATGCAATCATTTCTGGGTGGAACAAGACAACTATTTAACAGCTCACAGCAGAACTACTCAAGAATGTAGGACAAGCAGTGACAAATACCAGCTGTGACATTATTGACATGAACTGTGACTGTATAGATCATGGTTGCACCAGGTCTTGTACAGTGGAGGTCAAGTGGGGTGTCTATGGAAAAGTCATAGTTTGCTGGTTATGATTATGCTGTCTGTATGTGTGTATCATTTTCGTTTCTAAAGTTATCAAAATTGGCTATGTACTTGTATCTCAGTGTGTCTGATTCTAAGTAGCCTCAGTGAAGCATTTGGTCAACTTCTTGAAAAAGGATTATTGCTCAATCACGAGACACTTAGCTTAGTAAACAATGGCATTGGCCTGCAAAAAACTGAATCATTCATAGCCATGTGATCTGCCCAGGTGGCTACAAACTCCATGTTGTTGCTGACTTTGCACAAAAGAACAAAGGGGTTTCCGCCAACAAGAGAAAGAATATAAAATGTCCTGGAAGCCTCTCCATTTTGTCTTCAGCTGGCTCGAGAGCTGGCATCTCCACCCCCTGCTACCATTGCTCCTCCTACAAACTAATGTACCTACAAACCACAAAGTAAGGGATCAATCCTGTGATGCCTTGAGTGCCCTTGGTTACCATTCAAATCAACAAGAGCTGAAAAAGCTCAGTGCCTTGAAGACCTGGACCCTAAGAGCTAGACGATGCCTTTATGACTGCCCTGTGCTTAGTTACACTGACTTAGGAGAAGAATAGGGACTAGACCAGTGGCGGGCATACCTTTTGGCCTGAGGGCCACATCACGTTTCTGAAATTTTATGGAGGCCTCCCCAAACAGCCAGGTGTGGTCCAGTCCTTGCCCCCTCTCTATCCAACTGCCCTGCTTTTCGTCCCCTGATGACCATCCTGGGACCCTTGCCTCATCCACTCCTCCTTGTCCCCTGACTGCCCCCCGCTGCCCCATCCAACCCCTCCTCTCATTCCTGGCAGGCCCCACCCCCTGTCCCCAGGACCCTTGCCCCATCCAACACCCTGTTCCCTGCCCTCTGACAGCCTCAACCCCCATCCACACCCCCCATCCTCTGACCACCACCCCGAACTCCCCTGCCCTCTATCCAACCCACTCTGTTCCTTTACCCCTTAGCGCGCTGCCTGGCGCACTGGTTGCTGGCAGCCCCGCTGCCCGTCCGGAACCAGCCACACTGCCCAGAGCATTGTGCTGGCAGTGCAGTGAGCTGAGGCTGCAGGAGAGAGGGAATATCAGAGGAGGGGCCTGGGGTTAGCATCCTGGGCCAGGAGCTCAGGGGCCAGGCAGGAGGGTCCCATGGGCTGGATGTGGCTTGCAGGCTGTAGCTTGCCTGCCTCTGGACTAGACTGTAATTGTGAGAGCCAAAGTGTCTTTGGGTCTTCTCCCTTGTTCCTTGGAGGGGAAAGGGACTAATATGCACCTGGTGCAGGGTATTTTCCCCTTTATGCTGGGTGCAGGGGGGAGAGTCAAGACTCTGGGATTTCCCACCCCTGATTGCCCACTGAGTGACTACATGTATGAGAGTGGAAGGTAGCAGCCACAGAAGCTGCTCTCCCCTTTACCCTGTGATCTGTAACAAGAGTACCTGATGTAAGGGCGTATGGTGTTGCCCCTGTATTTCCCTGCACAGCCCATACAGTGGCTCACACATGACATGTTGTGATGTGCCAGCCAAAGGGCCGTTAAAACCAGTAGTTTATTTCAAATAAGTGCTGTGAAATACAACTGAATCCTCACCAAGCAGATTATAACCAGGCTTGCAAGGATTAGACTTTTATTGGTAACTGTCAATTTCACTAGTACACACACAGCAACAAAAATATTTCTATCAATAATAATTAAAATTTACAGCTCAGCAAAGAAAGTAAAAAAAGACCGTCTTCAAACTTACTAGAGTTAGATTTAAGCCATATACTTTGTATGTTTTGACATGATGTTGACAATTTTGCTTTTAACTGTTTTAAAGCTTTAGCTTTTTGAATCTCAATGCCTACTGTCATTAAATAATTGTCTGACGTGCCCATTGTCTGACCACCACCCCCTGCAATTTCCTACAACTATGAACATTTAAATCAATAAAAATGTTAAAAATGCTTAAAATAAAAATTTATATTATTCATCAAAATTAGAAACAAATAAAGTTGAATTCTAAGACCGCAGAGGAGAGCAGCAGTACCTGGGATAACATGCAGCCACAGGAAGATGATAAAATAAGCCTCAGCGCCATTTTATGTTCTATTTTCTTAACATACCAGTCCAATTATTACCATCACCATCCTTAGGGGCATTTGACAATGTTCTCCTCTCTTGTTCATAAGAGCCTATGTAACTTCTCTCCCTTTCCAAGGATAGGGAAAGCCGAGGAGCACTAAAGTAAGACTCGGACTGTGGCTGTGTAATAACGAGCTTCATTTTCGAGTTCCAGATTTTCACCCTTTCTACCCCTATCAGTCTTGGTTTTCTGAACTGGAAAAACCAATTGCTTAAATCTATAATCATCTCAGATGGGTCTCACCTTGAGCACCGGTTTCTGCGTGGGTCTACAGCAACTCCATCCGACTGAACATGCCGGCAGTTATGCTGACATACTGCAACAATCACACCAGCCTCTGCAGCACCAGTGGAGCAGCTCTCTTCAATAAACTGACAGCACTGACAGCATTTCCATTCCACACTGCACTGTGCAGCAGTTTTCAGGAGTTCATCCTTTGACCATAATGCCTGGAGTTTAGCACTGCTATTCTTTGAAGCTAAATGCTGTGCATGTGTTCAAATAAAGATGAAGAAAACAAGATATTTTAGGGTTCTCTTCAGAAATGATTTTATAGCTGAGAGTCTGAAAATACATTGCATGTGGGAGCAAGCTCCCAAACTAACACAGGAATCAATTGGTCAAAACCTAAAATGACTTCCACATTCCCTACTGCAGAAACGTCATATTTCTGTTGCACCAGAGAGGACAACAGAGGAGGCTCTTTACACTGCAACACGGAGTGGGGAAAAGGAGACTGTGGTGCACGTATAGAAAATCTATATGGCACCCCCATGTAGGTAGCTCTCTTCTCTTTTCCCCCATTTCCCAGAGTAGTCACTCACAATGCTGATATACTGGACTGAAGGCCCTGAAAAACCTCATGGTGCTGCACTTCAGCACATTTTCTTCAGAAACTAGCCCCTTCCAGAATTTGGTCCACAGGGCAGAGAAGGAGAGGGATGTTGGGCTGAGGAGGGGAAAGAGAAAAGTGTTTTGCCCACTAATTGCCAAAAAACTCTTCCATGCTCCTCTTCCTTCCTTAACAAAAATATCCTTGTGTCTCTCACTCTCTCCACCTGACAAATACAGTGCTAAAGGCTGCTCTAATGTAATTTCTGGGGTGACTGGAATCAGAAAGTACCAGAAACCATTCAGGAAAGCCTGTTTTTGTAAAATGTTCCGGCCATTTTAGTCTACTGAAGATCTCTGAATACTTCAGATAAGCACCTTATAGGTAACCAGACGTCTCGGAATTTATCTGAACCAAGGAAAAACAACAAGGGTCTGCTTTTCAGAGGTTTTCAGTATCCACAAGTCTAGCTGAGCTATAGGTGCTCCACACATCTGAAAATCAGGCCCAAGATTCTATCGAGGGTTTGTCCAGCATTAATATAAAATTATTATACCAGCATTTCAGTGCTGTGGAAAAATAATGGGGGGGACACATACTACACTAATGTACAATGACTCTCTAAAAGGATATATTAACCCTCCACTATGATCTCCTGTTCAATTAACAAATCAAATCAAGATTTTGAACACCTTCCAATACAAAAATCGCATCCTGAAAGCTAAACTGTTTCCTTTTTTTGCTTTCTAAATGATTGCAGGTCATTTACTCCTGAAGGCTGATTTCTCTGTTGCTGTTTCATGTAACGTATTTTGTTTTTTAAGTGACAGGGTTGTTAGCCCTGTGCCTAACCCCAATCCTGGAGGACGTGGGTATCTGTTTTGTCTGGCCTCTCCCCCACAGATATATATGGCATGTTTGAACCTATCAGGAGCCAAAAGCCCCTGCCGATACAGACTCTAGGGATTGTTAGAGTATGCAAGCTGTCCCGCCACGACAGGGCATGGACACCAGAGGAACTGTCTTCATTCCATACAACCTTCATCAGAAAAATCCTCCGTATCTTTTGGCCCAGAACACTCTCAAACCAAGATCTAGTGAAAACAGTGCAGCCAAGAGGATCTGAGCACCATCATTGCCAGGAGGCACTGTAGATGGATCGGTCACTTGCTTTGGATGGAAACTGATTCCATCCCCAGAATAGCACTAAGATGGACACCTGAAGACAAGCGAAAATGAGGCTGCCCAAAAACAACATGATGAAGAGTTGTAGAAGCTGAGCAGAAAAACCTGGGGCACAGCTGGGGAACCATTGAAACACTTGCCAGAAACAGTCAAGAGTGAAGAAGCTTCGTCACTGCCCTAAAATGCCAAAGGCGTAATAGGAACATGATGATGATGACGACACGGTTTCAGCCATAAAAGTTCTGGTACCAGAATGAAGGTAGCTTTCTTGGTGAGAAGGCATAGAACAAAATATGACTCTATTCAGAAGCCCGCTCTGTCCTTGAAAATCCTTTTACTCAGGTTAGACCAACAGTGGTTTCTCCCCTAGCCAAAGAGAAGATTAATATTTAGGCAGACATTATACCCCCACTAAATTGGAATATATCTCAGTTCTTTTTTGTGTCTGTTTGAAGATAAAATTAATGGTCACGTAAATTGTTATAACAACAGCCCTGGGCAATGAGTCTATATCAAGGCAATAGGAAAACATGGACAAGTACTGACAGCGTATGTCCCCCCGCCCCCATTACTCTAGTAATGTATCCCATCCTGAGAGGATAGTTTAATCTTCAAATGCATTCTGTCTTCAGCCTCTGGCAAGACTGCTCACAAGAAAGCCAATGGTTGTGGTAGTTGTGCTATGGTCACCTTTTTCCAGTGGTCCCTTCTTAACCATTCAGGACTGGGCAAGGCCTCTGTGCAGCTAACCAGCACTACTGGGGTCTCTGAGACAATCCAACCTGCAGCTGTGACACAGATCAAACAATAATACATATTGTGGAGGAGCACTCACTAACCAAATTCAGCAGTGGGCTCCGAAAGCTCCACTTAGCCACTGAGAACACTATTGCTTGGCTTGGTGAATATGCAAATGCTAAATAAATAATATACTGGACTAGTGACCTAGAGGTGAAAAGCACTGTATCCATTTTGAATCCACTAAGCCATCTAGTGCTCCATGTAGGTCAGATCTATATTAAAATTATGCTATTTTGGCGATCTATATTATGCCCTTAAGTAGTGAATCATTCCACATTTTTTATTTGAAATTCATATTAAATCAAACATTTATTCACTTTTTTTGAGTGTGATAAGGGAGCTTAAAACATTCAGAAGATTTAATGGCATAATGATAACTCCATTAGGACATCAAAATTAATTTCAGTTCCCCTGAGGTATCTTATTTTAATTAAGAAATCCTTGATCCTGTTCTATTAATTAGCATGCTTAAGGAATGATAAGTTTCAGATGAGCTTAATTCTAATAAAGCATTTCATCCTCTAATAATAAGTAATAATAATTAATAACAATAAAAGGAATTAAGGGTCTTAATCCAATTTATGTTCTACATTTTATAGCAATGTTTAGAAATTCCATCCAATGGTGTAGCATGATTCTTTTTTAAAAATTTTAAGATGTTTCATTTTTGGTGCTTACTGCATTTGAAACATCTGTCTTATTAAATGACTCACTGTGTTATCCTGCAATAATTACTTATGCTTAGTATCAGTTCATTTTATTCTTCATATTATTTTTCTACTAAACCATCAATAACAAAAAGGAACAACATATGGGCTTTTAAAAATCCTTTCCCACTGCTGGTTTTCCAACAAACCTACTCGGCGACTGTTATCTATTAACCTTCCATAGGACTGAATGGAACGTTAGGCATGAAGCTGGTACATTGAGCAGCACAGCAGGTGTGCTGTGGTGGCATGCACCTGGAACATTCAGTGGTCATCAAGTGACTCATATTTCCTTGGCCAAATTTCATGTTTATATGAATGTTTATATATGCATGGTAGCCCCTTAGTCCTCTTCAAAATAGCTCCACACCTAATTTACTCATTCTTTTTCACTTGGTTATTCAAACCTTCCACTCTATTCTCCACTGTCTGGGGTGAGTAAAAGCAAGCTTACAATCAGTGAAAGGCACATCAGACCCAACATGAGTTTGAGGCTCTTGTAGAACAAGGGAAAAAAATGTGTGAAAGGATGGGAGCAATCCCACTGCATGGAATTAAGACCATTAGACAGAATTAGATCTAATGCTCAAGAATCTTGGGGTCCCAGCTTTTGCCTGTTTCTCTCTAGGATTAGGGCTGCTGCAATTTTAGAAAGTTTTTGATTTCCAAAAGCATGGTAGACTTCTGAGTTTCGATTGCCGTAAAGTATTTCCCAAAATCTCCAAAGCAGAAAAAAAATTAACAGCAGTCCTGCGAAATTCTAAGAATTCAGCTGAGCAAAGGAACTGGATGGAAAATCTTACTTGGCATACAAGAAAGCTCACAAATGCTCAGAATTTCAGAACTACAGGACCATTTTCTTACAAACCCAGCTTGTTCCTTAGATTCCAGGGAGCTCCCTAAAATAGAGTTGAACAAAACATTGCTGCATTATGCATGCAGAAAATTTCCGAAGGGGAAATATGACACAGCTATATTTTACTTGCAGATATCCCTCAAAAATGAAACCAAGAAACAACAGTCCACTGAATTCTTCAAGAGCTTACTAAGAACTTCTCATACACAAAACTAAAAAAGACTCATCTTTGATCAAGAATAGAAAATGTCATTGTTAAAGGATCAGAGGGCTAGCTGTGTTAGTCTGGATCTGCAAAAGCGACAAAGAGTCTTGTGGGCTAAGACCCACTTCATCAGATGAATGTTGTGGAAATCTCCAGAGGCAGGTATAAATAGCAGGCAAGAAAGCAAGGTTGATTGAATTTACCTTGCTTTCTTGCCTGCTATTTATACCTGCCTCTGGAGATTTCTACAACATTCATCTGATGAAGTGGGTCTTTGCCCACGAAAGCTCATGATCCCTAAAATCTGTTAGTCTATAAGGTGCTACAAGACTCTTTGTTACTGTTGTTAAAGGAAATAGCCAGAGAAAGTTACAAACAACTGAAAAATGTGGTTTGAAATGGAAGTTGCATTTGAACTTTATCTATAGCTGTCACCATAACCGTCACTATTAATACAGGCCCTTTCATCTTTTAAGCTATGCAGGATTCAGAGAAGGGAAAAGCTGCCCAGTGCACCACAGCGTGTGTGAAGTCAGTGAAATTATGGCAAAGTGAAACACTGCTATTCTTTCTCCAAGTGCCCTAGTGGTAATGCAACACTATATACCAAGCGCACGCCATGTACAGTGCTGGAAAATACATTGTAGTTACAAGGAAAAAGGACATAGACAAAGGAATCAGCATTGCAACATATGATTTTCCTCTCCTCCTCCCTCTCAGGCATTCTGAAATGGTGTTAGAAGAGCTTACCAGAGGCAGTTTTAAATGTCGCAGGTGACAATGTACAGACAAGGAACTTGGCCTGAAGACTCCTATTGCTCCCATCCTCAAGAAAACAAGTGAGGGATCTGATGTATACCTTGCTTGTTCTGAGCAGGGCCTCACAGCCTATTGGTTAGATCTGCTGCATGTCTGCCAGTGATCATGGCTTGTGGAAAGGGAGGGCCATTCTAATTATTTTATGTTCACGTATAATGTACGGTACCATTAAAAGATGGTCCTGCTAATTCACTGGGTCTCTACTCTCTTGGGTTTGTTCTGTACATTGTGTTTCTTCAGCACAGACTCTCACTGGAACTTTACATTACCTAGTAGAATGTTGCCTTTCCTTCATGCAAAAGATGACTGATATTCCTTAACGTGCTGGGAACTCCATGCTTCAGTAGTCATGGAAATTCTCCATTTGCAAAATTGGTTTCAGCCTTCCGCCATATTTACTTTACTTTTGTCACAGTTGTCAGGTGCAACATGGGACATGGGCATGACTCAGAGCAGTGTCCCTCCCATGTCTACATCTCCACAGGGCAGTTTGAGTGGAGTTTTCTCAGATGTTATAGGACACATTAAATGCACTTGTTCTTTGGAGTGCATTTTTAGCACACTTTCGTCTCCTGCACATTAAAGGGGAAGAAAGCCTTTTGTCAGCAAAGCTTTAATAGCAAAGTCCTCTGGTAATCTCTGCTATTACCAAGAATTCATTGCTTTTGCTAAATGCTGTACAGTGCATTTGCTAGTTTACTTTGAGGTACTATCATAAATAACAGAAAGTAAATTACAATAGTCACCACAAATGAAGACAGCCCTTTTAGTGGGGCATCCCTCTTGCTTTTTTAATGATGTTTATTTACTTTCTCGCCACAGACCTGACTCTGTGAGATGCTGAGTCCCTCCCAGAAGGCAGTGAGCATCCTCTATGCCTACTGCATAGTTTTTAGTGGCACCATTATAACAGTGCTGATGAACATAGGAATCGAGGTTTCTCGGCTTCTCACAGGATTGGGCTCTCATTTGCAAAATTCAAGAATCTGCAATGAGTCTCACCATCTTTAGTGAAAATTACCAAGGCTTTGCTGTAGTAAGGATTGGCACAGCTGAGAACCATTCCTCCTCCGAACACTTAGAATATTTTCTGAAAGTGATTCATTTATGGATGAGTCAATAATAGACTAAATAGCATCCTAACAATCTTGTGCTTTGCATAAGGGACCTTTACCAGCTTTCATACTTACTCTAGGCCTGGTAAAAGTGAATAAATCCGAATTCCAGATTTGTCCAATACAGGAACAGAAAGTTAAAAAACCACACTTTTTGTAACTAGAAGCACATACCATTTTCATGTGGTAATTATGCTAATTTAGCTGTTAAAGCTTTCTGTTCTAGGAATTAGCATATTTGAAATTCAAAGGGTGGGGGCAGGAGAATTAGATACCATAAAGGAAAAGAAGGAAATACATTTGATGGAATCAACTAGCAAAAAAGATAGAATATTAGTGTTTTCTTTTTCAAATATTGGGCAAAATTCTGCTCTCAGTTACCTCAGTACAATAGTAGTTAATCCTTGTGAATGAGAGTTGAATGTAGCCTCTTATTTTTTTATACAAAGAATTATACATTTTATAGACTTCAACATTTGGTTAATGGTTACTAAATCTGGCATTTACAGAGACATTAGGGAAGCTTGTATTTATTTGCAATTTTATTTCTCTCACAGTGAAACATGGAATCCATACAGCTGTAAAATGAAGATGATTACAATTGCTAGAAATGAAGGCCTCCTGGGAAAAAAAAATATCAATAGCACAGTTTAACTACATGAACCATAATTGCATTATTAGCTCTGCTGTGCAGTACCACAGGAAAGCTAATGACATGATTCTGAAGAAGCTTTATAGATTATGGAAAACTAAATAACCTCTAGGGCTCCCATTGACCATACAATTCATTTTAGTTTTCTGCTGTTACGAGTATGAAAACTGTCTCCTTATTTTTCATAAGCCTTGTGAATATAGTATCAGTCTTTTCATAGATTTTAAATATATTCACTGCATATAGGGTCTTGGATCAGTAATTGAAATAACAAATAGCCATTTGTTTAACCTTAGCAGTAGAAAATTTACCTGTAAATTGTGTTTTCAGTCCGAGCTTAACGAATGAATCCACTGTGCCCTGGGAGAAGTGGAGGGGGAATGGGCGAAATAACTGGATCTAGTTATAGTCTGAGATGCTGTGGAAGGATTAATATTACAAACTGTCAGTGGAATGAATTTCCCGCTCTCCTCCACCCCTTAACAGAGAGTTCCAAATTTAGTTGCCGCAAAGTCAGTCTGTCTTCAGTTTAGCAGAGACTCCAGCTTAATAGCAGAAGGTCAAATTAATTTTCACTGCATCTTGACAGAACACAACAGTTATTTGCAGCGAGTTAGTCTCACCCGATCTTACCCTAGTTGAGAGAGATTTAAATATGTAACTCTTCACTGTGGAAAGCCATATGTTCATTCCATTTTGGTGATTTAGGGAGGAATTCTTGAAAAGTACTTATAGCCCAAGTTACCAGCCACATGCTGTTGGAGTTGAAGAACAAAAGCATCATCTATAACCTGAAGCAGCTGATGTGCATTTGCTACTTTCTTATATTGATAGAGCAAAGAATACATTGACAGATCCATGGGTCATGCTCCCAGCCAACACACATCACTCCCATGCTTCTGTGTAGTAGACTATGATGGAGTTAAGCTTTGTAGCATGAAAGTGGCTATGGCATCACCCTAGAAAGCCTGTCTGCGTATTTGTTTCATTGCTGTATAATTTTTCTGTGGCCTCCATGATTTCAAAACTAAAATCTATTAGCAGCTGTTTTTTTTATCTTTCCACTAACTTAATGTTAAGTGAATTAGTATATTGTATGGGATCTAAATAA
This sequence comes from Dermatemys mawii, assembly GCA_007922305.1. Lineage (NCBI taxonomy): Eukaryota > Metazoa > Chordata > Testudines > Dermatemydidae > Dermatemys > Dermatemys mawii. Next base: position 17,901,136 of record ML677363.1, read on the forward strand.
GCTGATATACATTTGGAATACACTTACCGCAAATTCCAACATTTCTGAAGTGTAGGTAGAAGCTACTATTATGGTGACATATGTTCTCTTCCCAGTACCATCACACAATACATAGAATTTCACACTGTTGTTCAGTGCAAAATTTTGCATATGGGTCTGTGGTGATCAGAGTTTGCTGCTTCTATCAAAAATTACAGTGTAATTTCCAGAGAAAACAGACTTCAGCAAGAGCACAGTTTGGACTGCACTGAGTACTTCTGACAATCCCACTCTTTATTCTACTGGGTTGAGATTCACCAGTGCATAGGAGACAAGTGCAAAGCCTGGTGCAAGGCATTATTTAAGTCTTATTGTGGTCCTCTGCACAGGGTTAATTTCATCTTTAGTGTTCAGCTGTAGTCTTGGCTGGAATTTCTAAGACTTTTAAAAATACAAACCCTGGGTAGTCCATATAAGAATGAGAAGGGCTACAACAGTTTACACAAGTTGAGGATCTGGTTCAATGAGACAAACCTCAGTGTTTCCGGTCTCCTCACTCTCAAAGCTCACAGGTGGAAGCAGTTTGGGCTGTATGTTTTAAGCCTAATTCTGGATTGCTTTTCCAGTTCTTAGGGACAATAATCTTGATTGTGTCTCCTTCATTGTTATCATATGTACTTGTCATATATTTTTCAAAAAACACTAGTCAACTTATCAGTATTTTAAAAATCACAATATTTTGCAGATACTACCATAAACTGACATGTTTAATTTTCCAGTATATAATAAACATATGTTAATTCCATTTTTATCTACACCATGAGATCATCAAAAAACTGGTAGGTTACTAGGTGCAACAAAAGGCTCATAAGATAAGAGGCTGCAATCTGGCAACTATATATGTTAGTATGGTTTTATAACCTCAGCATAATAATATTTCAGCTTCCTTTTCTGATACTTCAGTACTCAGAAAATTGGTTGAAATTATAGTAAAGAATTGAATTATCAGACACACAGATGAACACACAATATATTAGGGAAGAGTCAACAACACTTTTGTGACGGGAAATTGTGCCTCACCAATCTACTAGAATTCTTTGGGGGGGTCAATAGACATGTGGACATGGGTGATCCAGTGGATATAGTGTGCTTGGACTTGCAGAGAGTCTTTGACCAAAGGCTCTCAAGCAAAGTAAGCAGTCATGGGATAAGAGGGAAGATCTTATGGATCATGAATTGGCTACAAGACAGGAAACAAAGGGTAGTAAATGGCCAGTTTTCAGAATGGAGAGGGGCAATTGACAGTGTCCCCCAAGAACTTGTACTAGGACCAGTGCTGTACAACATATTCACAAATGATCTGGAAAAAGGAGCAAACAGTATGGTGGCAAAATCTGCCAACAATATAAAATTACTCGAGATAGTTAAGTCCAATGCAGAGTGTGAAGCGTTACAAAGGAATCTCACAAAACTGGGTGACTGAGCAACAAAATGGCAGATGAATTTCAATATTGATAAATGTCAAGTAATGCACATTGGACAACACAATCCCAACTATACATACAAAATGATGGGATCTAAATTTAGCTGTTACCACTCAAAAACGAGATCTTGGAATCACTATGGAGAGTTCTCTGAAAACATCCATTCAATGTGCAGCAGCAGTCAAAAACATCACAATGTTACTATATAAACCCACGCTACACCCATATCTTGAACACTGTGTGCAGTTTTAGTTGCCTCATCAAAAAAATTAAAATTGGAAAAGACCCCACAGAAAAGAGTAACAAACATGTTTAAGGGTATGGAACAACTTCCATATGAGGAGAGATTAAAAAGACTGAGACTTTTAGGCTTGGAAAGGAGATGACTAAGGGGGGAGATATGATAGAAATCAATACAATCAGGAATGGTGTAAAGAAAGTGAATAAGGCAGTATTATGTACCCCTTCACATAATACAGGAACCAGGGGCACCCAATGAAATTAATAGGCAGCAGGTTTTAAACAAACCAGAGGAAATACTTTTTCACACAACACACAGTCAACCTGTGAACTTGTTGCCAGGGGATGTTTAGAAGGCCAAAGCTATACTGGAATTCAAAAAAGAATTAAATAAGTTCATGGACGAAAGTCCATCAATGGCTATTACCCTACATGGTCAGGGATGCAACCTCATGCTCTGGGTGCCTCTAGCATCTGACTATCAGAAGCTGAAAGTGGACAACAAGGGATGGATCACTCGATAATTACCCTTTTCTTTTCATTCACTCTAAAGCACCTGGCATTGGCCGCTGTTGGAAGACAGGATACTAGGCTAGATGAACCATTACTATGACCCAGGATGGCCGTTCTTACATTCGTATCTGAAATTGGGACATGGGGACGAGGATAAAAGAAGTATATGGTCTGCTTTAAAAAAATCAATATAAAAAGAAAGGAAAATTTCCACTAAAATAGTACATAAGTACGGCATAACTTTGTAGAAAGATAAATATTGTATCCTCACCATCCAAGCATGATGTGATTTATTAGCAAAATACAGCTATTTCTGCCTTTTTAAAGGGTTATTTTGTTCAATAATATACTAGTAGTTTTCATGATCTAAAACAGGAGTTCATAGGAGAGTACTCAATTGGTGATGTACACAGGAATAACCTAGACACAGAAAGCTTATTTCAAGAAGTCACAAACTGAATGTTTCAGCTAAATCTGGAGCTTTTCAAACTGGATACTTTTGACACGTGCATATTGTTTTCTTTAAATTTCATGGTTTCTACTGTCAAATGCTGCTGTATTTGCATTTGTCTGGTGGAACATTGCCATCAAGTGGCCATTCAGTCAATTACAGATGTTCCAGTCCCTTTGGGATAGCTGGCATGTTTTCCTTGAGTACTGAGTTCATATATAAAAGGTAGTAGTCTGGCAGTTGTTTAACTGTATTTGCATATTTGATTTACTAAAATCCTTCCACTGTTCTCAGTCACCTAAATGGGAAATCTGATCTGTTTGGACTTTACTAAAAATCTTTCTGGGGAAGAAAGTGTGTGCTTAAGTTAGCAGTGTTCTGATCTCAAGCAAAGATACCCTTTTATTAAGCAAAGCCAGCTTGATTTTTCCTGTTCGCTGTCTGTAGTGAAAAATACTAAATGTACTCCCAACTCAGCTCAAAGAAAATATCGGGCGATCACTCCTTTTTACTATTACCGTATATAACCCCTCATAAACCATAGGGGGCATTATGTTGCCATGGTTCTTTCTTCTAATCCATCTAATCTATTCCAAGGGCGAATAACAGCTTGTTCATAGACTGTAACTCATTAAGATCTAAAAAGTCCTATTTTGAAAATATAAACTCAAGAAATAGATCCAGGAAGACATCCATTTTGTATATTATAGTTATATTTACTGATCTTTGTTCTAATCCTGTTAAAGGCATCTAGAGTACAGGATTGGTAACCCTTATTATTTAAAGTATATATAAATAAAAATTAATAGAGCTACTTCAGAATACATGGTGCATCTAAAGGATCCTTTGCAGATAGTATATGTGGTATATAGAACAGGAATATTCCATGGAAAGAGACTATAAAGGTGTATGCATAATCAAGGTTGTGTCTCTTTCAAAAGTGTTTTAAGTGATAAACACTGGGAGTAAACTTTTACTGCTATTTATTGGTAGTTTATTACAAAAATGGAAATAAGCCTATTTCCTCATTATTAAGTTAGGAAGATGAAAAATAACATTTTTAGTTAAATATACTAGTGTCACAAAATCAAACAAACAAATAAAAAACTAGCTCCTTTTATTTTTTAACGTGGACACTTATAGGTGATTAGTCCATTATCTGGACTAGCTGCTTGCCAGTATTAAGACATGGACAATTTGTGCCTTAATCTTACTGGTGTGTTGGGAGGGGCACAAGTAACCTCCTCATCACACCTGTGGCACAGAGGAAGATTAGCCACAGTTGCAGTCCTTGTGGTCAGTGTAGCCCTTGCTAATCCCTTGGAGAGGCCATCCATCCCAACGGGGACAGGGACAGGGCAGGGCCACACTGACCCACAGAACTCAAAGAAAGTGCCCTGCAGCTCCTGAAAAAGTATAGCAGAGGGCACACCTCCTCTGCGTGCTAGGGAGCTTGGAGAGGAATTCTTCAGTTTCTACGGTCTACCCAAAATACTTTTGCTTTGCCACTGCATCTCAAGCAGATCCACATGAAAGTGAGACTAGTATGTGTTGTATGTGAATAGAGCAGTAGATCGACACTATGAGTCTCATCCACAGCCCACTGAAGACAGCACTGGACTTGAACAGGCTTTGGATCAGGTCCCATATGGGCAACCTGTAATCACTTCTCTTATGTCTAGGTAAGGAACAATAACAATATATTTGAAATTTGTGTTATATACTCTTCCTCTGAGGCAGGTTGCTGGCTGTGATATGGAACCTAGTGAGCAGTGGGGTTAATGGGAGTTTGACAATCAAGTTAGACTCAAATTATAGTCTGGAAAATAGATAAAATAGAAAAAAAAATTGATACACAAAATATTCATTGCAAATTCTTCTTCCTGCTTTGAGCTAGTGCATAGATTTGAGAATTTCTTTCAGTTTTAATAATCTAGATAATAATTAGTCACATAGACAAAGAATATCAGATATGATATTTTAACATGTCGATAAAAAAGGAAACATTAGTCAATCCATTGGAGATCAGGACCCCTTGAAATAACAGAAACAAAACAAATTCTCATCCTGAGAAACTGACTGGGTTCAAAGTACAGAAGAGGCTCAGATCCAGTAGATTCTGCAGATGATTTATATCTTAATAGCTATTTATGAGAGTAACCCATCCCTCTGGAGAAAGTTTTACTATCCTTCTTGCAAGCTCAACACGAGGTCCCTTGATCCCCAGGTTTTTTTGCTGGTTTAGTGTGGAACTTGCAGAATCAAACCATAAGGCTCCATTCTAAGTGTTAAATGTCAGAAGCCTACCTAAAATCCAAAGGACTCATCTATATTCAGAAGGCACCCATTTCAGGTAATGATGCGGTATTTTATTTACAATTAAATTAAAGCCACATTGTCACCACTAGAGGGAGCTCTTGTAGTATGATAATGAAATATTGCTTTATGTGTTTTTTTACTACAGCCTAGGATTTTCCTGATGGCTTAGTGTATGGAAACCTTTGACACCTATCTGCTACATGAGGGTAAAGTCACCATAAGTAGCTACCTAGGAGTTTTAGTCTGCACCAGGTCACTATGTAACTTAGATTTTAGGGGTCAGATCTTCCAATCTGGATGAGCTGCACTGAGTGAGCTGATACTGACTTACTATACAGCATAAAGAGCTGTCACCTTCCCCGAGGGCAGCCTGTGACTTCAGTCCCACTGGAAACAAAAAGCCAAGAGTTAGCCATTTTACTAGGAACAGTCAGCCTTTCAAATGGCAAACTCAGTTCCCAAATGTACTGCGTTTCTGCTGAATCAGGGTTCAAGCTTGAGGACGAAGAGAAAGTTGAGGTGTTGTAATAATTGGGCTCATAAATTTACCCTAATTGTGAGCTCAACTGTAAAAAGTGAGTAAAAGTTTGCAAATGACACTAAACTGGGAGGAGAGGTAGATATGCTGGAGGGTAGGGATAGGATAGAGAGGGACCCAGACAAATTAGAGGATTGGCCAAAAGAAATCTGATGAAGTTCCATAAGGACAAGTGCCGAGTCCTGCACTTATGAAGGAAGAATCCCATCCACTGCTACAGACTAGGGACTGAGTATCTAGGCAGCAGTTCTGAAGAAAAGCACCTAGGGGTTATGGTGAATGAGAAGCTGGATATGAGTTAACAGTGTGCCTTTGTTGCCAAGAAGGCTAACGGCATTTTGGGTTGTATAAGTAGGGACATTGCCAGCAGATCGAGGGATGTGATTATTCCCCTCTATTCAGCATTGGTGAAGCCTCATCTGGAGTATTGTCTCCAGTTTTGAGCCCCACAGTACAAGAAGAATGTGGAAAAATTGGAAAGAGTCCAGCAGAGGGCCACAAAAATGATTAGGGAGCTGGGGTACATGATTTATGAGGAAAAGTTGAGGGAACTGGAATTATTTAGTCTGTAGAAGAGAAGAATTAGGAGGGATTTGATAGCTGCTTTCATCTACCTGAAAGGTGGTTCCAAAGAGGATGGATCTAGACTGTTCTCAGTGGTACCAGATGACAGAACAAGGAATAATGGCCTCAAGTTGAAGTGGGGGACATTTAGATTGGATATTAGGAAAAACTTTTTCAGTAGGAGGGTGGTGAAGCACTGGAATGGGTTACCTAGGGAGGTGGTGGAATCTCCTTCCTTAGAAGTTTTTAAGGTCAGGCTTGACAAAGCCTTCGCTGGAATGATTTAGTTGGGGATTAGGTCCTGATTTGAGCAGGGAGTTGGACTAGACGACCTCCTGAGATTCCTTTTAACCCTGATATTCTAGGATTCTATAAAAAGGTCACAGTAGTCTCAAGTGTGGATGGGAAAGGGTAAAAATGGGACACAGAAAAACGGATTAGTCTCAGCAAAAAGATCTACTGATATAACTCAAGGACTATGTGAAGATTATGTTTGGTAAACAAGAAGAGCATGGAATCAGAAATCATTGTACAAAAATTGTACAATTGTGCAATTGTACAATTGTGACAAAAAACTACAATTGTACAATTGTGACAAAAACTAGGCCTAAGTATAGAGTTGCCAGATGTTGGTTTTCAACCAGAATGCCCAGTCGAAAAGGGATCCTGGCATTTCCGGTCATGACCAGTACTTCTGACTGGGCCACTAAAAGTCCAGTTGACTGCAGTGGCTGGCTTCACGCAGCTCCCAGAAGTGGCCGGCATGTCCTTCTGGCTCTACGCTGTATATTTTGCAACACTGTTGTAAGCCTGTGACCAGAAAAGAGCAGTTAAAAGCAAATCCCTAAATAGCCTAATGTTGGTATAGTTTGCCAAGTCTTAGAACAGCTAATATGAGTGCGTGCTGGACCTGTGTTTCTCCAGGAGTGAAGTTGCAAGTGACGTTGCAACTGAGGTTGCAACGCTAGAGACAGAAGCTGAATGTTCTCTTTGCTGTTCTTTTGTCTCCCCCTTTACCTGCGTTTGTTTTGTCTTGTAGGAAATGGGATCAGACAATAGATGTAGTCCATTTCAACTAGCTTCTTCTCTTTTCCTCAAGAGAACAATTATTACTATTTCTGATACCATCTAAATGAGTGTCAATTAAAAGAAGAAGGGAGTTCCTTCTAAAAGCTCTCCAGTTAAAGGGAAAGGGAACAATATACATAGTTAAAATGAAAGCCTGATCAAATACCTTACATTTTAAATACTTGAATTGTTTTTACTTCTATTCTGTATCTTTAATAAAATGTTAAAAGGCATGTTTGCTACAATAATGAGCAGGTTGAGGTATCTGTATAACAAACTCTGAACTTTGTTTAAAACTGTTTAATGTTAGACAGTGACTGCGTTTTGTTAACATCTTTGAGTCTTTGGGTCCATTTATTACACCTACATTAATTTAACAGATGTCTCCATCAAAATGTCCACTAGCACAGGACAGGAGTTTTCAAACTTCATTGCACTGTGACACCCTTATCACAACAAAAATTACTACAGGACCCCAGGAGTGGGGACTGAAGCCTGAACCCGCTCAAGCCCCACCCACCCAGTTGACGGGGGACAGGGAGGGCAAAGTCAAAGTCTCAGTGCCCCAGGCTGGGGGGCAAAAGCCGAAGTCCAGGGCTTCAGTCCCAGTCAGGGGGCCTATAACCTTAGCCCCGCCATCCAGAACTGAGAAGGGGAAATAGTTGATTTAATGGAAAAGAGATGAAAAACTAATAAGTAACTGCTTACTCATAATCTTATTTATTCATATTTTGCATTTGTCTGTAGCAGACAATGTGGTTTGACTATATGAAAAGTTTATCTTTCAAACTAATTGTTTGTTAGCAAAAATATTCCAAACATTCATTAATTTTAACTCAAACTAAATAACAGATTTAGTTAAAAATACACAGATGTAATATTTACTCCTATGTTCCTATTCACTAGAGCAACACTCCCTCAAAGCTAAAGGAACTCCAAGAACAGGGAAGAAATTGCATTGGTAATTGCTTGATATACGTTTCTGTGCCAAAAACATACTCCAGCTAGATCATATTTTGGATTATGTGCACTGGACAAGAATTCCTAATGAAGAAGGTAGCTGCTCTTCACAATAAAACTCGGTCCTTAAGAAGAAAATGTATCTTATGTTAATGTGGGATCTCAGAAATCATTCATTATAAAAAGCAATAAGGCACTGAAAACAGTTCAGGAGAAAGTCTGTGGCATAGAAAGAGTGCCAGCAGTGGCAGCATCCAGCAAAGTGCTAGTTGTGCTCCACTAAGCCATACGCGATTGAACGAGCAGATAGTTCAGTGCTCTTGATACCTACGAAAACATTATCAAGAGAAAGAAAGAGAGATGGAGCCATCTAATTGTATAATATTGGACAAATACTTGCATAATTACAGAGCTACAGTGACAGCTGCTTACAATGTCCGCTGTCATGCACTGCAGGCGGTAATTTATCCAGGGGTTTCCCATTCACTTGAATGGGAAACAGTGGGGGGTGGCCTCTTGGCATCCCACATAATCACATACATTTTAAGCAACTGCCATTCCTAGGTCTCTGTTTTAATTGGGGGGCTTGCTATTCTGTACTGGACTTGTCTATTGCTGAGTGCCAGTTTGAAGGACATACAGTATTTGTTATTAAAGATGTCACAGGGCAAGTTGTAGATGGCCCGGGAACTCAAGATAAGTTCTTATGATGGGTTTTGCTGAACTGAATTTTGGAAAATTTCCTTACAATGCAACCCCTCTGGTTGCATATCACATAACAAGTTGGAGGATAGCAATAGTAATATCTCTTAAAATTTAAAGATCTGAAACACTATTGAGTGTTTGAAACACCTGTTGGAGGCTGAAACAAAGTAAATGGAGATAACTGAATATAAAAACAGAGGTAAAAAGGGAAATTCTTTTTTTAAATCTCTGTTATATCACTTCTAAAATACAGGTTGGCAAGGAGGGCATGTGTTACAATATATCCTTTTACGTCATGGGGTATACAAGTGAACCACAAGAACAGAAACAACTGGTCATTACAGCTTCAGAAATGACATCACACATATGTTTTGAGGTGCTTTTTAATATATTCTCTCTCTCTTCAGTTACCACCCACACCTACGTTAGTAAGCATTGAGTACAAAAATGAACGTAGCCTTAATCCCAGGCGTCTTCAAGTGTGACTGTGGGCCAACCTCACCAACTGACTCTACTGTCCTACTGTTGTCCATGGGGTCAAGCACTTGTAGTTGCATTCACTGGTGCACATGTTCACACTTTCCTTAGGCTCTTCAAATGCCTTGTTTAGTTATAATACTTACTGTACAGTAGAACCTCAGAGTTACGAACACTTTTGGAACAGAGGTTGTTCGTAACTCTGAAATGTTCATAATTCTGCACAAAACATTATGGTTGTTCTTTCAAAAGTTTACAACTGAACATTAATTTAATACAGTTTTGAAACTTACTATGCAGAAAAAAAATACTGCTTTTAACCATCTTAATTCAAATGAAACAAGCACAGAAAGTTTCCAAACTTTGTCAAAAAATGTTTTAAAAACTTTCCCTTTATATTTTTGCTGTTTGTAACTCTAAGGTTCTACTATATTATATCTGTGTTACTTTCTACTGGCTTTATAGTCAACATTTAACTGTGTTAGTGCATCCTGTGCACAAGAATTCTCAGCAGAATCCAGAAGTAACAATACCTATCACTCCATATGCCATTAGAAAGTGCTGGAAGACTCACTTTGTCATTTTTGTAACTGGGTGACATTGTGAGGTGTGCTTCCCATGCTTGCAGTATTAACCTGTGTTACAGAAAACCGGAAAACTTCCATTTAAATTATAGCAATCGCAGATATCATTCTCTCCGCCGTATATTACATTAAGTTAACAAATTTTGGAAGATGCATTTGAACAGATCATCACGTTCAGCCCAATTTATTATAAATAGTATGCATCATTTACATGGGTTTTCAGTCTACTTTATTGGGGAGGGGAGGATGTGGATCACTTCTGCAATCAGCTCAACATGTGTGTCCTGCATGCAAATGATCATTTCTGGGAAACAGACTGGAGATAAAACAAAACATGAGTTTGAGTACAACATAAAGGAAATGTGACCTGGTCTCAAAAAGGGTGCATCATTCAGATGAAAGTAGGGAATGTGAGGGAGCAACCATAAAATGTGGCTTGTACAGCATGACTGCACTTGAATTGTTTTCACTGTGGTCCACCCATCACTGACAGGCAGCCATGCGCATACTCAGACCACATTCACACAGCCTGGAAAGGACCCCAATTTTGAACAGTTTTTTTGTTTGTTTGTTTGTTTTCCTTCTAAGGCTGAACCTGGTTTTTCAAAGAGTTTTCTTTGCTGACATTTATAATAAGCTCTATTTGATTGGAGGAAGGAGCCCAAAGACAGCACAGCAGCAGAAGAAAAGCTAACAGATTTTCTTATATACCCTGCTTTGTATCCAAAAGAAATGAAGGGGTAATCACTTCATTTGGATACTAAGCAGCTTTCTCACCACCGTCCTTCATGACAATTTGCATATTACCTTTTCTTCCCTCTCCCAGTCTGCATTCTTCTCTCCACTTTCAGCATTAGGCTTCACATGCTACCATTCTTTTTGAATCAGAAAACATTTCCTAAGCGCTATCATACCACACACCTGATATAGTCATTGCCAGACACCACATCTGAGGTCAGTAAAGCCACATCAGAAACAGGAATAAATCTCATCAGTTCCCTCTCCATCTGGTTTTTATCCTTGGAACCAGCAGCTGGGCCACCTGGAAGCTCTCTTGTTTTGGACTCTCCCTGGAGTATCTTTTTTCTTTCACAGAGGTGGGAAGGTAGTCAGGGTTCTGTAACTTGCCCAAGCCCTATATTCACTCGTTAATTAAATACATTTTTAAGTGCACTTCAGTACTATAGTGTGGCTGACTGTTCCAGGAATGGATCATTCATCAGATCTACCTCAGCAATTTAACAACTGCCTGTGGTTCTCAGTTCTCTCTCACTGGTATGTCTTGGCCTATCTTATAAGTGATAAGAGAGTGAATGAACTGTTGAGCCTCGGTGTCCATTCACAACTTCACTTTTAAGATGAGACTGTCCATGAAGTTGGTGATTATAACTGGGGAGTTTGGGGTGTTGGCACCTTTCCACTAATGAGCTGACATACTGACCAAGATTGCCAACTCATTTCATATAGACTGTTTCCTGGTATGGATGGGATATTTATTTTAATTTCATGACTAATCTACAAGTGTTAAAGAAATAATTGAGAAAAAAGAAGCTTTTTCCATGTTTTCCTGTTACTTATGTTATGTTATTTATGGTGGTGATGCATGCATGTGGGTTCCAGGATATTAGAGAGACAAGGTGGGTGAGGTAATATCTTTTATTAGACCAACTTCCATTAGTGAAAGACATGAGCTTTGAGCTACACAGAAAAGCTCTCACAGTAAAACTTGTCTCTTATCAACCGAAATCGGTACAATTAAAGATATTACCTCACCCATCTTTCCTCTCTGCTCCTTTTTCTCAGGGGCTCTTAACCAGGGGTATGCGTATCCCTAGGGGTACACAGAGGTCTTCTAGGGGATACATCGACTCATCTATATATCTTCCTAGTTTTACAACAGGCTACATAAAAAGTTATAGTGAAATCAGTACAAACTAAAATTGCATACAATGACTTGTTCATATTGTTCTAGATACCATATACTGAAATGTAAGTGCAAAATGAATATCCCAATTGATTTATTTTATAATTATATGGGAAAAAAATGAGAAAGTAAGGAACTGTTCAGTAACAGTGTGCTGTGACACTTGTATTTTTATGTCTGATTTTGTAGTTTTTAAGTGAGGTGAAACCTGGGGATACGAAAGACAAATCAGACTCCTGCAAAGCGTACAGCATTCTGGAAAGGTTGAGAGCCACAGCTTTACCTGACAATTTGCACTGCACTTATCCTCTGCTGTCAGACTTGCTCACATTCGTGAACATATCTCTCTCTACTTGTTGGCCTCTGCAGTTAGCTCAAGGGACAGAGAACTGTGCTTATATCCATACTGTAGATCATGCACATATGTAAAGAATCACTGAAAACCACGAAGTCCTGTGCTGGTTAAAAAACTAACCTAGGTTAGAAAGCAATTGAAGGAAGCTATAAAAAATAAAATTACAATATACAATAAATGGAAGAAAGGGGAAATTAATTGTAATTAATGTAAATCTGAAGTTAGGAACTGTAGACAACTGATAAGGAGGGCCACAAAGATATCTACGGCTAGGAACGTTAACGACAATAAGAAGGGATTTTAGATACATTAGGAACAAAAAGAATCCTGACGATATTGGTCCAATCTTAGATGGAAGTGGTAGAATTTTCAATACTAATGCAGAAAAGGCAGAAATGTTCAAGAAACGTTTTTGTTGTGTATTTGAGGGGGAAGACATAGTCTGATTATATGGAAGAGATGTCTGAGGATCATACTGCACCGTTAATGTTGATTTTCAATAATCTTGGAGAACTAGTGAAGTTCGAGACGACTGGAAGAAAGCTCATATTGAGCCAAAATTTTTTTAAAAGGGTAAATGGAATGTTCTGGATAAGTCTATCAGCCCAGCATCAGTCTTGGCAAAATAATGCTAATAAAGGATTCGATTAATAAAGAAATAAAAGATTATAATGTAATTAATGCAAATCAAACATCTGTTTATGGAAAATAGATTTGGTCAAAGTAAATTGATTTTTTTTCATGAGATTATGAATTTGGTTAATAAAGGTAAAAATGTTGATGGAATCTATTTAGACTGGGTTAGATGTTTGACTTGATAATGCACTACATTTGGATTAAAAAATAAAATTAACATGGCATACATTAAATGAATTAAAAACTGGCTAACTGATAACAGTGGTCTACAATTTTTTAGAAGTCGTCTGCTTCAGAGATAAAATGTGATATTTATTATGTATTTTGATGTGCTGAATTCAAATATGACAATTAAAACAACTGATTGGCTACTGTTTCTGAGATATTTAAGTTTTTACATTTTATGTCTATGTATATTGTGTAGATAGTAGAGTTTTAATCATAAATTGAAAACCTAGGTCTTTTCATGTGTTTATGGTTGCTTTACATGATAATATTTCACCTGTCCTGTTTATGTAACACTTTAAAAATCAGCAAAAGAGTTACATAGATAAAATGTATCATGAAACAAAAGGCAAAAAACTATTATGTACATAGTTTAGTCCTATTCAGTGTCTACTCGGCGCTTCTTGGCTTGTCTCTTGTATTCATTAAATGGAGCATCTCTTGTCACTGTCCAGCAATAGTCTGCAAGCATTGATGGGCTCCATTTGCCCTGATAGCGTTTCTCCATTGTTGCAACGTCCTGGTGAAATCGCTTGCCGTGCTCGTCATTCACTGCTCCGCAGTTCGGTGGAAAAAAATCTAGATGAGAGTGCAAAAAATGTATCTTTAGTGACATGTTGCAACCAAGGCTTTGGTATACCTTGAGGAGGTTTTCCACCAACAACCTGTAGTTGTCTGCCTTGTTGTTTCCGAGAAAATGTATTGCCACTGACTGGAAGGCTTTCCATGCCGTCTTTTCCTTGCCACGCAGTGCATGGTCAAATGCATCATCTCGAAGAAGTTCACGAATCTGAAGACCAACAAAGACACCTTCCTTTATCTTAGCTTCACTTAACCTTGGACATTTTCCATGGAGGTACTTGAAAGCGGCTTGTGTTTTGTCAATGGCCTTGACAAAGTTCTTCATCAGACCCAGCTTGATGTGTAAGGGTGGTAACAAAATCTTCCTTGATTCAACAAGTGGTGGATGCTGAACACTTTTCCTCCCAGGCTCCAATGACTGTCGGAGTGGCCAATCTTTCTTGATGTAGTGGGAATCTCTTGCACGACTATCCCATTCGCAGAGAAAACAGCAGTACTTTGTGTATCCAGTCTGCAGACTAAGCAAGAGAGCAACAACCTTCAAATCGCCACAAAGCTGCCGCTGATGTTGGTCATAGTTTATGCACCTCAAAAGTTGTTTCATGTTGTCATAGGTTTCCTTCATATGGACTGCATGACCAACCGGATTGATGGCAAAACATTGCCATTATGTAGCAAAACAGCTTTAAGACTTGTCTTTGATGAATCAATGAAGAGTCTCCACTCATCTGGATCGTGAATGATGTTGATGGCTGCCATCACACCATCGATGTTGTTGCAGGCTACAAGATCACCTTCCATGAAGAAGAATGGGACAAGATCCTTTTGACGGTCATCGTTTGGAAACCCTAACATCACCTGCCAGGAGATTCCACTGCTGTAGTCTGGAGCCCAACAGCTCTGCTTTACTCTTGGGTAGTTCCAAATCCCTGACAAGGTCATTCAGTTCAGCTTGTGTTATGAGGTGTGGTTCAGGGGAGGAGGATGGGAGAAAATGTGGGTCCTGTGACATTGATGGTTCAGGACCAGAAGTTTCATTCTCTTCCTCTTCCTCGTCTGACTCAAGTGAGAATGATTCTGGTGCATCAGGAACCGGCAGTCCTTCTCCGTGGGGTATTGGGCGTATAGCTGATGGAATGTTTGGATAATGCACAGTCCACTTTTTCTTCTTTGACACACCTTGCCCAACTGGAGGCACCATGCAGAAGTAACAATTGCTGGTATGATCTGTTGGCTTTCTCCAAATCATTGGCACTGCAAAAGGCATAGATTTCCTTTTCCTGTTCAAGCACTGGCGAAGATTTGTTGCACAAGTGTTGCAGCATATGTGTGGGGCCCACCTCTTGTCCTGATCTCCAATTTTGCAGCCAAAATAAAGGTGACAGGCTTTCTTAACCATAGTGGTTATACTGAGCTTTTGTGATGCAAAAGTCACTTCACCACAAACATAGCAGAAGTTATCTGCACTGTTCACATAAGTACGAGGCATCTCTGCTCACTTTGGCTGAACAGAAACATGTCCCTTTGCTAAATCAAACACTGACAAATAAGAGAGCACGACACTGTATGATTTCTAGAGCTGATATAGGGCAATTTGTTCAGCAGAGTGATGTAAGCTTCGTTATGATTGCATCACCCGTGACTTCTAGGAATAACATGATGCAATTCATATCATGTATGACGCAATACCAGCTTCAGATTGCATCATTCATTGTTTTGTCTAAAAAGCAAGTACTGTCCAAACCCAGTCATAGATTTATTCATAGATCCAGTCAAAGATGTATTTTAGTCATTTCTGGTTTAAATTGAGATCCCTTCCCTTTATAACTCACTTATCCTCCGCCATTCCCATGTCAAGGGTCGTATATACTGACCCAATAGCATATCTTGAAAACTAGAGCCAATCAACAATTTTAAGCATCATTTTCGTTCTCAGTGACCCAGAATTAGTAAAGTTTGACTACATTTATTTCAGAAGCATTTTGGCTGTAGAGCAGTGTAATTGTAATGTAATTGTAAATGGGGACCCATCATCGAGTGACTGTGTTTTCATCGGGGTCCTTCAGAGATCAGTTCTTGGCCCTATGATAGCTCACATTTTTGTCAATGACCTGTAAAAATAATATAAAATCATCATTGATAAAATTTGCAGAAGACACAAGAATTGGAGAAGTGGTAAATAATGAGAAGCACAGGTCAGTGATTCAGAGCTATCTGGATTACTTGGTAAACAGGGAACAAGAAAACAATATGTATTTTAACATGGCTCAGTGTAAATATATGCATTCAGGAACAAAGAATGCAGCACATACTTACAGGATCGGAGGCTGTGATGGGTTATACAAACCCCATATTAGATCATAAGGAGTTAAAGTGATTCTCTGAGTTCAGCCAACTCCACCCTACCACACAGGCAGGTACAGGTTGGATGTGGGTCTTAAAAGGAGAGCAGAACAGCTCACTTGTAGGCAAACCAAAGAAGAGAACAGACTTTCAACCCTCAGCTCCTGATGAAAGAGCTAACTGAAGGAAGGAGCTTCCTAGACAGCCATTGCCTGAAGGCCCCTCTCTGAATGAAGGGAGGGCCAGATTCTGATACAACCTGAGAGTGAGTCATTCCTCTCTCTCTTTTACTAAATCAGGGGTTTTTTGTTAGTTCCCTTTGCTTTTTGTTTATGGATTACCCTGGAAGTAATCTGGCCAGAGGGTCAAGTCACGGAAAGAGACAGGCTACTGCAGAAGTGGAACAGCCAGCATTAGCAAACCCCAGTGGAAAGAGAACTACCACACCACTCCAGGCCATGAAGGCCAGCAGCAAGTTGACTCCAGCACAGGGACTCAGCCTTGAGAAGCAGTGACTCTGAAAAAGACTTTGGGGTTATAGTGGATAATCAGATGAACGTAAGCTCTCAAAAGAATTAAATGCAATCCTGGGCTGCATAAACAGGGAAATCTTGAGGAGGAGTAGAGAAGTTATTTTACCTCTGCATTTGGCGTTGGTATGACCACTGCTGAACTACTGTGTCCCATTCTGGTGCCCACAGTTCAAGCAGGATGTCGATTAACTGGAGTGGGTTCAGAGAAGAGCTTCAAGAATGGTTAAAAGATGAGAAAACATGCCTTATAGTGATGGACTCAAATAGCTCTATTTAGTTTAACAAAAGAAACATTAAGCGGGGAATTGATTAACAATCTAAGTATCTACATGGGGAACAAATATTTAATTATGGGCTCTTCAATCTAACAGAGAAATGTGTAATATGATCCAGTGGTTGGGAGTTGAAGCTAGACAAGTTGACTGAAATTAGGCATAATTAACCTCACTGTAAAAAAATTAAGTATTGAAACAGCTTACCACGGGTTGTTGGGGACTCTTCATCAGTATCAATTTTTAAATTAGATTGGATGTTTTTCGAAAGATTTGCTCTAGGAATTATTTTGGGGACGTTCTAAGGCCTGTGTTTTATAGAGGTTAGACTAGGTTATCATAATGATCACTTCTGGCCTTGGAATCTATGAATCTATGAAACCATGAATTATACGACCTCTACTTCTTCCTCAGTTAAGGGAATACATTAAAAACTAGTGATATAGTGGGTGAAAATGCCTTTAATTTTTCTATACGGGAAGAAAAGTCACTTGCTTCTTTTTTGGTTGGGCTCCCTCCTCTCTTACCTAGGTTGTTCCAAAATCCTGCAACCTTGAGGGAGGCAGAAATTCCCACAGAAATCACTTTAATGCATAGACTTAATCCAATGCCTTCATTCATATGGATACCTTATACCCTGATACCACTGAAAACAATGAGCAGCTAGATAACAATAATCCAAGATGCTTAACAATGAAGTTCTAACTCCATCAATAAGAATCTCAACTGCCTCTCCAGTTTTGGTTCCGCAGTCCCATATTATGGCACCCTTTGTGCAATAGCTAATTCTTACATGCAGTAGAGATGCATAGGTAGGGAATAACTTGAGTGCATAGTTCCTGGATTATCACTCTATTTGGAGCTGCTGCATATGTTCCAGCAGCAGCATATTCACCAGGCTGCGATCTTTCCCTCTAAGTGGCATTCCTATTCTCTGGTAAGAGAAGGCTGCACAACTGGAAGTTAGGTGTGGGATTTCTTGCCAGCTGTCTGGCCCACCAGGCTCTAAGGGTGAATGGTCCTCCCTTTTTGTATCTAGCCTCTAACCAGTCAGGGCTTTGGAAAAGGGAGGGCTTTCACAGCTCTGCTACTTCTATGTGAAGTGAAGGGGTTTCACCCTATAAATATACCTGCAAACATTAGAGGGGGAATACACTTTTAAAAGCAAACTATAAAAATAGTAAATTTAGAGAGTTTTTAGCAGAAAGACAGTATCTTCCAGTTAAACATTAATTTGTCGCATTAAGCATTAAAGGCCTATTCTAATGAATTCATTAGAGGTCCTTCCATTGGTTTCAATCACTTGGCTGAAGCCCTAATTTGGTATATGGATGTTTGCAGATGTTTTGTGAGAACATACTGCAATGTTGTGTCCTGTTCACACCTTTTGAGGCTGTAGTTAGTTAAATACTGCAGCCATCAGTCAACACCAACATTCTTCCAACCTAGGACCGAAAATCTGCTTGTGGTTTTGTGATTAAGAGTTTTGTGACTGGATTTTTACTTAATCAAGATGCTTTCAAATTTCTCAAGGGTTTGGGTTTTTTTTGTTTGTTTGGGGGTTTTTTTTTTTTGAGAGAGAGAGAGAGAGAGAGAGAGAAAGAGACAAGGTGGGTAAGGATATATCTTTTATTGGACCAACTTCTGTTGGCGACCTGAAGAAGAGCTCTGTGTAAGCTCAAAAGCGTGTCTCTCACCAATAGAAGTTGGGCCGATAAAAGATATTACCTCACCCACCTTGTCTTTCTAATATCCTTAAATCTTTTCCACAGCTTGAGGAATTATTTTAAAATGAAAAACCACCTTCTCCTCTTCATGCCTATTTTCATGCTATTGTTTTGGTCAGCTCAGAAATCCCATTTTAACATTTACTGTATGTGAATCAGTGCTTAAATTAAGGGGAAATGTCAGGGCCTGCTCTGACTTTTTTGCATTCCCTCCCTTTGACATTTTAGCTGTTACCTCCCTACCCCTTTATATTTTCCAATCTGAGCTTATACCAACTCTTAAAACGCATCCCATTTTTAGCATTCTGTATTCAGTATCTGTACTCAGAGCCTGCTGGACTCTGTCAAGTTAAACTGGCCATTGGTAAAAAATTTCCCTGCAAAAAAGTATGATCACACATTGGTGACATTGTGGCAGTGCATGAAAACATTGGTTTAGGCTGCCAAAGACTCTGATATTACAAAGGTGAAACAAATCTCCCAGGAGTAAGATTTCAGAGCACTCTTGGCTTCTGCTGATCAGTCATGGCCCACGGAATAGCTTCAATTTTTCACTTTGTAAAAACTTATCTTCCACTCTGGTGCCTGAAGGGTTTGTCTCATGACTACAAGAGTGGAGTTGATTTGGTTAGAACAAAAGTGGGTGGAGGAGAGTAAGGAAAGAGATATTAAAAATAAGTAAAGTGCATGGAGTGAATAATTAAAACCACTTTTCCATCTTCTGGAGGAACAGAAACCACAAAGATGAAAGTGAGTTGCTTGTTTTATTAGTTGCCTAACCAATCAATACCATCTTGCAACAGCAACTGTATAAACATACATCTTTTTAGCAAATGCTTTGTAGAGCCACCTGCACCCTGATGTAAACTGAACCCCGGTGACATTTCAAACATTCTCATGAGAAGTTTTCTTCTTTCTCAGAATAGAATGGACTCTATTGCTCAGCAGATTATTGGAACATATGCAGCATTGTTTGGACAGTGGTTGCAGCTAAGGATTTTCAAGCAGTGGTTTATGTTTTTTGTTTTGTTTTAACCACTGATTCATTTTTAATATCTTAAACCCCAATGCACATCTGTGTCAATGCTTCTACAGAATTTGTAAAAATATTTTACACATATTGGGCTAGATCCTCAAATGGTGTGAATCAATATAGCTGCTGCACTGAAGTCAATGGAAATATGCTGATTTACTCCTGCTGAGGTTTTGACCCATTGTGTCGTTAAGATTCAAAAATGTGTATTTCTAGTGAATTTACTTGCTATTCCGCAGTCTGTTTTATTTATTTTTTATATTTGACAGTGCTGTGGTACAGAATTGTCATTGAAGTAAGCAGGGGGTTGCATGCACAATTCTCATTAAAAGTAGTATTTTGGGGGGGATTTTGCAATGCCATTGCCTTCTAATCGTTCCTAACTTTCATGCTTGTGCATGTACAAACCAGAAGGAATAAGACTGAAGGAAGTCAAATGAAAATTACCATGCTAAAAGTATTGATGTTACCACTAAATTTTACACAGTCCAAGGGACATTTCATGGTATTTAACAACTCATAGTGCAAAACTGAAAGAAAGCATCATCTTATCTACTCTATCAGCAGTTTCTAGTTTTGCATTAAGGTTAAAGTCCTCCTCGATAAACTGGTGCCAAAATAAAAGTCATTTGTTAAAGAAACAGTTTACCTTTTTATTTAGGGACTTATCCAAAGTCCATTAAAATCAACAGGTGTCCTTCTGTTAACTTCAATAGGTTTTGGAACAAATTCTTAATGTTCTTCTGTAAGAAAAAAAAATCAAAGAAAAACACACTTAAGGGCAAAATTCTTCACCTTAAATTCTGGATCTCTGCTTCCCTTCATATATAGATTTCCCAGTGTCATCGTGGTCATTCAATGCACGGGGGAGAGCAGGATCCCAGAGAAAAGAACGATCATTCCTATGGGAAAGGAGATTTTTATATTCTAAGTTTCCTTTTCATTTTGACTCAGTTGCTCACATGATGTCATTCCAAGTACACAATTACTTGGGCCTTTGTCTACCTGCACAAATAATGTCAGATTCCTCATTAGCACTTCTGCAAATGATCCAACATTGCTAGAAATACTGATCTTCCATTGTTAAAATTATTTTACATTTGTAGGTATGCTGCTATACTTTAGCTCTGGCATATCTGATATAACAAAGACATTGTAACATGTAAGGCTCGGGACAACATGACAATGAACTCTGAGGTAAATTTGAGATCACAGTGAGGGGTGAACTCAAAAGTTCATCAGATTAAGTGCAGTTCAAAACCAAAAATGTGGATGCTTATATAAACCAATTAAACTTCTTGGTTCTGCAAAAATGGGCTATAAATACTGAGCTGCCTTGTGAAATTCCCAATGCTTCTTACTTTAGCTGAATCAAAAATATCAAACATCCTCTGTATCAATGTTTTGACCATTCTTTTTCTAGTCAGGACCCAGAAGAAACAAGAAACTTCTAAAACTTAGGAAACAGATTTGGTTCAGGTTCAGTTTTGATGAATGCAAGTTCTGGACTGCTTCATGCATCCCTTTTAGGAATAAGAAAAAGACAGAATGTAATACTGGATCTCTTAAAACTCTATGTTCCAAGTCCCTCAGCTGATATAAATCAGTGTAACTATTAGAGTTGGTTGAAACATTTTCAACTGAACAACTTTTTGCTGAAAAATTTTCTTTTGAAAAAGCCAAAACATTTATCAGAAACAAATTATTATTAAGTTTTCAATGGCAAAATTTCTGAGGTTCAAGGTGGACTCTCCAATCACTTACAGAGAGAGAAAAAACAACTCATTTTAACATAATTCAGTTTCACAAAGTGATTTTGTTTTCATTCCAATGTGGACCATAACCAAATTCTGAAACCTTCAAAGTTGTCACAAAATGGAATTGTTTTTCTCCATCCATCTTTAGTAGTTACATTAACTTTCTTGGTGTTACACTGAGCTAAGCCAGCTGGTGACCTGGGCCCACTAGTTATGCAGGAAAGCAATGTCTTCTTTAGAAGGATTCAGGGATTTAATGATATTCAGTGGAATTCACTTTAGTGTACAGGTGGAATTTTAAGGCTCAATAATTGTATATTAAAGTTTAGAACCATACTCTAAGCAATCTTTAATTACTGGGAATGAGTGACAGGGGATGATCACGTGATGTTTACCTGTTCTTTTCATTCCCTCTGTGGCATCTGGCATTGGCCATTGTCGGAAGACAGGATACTAGGCTAGGTGGAACTTTAGTCTTAGCCAGTATGGCCATTTTTATGTTCTTACCTTCTTAATTAGGCACTGTAAAGATGTAGTTAGCATAGGTTTTTATATTATCATGTAAAAAATTCCCTACTTTCTATAATGGACATTATAATGTAAGTATGGGCCTTCAGAATGTGCATCAATCTATACAGTCCATTAAATCAAAGGGCACCTCCATTGAATTTTAAAGATTTTTCTCATTTAAAAATATTTCTTCTGGAAAACACATAATATCTAGATTCCAGTTTATCCTAAACAATGTGCTCTGAGAGCATGGTAGGAAACCCAAGTACAATATAAAACTACTTTCTCATAGAAAGACCAGGGGAGTAGCTGGCACAAGTCAAAAAACACATTCTGATGCCTATATCCAGATTAAACTGAAAGATGATAAAATCTTCACTCAAGATCCTGACCTCTCTCTTATCTTGTAAGGACCTAAAAAGAAAAGAAGCATTTGCAGAAAACCACACATTCTGTATAAAGATCTAGAAAGATGAGGTGTAACAGTCTCTCGTTACCTGCTCCATTTTTCTTAAAAGCTGCTATACCTATAGGTAAACAGGTACCCTGGTCATACAATGATCTTTTACTATGTATTGGAATGTTGAACATATTTAGCCAGCACAGGAGTACTTACGGGGCTTCAATGAAAGATGCTGTAATGCCATACCACTGCATCCTGAATGTGTCTTCAGTAGAGATGGGAATTGAAGAATTGAGAATGCATCAGGATAATTGTGCTCATAATAAATGTCAAAGGAATTAATTAATTAATTGCCATTTGTTTTTACAAGTTTGTAAAATGCCCCAGTTTCACTCTTAGCATTGTAAGGCTGTGTGGTTCATTACTGACTGGTTAATGCAACCCTAAACTCCCACCCAAAACTCCACTGAAGTAATCATCTAATAATTCATTGATTGATGTGTTAAATACACTGCAACCAGAATATGCAAAACCCCCTCATAAATCAGTAATTATCCTCATCATGTACTTCCCAGAACAGAATAGCATTATGCGAAGCAAATACTTCAGATCCTAAACTGTACCTGACCTTACCAAAACTAAGGTAGAATGCAAGATTTATTTTTGGCATCTTGTCAACTTTTAGCTTTGTAAATGGATCTTACAAGGAGTATTCTGTTAAAGCTCAGGATGACTTTAACTTGATTTGGGCATGTTTGTTTAACTCCCCAAAGAATTTTTACAATCTGAGTTTTGCATTGTTTGTACCTAAAGAACCAGTGAGTGTAGGTGTGAGTTTGTGTGCATGTAGAACCTGAACCTTTCTGCGCTACATTAATGGGCAAATGTAGTTGGTTTTTCCCTGCACTTAATAAACAGACTAAAAATTCAGCTTAAAATCAGAGAACACTTGTCAGTACCTACTGCTGTTTAAAAAAATATAAATGAAGAAAGACTTTCTTTTTAAAGCTTCTAGCTCTGTTTCTAAAGACTACTGTCAAGATGATATACTTCAGGAAACAAAAACATCTCTTACATGACCACATCCCAATGCAGTATAAAACCATTTTGAAAAAGCATCTCTCTTTCTGTCACCTTGCCTGACAAGCTTTATGTATTTTATTTGTATGCAAGTGAATGGCAGTTTATTGTGTCCCAGAGGATAGGGGTATTAATGATCATTTGCTCCCTGCTGTGTGGCCTGTCATAGTTTTGCAGAAAGAAGACTGACAGAAGTAACAACCAATAAGTATGCTAATACTCTGCCTAACAGTGGATAGTTAGTCCATTTTAGCCAAGGTTCTTCCCCCAAATCCTTAGGTAATTTTCATTAAAAATGCAATTTTTGATAGAATCTGCACATTGCTAGATAGAAGCAGACTAAGAAACCATATATTTCTTGTGTGTAGCAGTCAGACTTCTATCTCAGCAGGTGTTTTCTAGGGGAGGGGGAAAATACTTCCAATCTGAAAGCCGATTTTGGTCAGCAAGAATCAATCTCTAAAACATTCAGCAATGTTATATCAATATCTTAACATGGAGAACTCTTTGCAACATATCAGAATTAAATCCAGCCCTGACAAGTAAATAGATAGCAGAATCTTTTTAAAATGATAGCTAGAAGTCAAATGTCAAAAAACCACACAGATTTGTTCTATATGATGTCATTCATTTTTTTCTCTTCACTGCCATGAAGCTTGTGCAAAACCTAGCTAAAGACAGTTGTTACCAGCTCTGACATATAAATAACCCAACATTTTGTTAGTCATTTTGTATCATACAGCCCATGCTAGACGCACTTTGTGCCATAAAAATAATGTTTCTGGAAAATGATTTCTGAGTGTTTGCACAGCACGTGAACATATGATTACAGAGAGGATTAGTGGATTTAGGTATTGATGGTCAGCTGCCATAAGGCAGCACACAAAAAGAGCTGTATTTCTATCCATAAAATTCCATTTTATTCTCATTCATAAGTGAAACAATATAGAGATCCAACATTACTGGTTAGTTCAAAAACAAAATCCTTTGGTGAATTTGATAATCAGGGAAAACAAATATGAGAAGAGAGAGAGAGTAAAAATCCTTGACAGGTGTACATCAGCTTGAAACAAAAGCCTGCCTCCTTGTTGACAAATGGGTGTGGACAAGGTATGACCTGTTTAACGTGCCTTACCTGAAGAAGAAATTGTTGTTGATTACCTAAGGATGAGTTGCTTTTGGGACCTAATGCCAATTAATATCACTCATGTGTTACAGCTGTATTTGATGTAAATTAAATAGATACATTACATGAGCTACATTTCTATAAATGGGGGTCAGGGAGAGAAAAGAAAGAAAATATACTCGCTTGCTGCCTGCTGTTCTTTATATGCAAATCTTGGTATATTACATGGCAACATACTTGCCTTCCAATGCCACATAAATGTTTTACTGGTTTATGAGATGTTTGCAATAAATGTGATTGATGATATTTTTTTTTATAATTGCGTATTAGAAATAAACTATTTTGTGACAAATCCTTTAGGAATAACTCAATTTCAAATCCAAACAGAATAAGAGAGATTATCTGTACTAAGAGGTGGGTGGTTCTGCTAACAAAGATCAAAATGTACGTTTAGTCTGCTGTTTGATTTTACTCAGACAGTGCTTTAAGCTTGATAGCATCTTTTCCAGGTTTACTGAGTTTTGCATTTCAGTCAGATGCAGACTTGTACAAAACACTGCTACTGTACCTCAGGGCAGGCAAATAGCTTTAAGCTATACTCACAAATAGTCACAAGGGTGGATAGCTATAATTATATTGGAGTGCATCCAAGAAATCAGCTATTCTGTTTATACTTATTGCCTCTTTGAATTTATGTGCACTTCAAGCAAACATACTGTAAATTGATTTTAAATACTAAAACTGTTGACCTTACAATTGCAGTTTATTGACTATTTTTTCACATTACTGCCGTTGTACTGGAAAGATATAAAATCAAGGGAAATATTTATAGCAGGAAACTCCAGGTACACTGATAAATGACCTTAGGTATTTCTGATAATAGTTTTAAAATATAAGACTTCTACAATTATTTTTGGTCTAAATATCAAGGGCCAAAATCTTGACTGATTTACGCCCTCTGCAGTTCCATTGAAATCAATAGAAAACGCATGAAGTGTAGACCCTCATAGAATCCAGCCCTATCATTACAATTTTTAAATTGTAGGTCACTCAATTATTGCTCTTTGAGCAAAGGGGTTGTAGAGATGTCGGTATGTCTACATTATCATTGCAGAGATCAGAAATGGGCATAATGGACTCAAACTGCACTGTGAAGGATCATGCTCACTAGAGACCCTTGACATATTTTTGTCAAAGATCACAGAATCATAATGTTTAAGACCTGAAGGGACCATCAGATTATCTAGTCTGACTTCCTGTATATCACAGGCCACCAGCACCACCCACCATGCACCCAATCCCTTCCTGATGCCTACAAGTGACCAGCTGAAGTCTAACGCATGAGCCATAGGAACAGAAGACAAACAGGAGGGGAGCCCTCCGGGCTGCTAAGCCAAGTCCTCCACTCACGTGCAATACAATTCCACTCATACATTTGTCCAGCATTCTCTTAAAACTTATTAAGTTGATTGTCCCCACAATTCCTGTTAGAAGGCTATTCTTGAACCTCACTCCTCTGATGGTTAGAAACCTTCTTCTGATTTCCAGTCTGAATTTGTTCCTGGCTACTTTATACCAATTTGTTCTTGTGCCAACATTATCCTTCAGCTTAAATAGCTCTTCACTAGAGTGACCAGACAGCAACTGTGAAAAATCAGGACAGAGGGTGGGGGATAACGGGCACCTATATAAGACAAGTCCCACATATCAAGACTGTCCCTGTAAAATCAGAACATCTGGTCACCCTACTCTTCACTCTCCCCCTGTTTACCATCATGATGTGTTTATAAAAAGAAAATATATCTCCTGCCTGATTTTAATTTGCTAGGCTAAACAAGCCAAGGTCGTGTACTCTCCTCTGGTAAGAAAGATAGGCCCTCCATTCCCCTGATCATTCTAGTAACTCTTCTCTGCAACTGTTTCAGTTTGAATTCACCTTCCTTGAACATGAGTGACTAGAACTGTACACAGTATTCCAGATGAGGTCTTACCAATACCACAGTAATACTTCTAAGCTCATAGCTTTCCAGCCACAAGCAAGAAGCAATGTACTGCCTAACATTGCCTTACCAGAAGAAGTATATAACATATGTGTGATATTGCTCTCTAACGGCTGGCCAGCTATTGGTAATTATTAAATTGTTCACTTACAAGCAGAGAATGATTCAGAAAGTACACTGGGCCCAGTTCCTGCCTTTTGTATCTGTTGTTAAGTTCGCTGGGTTGAACTCACAACTGGGAATCAAGAGAAGTAGTTTCTATTCTAGAAATAACTAGATGTATGTTTTTGAGCAAGACTCAGAAGGCTTCAGTTTCCCTATCTAAATACTGAGGACAAATCAGAACCTTTTTTGTAAATCATTTTGAGACCTACAGCTGAAAAGTTCTAAGAATTATTATCCATAGAACCTCAAAACAACTGCGTCAACAGCCTCATCCAAAACAGCATTATACTGAATGTGTACCAGATGACTGAAATGGATATTGGAAAATTTGGATTATTATTAGGGTTATTATTATTAGGATTATTAGGAAAAACTTTTTCAGTAGGAGGGTGGTGAAGCACTGGAATGGGTTACCCAGGGAGGTGGTAGAATCTCCTTCCTTAGAGGTTTTTAAGGTTAGGCTTGACAAAGCCCTGACTGGGATGACCTAGCTGAGGTTTGGTCCTGCTTTGAGTGGGGGGTTGGACTAGATGACCTCCTGAGCTCCCTTCCAACCCTGATATTCTATGATTCTATGTGATGTGGCACAGCCAGGCAAATATTCAACTAATCATATAGAACAAGAGGTTCCATTCACCTTAAAGGGCTAAAAATATAATGTGCCATTTATCAAACTTGTCGTATAAGACTAAGGAGAAATAAGATCAGTCAATTTTCTATTTTTCCAGGTAGACTAAACAAAGAAAAAAGCAGCAATTTAACCTAGTAAATGAATAGAACCAAAATAGGACTTTCACATCTGTGGATTATAAATCACAGATTTCCACAATAATATATATTTTCTCCTTCTAGATTAATTCAATTAAGAAGAAATTTGTCCGATTTTTTCCAAATAAATTAGATTTAACATATTAACTTGGGAAGACATCAGAGCAAATTTACTAGGCTCATTAGGCTTAGGAAATTAAGTTACAGAAAATTGTGCTTCCTAGTAATAGATTTAAGCAGTAATATTTAGCAGTCTGCCAAAGATAGACAGATTTCTCATACAAATAGCTATTAGGGATAAGCAACAGCCACCAAGGATATCTCAGCAGTACTTTGTATCACTTTTTCGCAACAAAGAAAAAACTATTCCCATTCTGAAGAGTTCAGAGATATCAGGACTGTACTCAGGTGAGTAGTATTTATTGACCCTGTCCAGTCAAAACAAGCCGAACCAAGCTTGGAACTTACATCCTAAAAGAAGAAGTGCCAGAATGCACTTCTGGTACTATACTATCACTAATAAATGATAGTACCAGAAGTACTGGAACACTGTTCCAGCTCCCTAGAATAATGCTAGAACAACTCGAATCCTGCTCTAGGTACGCTTATTATCAACAAAATGCAGTGATTAATATAAATGGAACAAATTCAGACCTTAGGTGCTTGCATTAAGTTCATTAGGATCCATGTTTATATCTGTGCTCAGGCTTGGCCAAGTCTCTTATAATGTGAGAACTGCTGTTGGCAATCATGAGATACCATAGTCTTAGTTGACTAGATTCAGCCCTAGATTATTCTAGTTTTTGGAATGCAGGACTCCAGCTGGAAAATGCCTGTGCAAAAGGGGATGCCACAGTACGAGTCACCACAGACCATCTTTCACCAGCTGGGCCAAAACTTGGCATCTGACTGGTAAGGTGGTATGGTTTTGGAGCCAAGGAATATGCTAAGTAAGGGCCTTAATCTAAAACTCATTCCATATCAGTGGAAAGAGTCTCCCTCCATTTATTGTATGGGAAGCCTGAGTGTCTAACTTTCTGAATCCCAGTGATTTTCCAGACCCCCCAAAAGTAAGGCATGCTGCTGCTCACAACAAGCACACACAAGTTCCCTTGTGAATCTAGCCCTGGAGATTTGGGAAAGATAAAATAAGTTGGAGGAAGAGGGGAGTTATTGGGGGGAAGGGTCACAGACTATTCCTTTGAGTCGCTTAAGGATTTTGTAGCCACTTGACAACCAAAGTATGAGCTCAGGTTGTTACAGGTTCAACTCATATTGCTAGTCACATTCCCAGCCTTCTATTTAGTGTAGATTATAGGCTAGAAAGTTGGCTATTTTACCCTTGTCACATACCTATCAATGGCCCTTGTTGTCAGAGGTAGGGATTCATATTCCCATTGCGGTGAATCACTTGTTTTGACTGCATGCCCTTGAAGATTAATAGAACTTGAACTTGGGTCCCTAGTAATAGATTCACCAGAGTCAACAGCCAGAGCAGTCAAAACACAGGCCAAATACTTGAGTCTAGTTCCTTTCCTTAGGGCAGATTTTATTTAAATATAGAAGATGCAGTAGGTTCAAGGTCATACAAATTTGCTTAGCAACAAAGACTCTACTGCTTTCTACAAGCTGGGTATGGGAGGAAATATTCCGCCCCTCCCCCCAATAACTTTTCCAAATTCTGTGGAGAGGTCCTCCCAGGTACTTCCCAGATACAGTCTCCTGTCTGCTCTTGTTGGCTGAATGAATGTCACACACATTTGCTCCTGATTCTGTGCACTACAGTTGCCCCTCCCAGTTTCAACTGGCCTAAGGACTCTAGCAAGTATGCTGGAATATGCACATGCACCCAAGCCCCAGAACCCTGTTACAGTTCCAATAAGCCATGTCTAGACAATAGCTGAAGACAAGAGACCTTTATGTCAAATATAGTGACATGCAAAGAAGAAAATATGAGTTAGGAATGAGAGCTGGTGGTAGATGAGGATAGGAAGGCACAACATGCCAGGGGTCCGAAGACCAGGAAAACAGAATAGAAGAAGAAATTAGAGACAATGTGTGATCTCTGGCTTATAAAGCTGAAATTTATTTTTCGCTTTTGGGTTTTTTTATTAAAAGGCCAAAAATAAGGTTCATGGTTAGTTTGAAATTTATATTATTTGGTTGCAAAATATCAAAATATTTGTGTGCACAATACCTTGGCATGCAAAATAAATGGTTCTTGTGAGATCTGCTTTGAGAACCAAGCATTGGAATCTAACATTATTACATTCGGAGACAGTCTGATGTATTAAATAAATAAATAAACAAACAAACAAATAAATAAATAAAAGCAGCAAAAAGTGTTGAACATATGAAACTAATGCTAACACTGATTTCTTTAGAATGTCTTGTATTTCCCATAATACTTATGAGTGTGATGGAGTTCAGAGCTTCTGGTTCACATGTGTTGGGTCTTTTAATAGAACATAATTTGCCACTGACAACTTTATTTAGAATCCCAAATAAACATCCAGTAGGCTTCTTAGGGTCCACTCACCTCTTTCTCTTAAGGATATTCGTCTGAAATTTTCTAAAAAGCCAAAGATTACACTTTTATTTCAAAATTTGCCTCATTAAATTTGTCCTATTAAATTTTGTTTCTTTTCACAAAACCTCTTCAGTTTACCTACTTTTGTTTGCCAAGTTATGAGGCTGGGGTCAGTCATGCTTCAAATTGGTGCTGTAATTCTTGACAGTACAATGATCACAGTGCTGGTCCTTTGAAAATACCCAGGATTGAATATTTATGGCTGATACATGTTTTGGAGCTGGGCAGAGCAGAAGCTATCAGACTAGAAGATTGCCTACCATCCTATGATGGACATTTAATTGACTGTTTGACCAGTGGATCCCATATCTATTGTGAAGCAAATAAGACAACCCTCTACTTGTTTGAGATCAAGCAAGAGATTAAGCAAGGACAAAAAAGTAATGTAGCTGGGAAATAGGTTTGTTATTTTTCTACAAAGAATGCACAAGAAGGAATATGCTAACAAATATCAGCTGCATCCATGAGCTATATGAAAGATTTGCTTAAAGCCATTTTAAACACCAGCTTCAGCCCATATAAAATATCAGCTTTACAATGCTTATTCCTAGTTTGTACAGCTGGGGGCTTTGACCCTTCCTCAACAGATGGTGTAGATAGATGTCTTAGCATATATTTTCAGGATCCATGTAAGATTTAAAAAAACATGCTATCTTTACTATTACTCTTTGTGGCATCAATGACTGGTTAAGAAGGAAAGCAATACCTAAAAATAATTGTGATTCAAATTCCCTGGATATTTTGAGGCAACTGTAGAATATGAATTACACTCTATCAAACCATTCTTCACAACTGAGGCCTTTTCTTACAAGTCACCATCTGGAAATTATCAAGATGCGCAGGAACTAGAAAATGTATAAACAGTATGGTCTGATTATGAACGTGGGAGTGTAGGGATTAAAGACAGAATAACTAATTTGTTTTTATTTATTTATATATTTCATTGGTTCCCAAACTGTGTTCCGTGGAACACTGGTGTGCTGCATGATGTGAATAAGTGTTCTGTGAAAGAATCGTAATTAAAAAAAAAAGTCTAATTTTTTTTTAATTTTAAATTTGGCATATTTGAAGCGTAGTTTACAACTCTTTTTGTATGACTATAATTTCTAAAATAAAATATATTTGAGAATAAATAACACAATTTTTTATTTGAAAACCAAACGACTATAAAATAATATTATAAGTGTTCCATAAATATATACCAGGCTAAAAAGTGTTCCCTGGCCAAAAAAGTATGGTAATTGCTGATATATGTATTTAACCTTTGCAGAGCTTTGAAGCCATGTTGGTCTCAGGGTACTAGACAAGGTGGGTGAGGTAATATCTTGTATCGTCTCTTTTACCTACAGAAGTTAGTCCAATAAAAGAGATTACTTCATCAGCCTTATCTCTTATTTATTTTAAAAATTCCTGAACAGGAGAGTAGGTTCTTGGAAGGAAGACTTGCATAAGACTAAACCAAAGGTCCAGACAATATAGCTTTCCTGTTCTTGGTCAACTCCTATAACGTTAAGTCTCCCTACTATGCACAAATACTACTATCCCCAGTCACTGAAGCAATTTTCCTGGGATATAGCCATCGCTGGAAATGGCAACTTGAGTTAAGCATTATATTTAGGGACCTTTTAGGAAGAAGAAAATGATGCGTGTTCATGAGCCCTCAAACCATCTGTGGAGTAATAAAGGCACTGCTGTTTCTCTCTCTATCATTTTCTTGTTGACACTCTTTGGGAGATCAGATTAAGTTTGACTGAAGCCAATGGAAAGGCTCCTGTTGATTTCAGGGAAGTTGGTTCAGGGCCTTACTGAGGCAAAGTAGAAAATAAGAAAGCTCCAATAGTTTCCATTTGTCAGTGCAAGAGCTGAGCTGAGCTCTCACTGACTGTCAAGGGAAGACTTAAGAGCTGTGTCCTTTTCAACTGCACTGGTGCAGCTCCATGGACCGCAATCTGGGATTCAAATTTAGAGCTTCCTCTTGGCTGTGCTTATCAGGTATAGAGCCCTTCTCATCTATATATTTAAAATTGCTTTACAATAGAGGTAACTGAGGCAAAGGATTAAATAACTTGCTCCAGGTCCAGCAGCAGGTTAGTGAGAGAGCCAGGAAGAGAACACTCATGGTAGAAGAGAGAGAGACAAGACTTAAATGTAGTGAATATAAAGTGGACTCTGTAATGAGGATACCAAATGCAAATAGCTTCTGTAATTCTCCCTGAGGCTGTAGTTCTCAGTTTAAACACAGCCTGTGTTGCTAAACATCACTAAAGTACTGACCTAAACCAAGCAATCATAGATGGTGTTATTGCAATGTACATAGCCAACTCAGAACCATCTGATAAAAGAGGTAATTTTTAAAGACACTCTGGTAGACATGAATTTATGATACCCTAGTGCAGTGCTATATATTTTCACTCTGAAGTTTACCAAATACCTATATTTATCGTAGCAAAACTTTCAAACAAAATGGTGAAAAATGAAGTTTCTATTAGAGGATACATTTCATTATAATTGAGGGAAAAATGCAAAAAAGTTTTGCAAAATTGTTTTAGGCCTCTGGGGATTGATTCTTTATATATAGATATAGATATATACACACACATATATGACTGTGGCTTCTATGGTTTGATGCCAGTAGAATTACATTTCTTAATATGGGATTGCTCATTAACATGATATGTCCACTATTACCATATTAATCACAAATTGATTTCCTTTACACACAGGGTAGTTGAATAACTAATAATTGAAACAGACATTAACAAAGATAGCTTTTTTATGAATTACTGACATCAATATTACCTTTGATAGCTACAATGTAAATTACTATTTTCCAGCTGTCAAATTTCTTTTGCGAGGATACTTTGAAAATAAAATGTGCAAAACCAAAGCAGTTATTGTAGGCCATACAGCTGAAAAAGTTATTTTTATTCTGATACTATTTTTAATTTGCCCTTTAAAGAAAGAGTGCAGATTTTTAATACTGTATATGTATACACACATTCTGCTTAAGGAATTATCTCAATGTTCTGTAAATTTTTAACATTGCCCTTTATAAATGTTTCAGGGGCTATAGAAATGAGACAGGCCTATAAGAAGTTTAATGGGTCCCTGTTTAGCCATTTGTAATGGGGATTTAACTGCTCTGTTTGTGAGCTTCAGCCAAGAAAACAGATTACCTTCATCAAGTGCTAATACTCCAGAGTCAATCTAAACTCTGTTCAGCTATGGAAAGGTATCATGGGATGTCAACAAGTACTATAAACACTAATCCAGCAAACTTGTCAGCTGCTGTATAAAAAATTATTTCTAAATCCAAGCTTCAAGTGCAACACTACTCTTCCTTCTCCAAGGCATAAAAAAATATGGTGCATCATCAGGGACACATCTCAAAATTCAGAATACTCTGCTCATGATAATTGAAACTGTTGCAGTTAAAGGGATGCTTACTGAATATCTGCAAGACAAAGCATCTGATAAATATGAAAAAAAAAATCAAGGCCTTAGAGATGACACCATCACAACACAACAGATTTCATCAAAATATGTTTGCTGAGGCACTAGATGGCTCAGGGGACTGGTAATGGAATTTAAAAGATTTTCCATCTGATTCTCCATTTTGAATTAAATCCTAGTGTCTGTAGTCAATGAAAATTATTACCAGCCAACAGGGGTGAAAGTAATATTAATTTCTTACCAGTATGGGGGCTGGCTCTGGCTCCCAGAAGGGGCGGGCTCTTGGGCGGAAGGGGTGGGCCAGTGGGTCAGCCTCCACCAGCGAGTTCATTTGGGCTGCCTGGCCCCTGACGCCCTGGGCTCCAGCAACAATTTAAAAGAGTCTGGGGCTGTAGCCGCTGCTGAAGTTGTAGCAGCAATGACCGGGAACCCTTGCCCCTTTTAAATCACTGGCCCCAGGGCAGCTGCCCCTTTTGTCGCCCCCTGCACTCCAATGTCGACAACCCGGAGGGCAAAGGGGGCAGTGGTGTTAAAGTGCTGCCGCAGTAGCTTTAACGTCGTTACCCATTTGATATGGTTTCCCATGACCTTCTCATAAACTAGGGAAATACAACCCAGATGGAGCTACTATATAGGGGGTGCTCAACTGGTTGGAAAACTGTTCTCAGAGAGTAGTTATCAGTGATGCACAGTCAAGCTGGAAAGGCATATCGACTGGGGTCCCATACGGATCAGTTCTGGGTCTCGTTCAGTTTAATATCTTCATCAATGATTTAGATAATGGCATAGAAACTACACTGATAAATTTTGCGGATGATAACGAACTGGGAGGGCATGCAGATGCGTTGGAGGACAGGGTTAAAATTCAATATGATTTGGATAAACTGGGAAAATGGCCTGAAGTAAATAGGATGAAATTCAATATGGACAAATGCAAAGTACTCACTTGGGGAGGAGCACTGGAGATTTTTAAGAGCAGGTTAGGCAA
The DNA here is from genome assembly GCA_007922305.1 of Dermatemys mawii. Taxonomy (NCBI): domain Eukaryota; kingdom Metazoa; phylum Chordata; order Testudines; family Dermatemydidae; genus Dermatemys; species Dermatemys mawii. The sequence continues at coordinate 17,935,488 of ML677363.1, forward strand.
CACCTGTCAGGGATGGTCTAGATAACACATAATCAAACCTTTAGTGCAGTGGATTGGACTAGAAGACCTCTCAAGGTCCCTTCCTGGCCTATGATTCTAGAATCTTGCTGGCAGTCTCATTGTTGCAAAACCTAACTGATTTAGGAGCCTAAATAGCATTTAAGGTGCCTAGATCACTTTTTAAAATAAGATGTAGGCCCCTAAATCAGTTAGGCGTTGCAACACTAAGCACAGCAAAAATTTGGGCCCATATGGCTAAGTGCTTAGCTGGATTAGAGGCAGCACTCCCAGCACTTTGTTGGATCAAGCCCATATTAAGGAATTGTGCACAACTGTTTCCCACATCATCCATAAACAGAAAACTTCACTCTCCAGGGCTTTCAGTCTGGCACATTTCATGAGCACTAAAAGGTTGGCATAAGGAATCTTTGAGATGCCTTTCTTGATTTTTCTTCTCCTTTGGCTACAGCATTTATTTGATATGATAAAATGGTGTTATCATTTTTACACAGCTGAAACTGTGTTCTTTCAAAGTTTGGCTAGATATATTTATTGTTTCCCAGTCAGATCCCCTACTTCATATATACAGTATGCTTGAGAGTAAATATTTTTCTCAAAGCTTTGCTAGATTATAAAGAGGTGTGTTCAATGAAAGAGAAATTATAAGAATTACATATGATTGGCATATGGAAAAATATAAACAGAACCCTATTTGCATTACAGTACATTAGGAGAATTTCTTTTATGTTTATTCAACAAATGTTTCCTAAAAGGTTTTCCTTCAAACTAAGAAATTTAATTTTCTGTCTAATGTTATTCTCGGTGGTTATAAATTTAATTAGCTTCTTAAGCGTCACATTTACTTGCATTTGAAATAAATGTAATCTGTTCTTAGTATAACTTTTTGAAATCAAAACATGAACTAAAAAGGGGCAAGTCTGATTAGTGGAACAGATACTGTAGCAAGTAATCATAGCAATGAGATGTTAATTGGTGTCTGGGTGGTTCTATTCATAGCAACAATAGGCCATAATAACACTCAGTGTCCTCTGCTGCTCAACTGTATTTTGCCGTGGCATTTATTATACTGACAATTATATTGTACTTGAATTTCCTGCCTGTCTTCCCAATAGTAAGGTACATAACATGAATCAGGCACCTGTGATTTTGTGAGGCACACTGTTTGGAAGTAATATACTGTAATTTACCATAACTTCTGTTTGTTTCTGGAAGTCAATGCACAGAAGTATAACAAATTTTCTGCACATCAAAAAGAGCTAAATTGTGAGCCTTGTGCTTACACAATCAGTCCCAGACTGTCAGTGGGATTAGTTTCAAGAGTCAGATGAGTAGGATTTAGCCCAAATTGTAAAGAAACAGGAAGAAATCATGGGGTTTAACAAGAGATTTTCCATTCATCACTCTGATCTCTGCATACATGTTATATCCTTTTTTAACGTCCCACCCCATCTGTCTTGTCTATTTTGATAGCCAGCTCTTCAGCTGAGACTGTCTTATTTATATTTGTATCAAACCTAACGTGATGGAGTCTCAGTCCTATTCTGGGCCCTAAATGCTACTGAAATACAAATAATAAAATAATTTTCTGTGCTTTACGGCACAGGTCAGAATTGGAACCAGTGCAGAGCTGCATCACACCACTAGCACAGTGCCTTATGGAACTGGATGGAGCCCCATGACTATATCACCCTGAAAGAGGTGCAATGACTATCCTCTTCCTATCTGTTTTGGTGAATCTAGCATCAGCAGTAGCACCAGTGCTGCAACGGTGAGAGACTCCTTGTATATACCACTGGGAACATATTGTTCATAATTAGTACATGTGATTGAATACACACTGTAGTCAGAGGCGTACTTTTGGGAGGTAATTTGGAGGAATGAGAACAGAGAAGTTCTAATCCCGGTTCTGTTGTGTGTCTTCGTACAAGTCCTTTCAAAATTTCCATGGTGCCTCAGTTCCCGCATCTGTAAAATGGGGTTAATAATAATTGATCACCATACTTGGAGATTCTTCCCAAAATACTCTGAGCTTTCACTTGGTCCTCCAAGAGACCCTCAGATTTTGAAGAGGCCAGAATGCCTGTCACTTCTTTGGACTGAGATCCCATTATTCTAGGAACTTTACAGGAAACATACATAGACATGGTCCTTGTTCCAAAGACCTTACAGTCTAAAAAAGAATCCATGCTCAAAGTCCTTAATGCTTTGTAATCTTGACACTTATTTAATTTATATTATTTAACCCACAAATGAAGATCATTTTATTGGTATGTGTGAATGCTCCTTTGTTTTGACTTTGATACCTTAAATGTGGGAATTACATTTGCTGCCTTCAATCTAGTCCTCTGCTAATTACCCTTATGGAGCAAGTCATGCTTCTTTCTCAGAAGGTTTTCCTATTTCCCAATCCCTTTGGAATTTTGGCATGTAATTGATCTGAGCCTAGGTCTTTACCAATTTTTCAAAATTATTGTACATATAAGAAGAATTATGCAAGAGAAAATATGGAACCTAAGAACATACAAGTTTTGGGAGGACAGGGTTTGCTGTTGTAGTTTATTTTAAGATTCTGAACATGAGACTCAGCTACATTTATGAAGACAAATTAAAAAAACCCTCTCATGATTTAGAAACTACTTCTAAGAGACCTAGTCTCCTGTTAGGACATGCAAAACATTAAATAATAGTTTCAGATTGACTATGAAGGTGACAGGAAAAACCTCTAGTTTTCACTACCTCTACAAGAAAAGTCAATCCTTTAGGATTTAAAGGGTGTTCAAAAATACTTAGTAAATTAACCAATATATTTTAGTTGAAATAAATTAAATTTTTACTTGCTCAAGTATTGTTACACTGCACTAAGCAATGGGGAGGTGAGATGGGAAATAGACTTTCCTTCCTGCCCAAAACCTTTGTGCAGTGACAAAGGGAGCTCATCACAAAACCTCTGTGAAAAGACTCTTTTTGCAAAGCCAAATGGGTGAAAATTTGCCACTTGTTATATGGCTGAACTTCAGCATTTCTCACTGTAAAAACATTTATAATTTACCTTTGTGGAAATCAGCAAAACTTGGCAAATGCAGAAATCGGAGTTTTTGCATAAAGACACTTCCCATTTCACATACCCTACAACTTAACCTCTTTCATATGTGAAAGTCAAGTGAGGCACTCCGGGCTGTAACCATTCACTTTCATGTCCCTGATGTCATCAAAACATCAGGTAATGGCATGACTGGGCTTAATCATTCATAGCTGATAAGCAGAAGAGGATTGCATCAATAATGCAGCCTTAATTGGGGTTATAAATATCAACCTGGGTAGGATTTAAAACACAAAGAAGAATGAGTTGAGGAAGTGATGAAGGAATAAGTTTTGATAAGAGCAGGATTGAAAATAATGAATGAGAGAAAAATGAGAGAGGAAAAAGATGAGACAAGACAGACAACAAAAAATTCATACATGCAGACATGAGATTTAAAACAGAAACATCCTGTAGCTGCTTCTCTCTTCACCTTTAGTGAACAAGGGATAACCAGAACTCAGTTCACCAAACCTGAGCCCAAAGTTTCCCCTATCTGCGCAAAAACCTAGTAATCCTATCACTACAGAGCATCTTTCTTGTCAAACCAAACTCTACCCTCCTTCAAACAACAACAACAAAATAAAAGTGCTTCAACAATCCTGACTACAGTTTCCCTGTAATTTTTTGATGAAGTGTTTTTTCATCAGGAAATGCTGATTGGTTGAAATCAAAATTTTTAACAGGATCGCTTTTGATTAACTTTTCTTGGATAAGGTTTCTCAGGTCAAAGTGTGTGTGTGTGCGTGTGCGTGTGCGTGAGACCCCGACCTGTTGGATTCAGAGCAGGTATATAAATCTCTCTGATTTTTTTAGGCAAAAATTCAGAAAAGGTTCACATTCATCCCAATGCAAAACAGGACACTTTGAAAGCATTACAATTGCACAGGATGGGAAAACTGTATCCTGCTCACCTGTAATCCTGACCCAGGAAATAAAATTCTATTTTCATTCATAATCAAGGAGACAATACAGTTTTCATAGTGCAGTCACATATATTCCAACAAAATGTGATTCAGCTTGTTCAAAATATCTTTCTAGTATCTTCTACAACAAAGCAAATGTGACCTGTGCTAGTTTACTTCTGCGGGAAACTGCATGAGAATGAACAACTCTTGCATGTAAAACAGATTCCTCATACCCTGAAATTGATTAACTAAAATAATTACAATCAATTAACAACCTTCCAAGGGTTGCCACAATCCAAGGAAAGAACAAAATCAAGCAGGTGACCTTTAGCATTAAATATGCAGGAAAATTTACATACTAAGTTAATACAAAAAGACTCAGGGCCAGATCCTCATCTGACACAAAAGAGCTGGTGACATAGCTGTACTGGAAACAAATATGGCAACAATAAAAGTTAAAGGTTTGAAGAAGAACAGAGTATAAATCACAGCAGATTCAGCCTTTTTATCTGCTCAACATTCTTTATCAGGAATATTTGTGAGCAGAGCGATTTCCTTCATTTTAATTCATTCTATGAATTCACTCAATTACTTTACAAATTTAATTTTTCTTTGGCTTGTTCCTATATGTCTCAAAACAAGTGTTTTGGTAAATTTTGACTGGTCACAAGAGTTTAATGGAACTGTAGCTGTTCCCCAATGGTCTTTTTCTTTCTAGTCTGTGTAGTCCTGGCCTCAGGCTATGGTTCTGCGCATGGAACTGAGGAACACTCTGCCCAGGTGTATTAAGAATGTCCAATCCCATATGTTATATACCAGGAACTTTATAACATTTTCTGGCCTGGAGTTTTCTGTCAGCACTATCATAGTATTTATGTGTGAGCATGCAGTGGAGGTTATTGACAGATGCTTGGATGGTTTGTTTTGTTGTCTCTGTGTCTCGGGACAAGTGTTTTCCTCCTGGTTTAGTATCCTTATTATACTATATAATAACTGCCATTCCTGGTCACTGAATGGATAGAAGAAAAGGAGTCATATGTAAAGAGGATGAAGAAACCTCTGTGCAGAGTTGGTATATTTAGGTCCTAGCATAAGGCAAGCATCAGCCCTAACATGGGAGCCAGCACAGTTTTGTCATAACACACCACTTCTGCCAGCTTCAGATGATGATAGGCTGTTGCAAGGAAATATCAGGCCAGTTTGTTCAGTGTGATAGAGAAAGCAGTCAAGGACTTTGAATTCAGACTCCAGGGGGACATAGAGCATATTGTTTAGTTGTAGTCTGACTAGTTCAGTGTATCTTATGGTGTCTGGAGAAGACTGTTTAGCAGAGTGTGACATATTTCTGGAGTATACCAAGATAAATGACAATGCTACTGTGGAACTCCTTAATCGTGAAGATTTGGGAATGAAGAAGCAGAAAGGTGATGAAACTGAGTCATAGAAAAAGGTACTAGAAGAGGAGCTCTTACAGAATATTGCTAATACCTTACTTAACAGTGTCCATAAAAAAGTACATATAGCTTCTGAGACGGGTTGTAGGGGAGAAATTGGAGCTGGAATAAGAGACCAAACACAAAAAGTGATGCAAGTCCCTGCAGCCCCATTTATGTTTCTAATGCTGCACTCAGGCAATTTCACTGGAAACAACCAAAACAAATTATAGCTGTGAGTATCTGTCCCAGTGATCCAACTCATATAATAGTAAAGTATTAGCAATATTCTGTAAGAGCTGCTCTTCTAATACCTTTTCTATGACTCAGTTTCATCACCTTTCTGCTTCTTCATTCCCAAATCTTCACGATTAAGGAGTTCCACAGTAGCAATGTCAGCGAACAGTTACATGCAAACTGACCCCTAAGAGCTGGGTATTTCATTTCTCATTAACCATATAAAGCATAATCATAGCAATGTATATGCTCATCAGAAGAGCCTGGCTCAGAAGCATCTTGAATTAGGAGAAGGGGTGCCTCTCTCATCACTAAACAATGACTCAAGGCAGCAGAACCAGCAACAGACTTCATTGCTCCTAAGAGCCTCAGTGTTTTCCTACACCAGCTGAATTTAGCTTAGGATAAGGTTGGCAAAAGTATCACCAGGAATAACCTCTCAGTCTTCTTTAGTGAATGCTACCTATGCAAAGATGCTGGCACTTATTACATGTGGCCAGAAGTTTTTCTTTTTAAATGATAGTTGCTACTATTTCATGATAGCATGTACCTCCTTTCCCCTCCTGCTCCTCACAAAACAGGCTACATGAGGGCTCTGCTGATCAGCAAGGTAGTAAGTCATACTCATGTCACCATGAGAGCATGCACCTAACTGCAGACACACAGATAAGCCACTGATTGCATTGACAGTACACAATGAGCTGAATTCAGCAGTAGTAATCAGCATGTTACACTGCACACTTCCAGACTGTTCTAGAACAATGGATGGTGATATAGTCTCTCATTCACACCTGTAGTCTCTGATAAGTGGCAAAACACAAGACAGACAATGCATGATGGCAGTTTTCTATATGCAACCTACTATGTTTCAAGTGCTCCCTCATCACTCAATGAGAACTTTGTGGGATTCTTACCACAACCAGAAAGAATTGTGAACACTTCAGCTGATCTCATGCCATACAACATTCTTCATGTGGAGAATCAAATTTCATATTGCTTGATGAAGGAGAAGGCAGAAACAGTGAAATTTCATGTCCTGGATTAACTCTAAGAGCATCAATTAGCTACATACCACCTACTCTTCATTCAGATTCAGCAATCTGCATTTAGATTTATAGACTGTTAAGGTCAGAAGGTACCATTATGATCATCTAATCTGACCTCCTGCACAATGCAGGCCACAATCTCATCCACAGATTTTCTGCCCCAGCTCCCTACATGGCCCCCTCAAGGATTGAACTCACAACCCAGCATTTAGCAGGCCAATGCTCAAACCACTAAGCTATCCCCCACCCTTAACACCAGCAGCATGGTCATTAACCATGACTCTGTGACACCTCCAGTCCATACACATGGTCAATGATACATACACCAAAACAAAGAAAAGCTGCATAAGAAGGAAAGCACTAAAAGATAGATCTACAAGTGGCCCATGCCTCCCTCCCGCCAATTCCTGCTTAAAACCTCATGCTTGAAATTACTAGGTCTTACTTCCAACTTGAAAGAAAAGATCAACTGACCTAGTGGCTGTGTGTGTGTGACTGGAATGATCATAATGGAAATGCCAGGCAGGACTAGTGTGAAAGTAGTAGTTGAGTGAGGGGAGAGCTCGGGGAGATCCTGGAATACTTTGATTTTATTGATGCCAAGCGGCAGACCTCATCCAAGGTAAAGGCTGCACATATGGCCAATGCACTATTGTTATATCTGTCAGTATAGATCCTCAACTATATTGGTAGAAGTACAGGGATCCATAGCTGTCCTTGTTTTATGTTCAGTTGTACAAATCCCACTGGTAAACTGAGCCTTTCCTCTAAGTGCCTTCTGAGTACAGCAGATGCTGTAGTCACCAACATGTGAACTTGCCTCTCTACAGAAAATATGCAGGGGTTTGAACATCATAAAAAGGAACAAACCATGGCTTCCACAGGCATACAGATTACCAAAACTAAAAGCAGGGAAGCAGATGCACAGGCCACAGACAGGGATAATGAAGCGGATAACATGAAAGACTTGGAGCACCAACAGTTGGTTTATTTCTCTTTCTGCCTCTCTGTGTGTCTGCCTCACACTCGCACATCCATAGAGGTTTTTATTTGAAGTATGTTATGAAAAGGTTCCTTACCCTACTGACAGCAAGTGTGGCCAGGCCTCCATTTTCTTCCAACTGGCAGGACAGATTCTGTCTGTGTCTCAGTATTCTCCTGGTCTTGAGTAGTTTAGGCCTTCAGCCAAACTATAAGCTCCCTCAGTCCCCTCTGGGGTAAAAAAAGAGTCTAATTCCTTTTACTCTTCAGTTCAGAGATTCCACAAAGAGTTATTCACCTTCCTCAGATCACAGCCCTCTCTTTAGGGCCTGTGTAATCTCATCCTTCATTGGTCACAACAGCCCTGTACCCATTGGTTGCAGGAGTATCCACTCATCCCCCCAAAGGGTACAATCAAAGTGGAGAGCATGTTAGTTTCCTTTTCTACCACAGACTTTAGGCCCAAAGCCCCAAACAACAAAGCAGCCATCTGCTTCAGCCTCAAATTTTGCTTTAGCCTTCCTCCAGGATTACCTCCTATCCAGGCTAACTGACTTCCCTCTCTCCCTCTATGGCCCCTTTCCCCGATTCTTTTCCAGCACCTGCTTATCAGGAAACCTCAGTGCAGGTCTTGCCCAGACCCCTACCAACAAGCTGCTGTTCTAGCTAGCTCTACTCACATTGAGATTGTGGGTTGGCTTCTGAGTAGGATTTGCTCTTCCCTTGTGGTCATAGTGATCCCTGAGAACTACAAGTCCCAAAATTCCTTTGTCTGGGAGGAAGCCAAGCACAGAGCAGAGCCAGCATTTCTCTTAAAGGCCTGCCTTGTCCTGGGTCAAAGCTGCTTGAGTACTTCTCATGCGGATGTAAATATGCTAGTCATGAATAGAACTGGTCATAAATTATTTTCAATTTTCCCACAACAATAATCAAGACATTTTTGTTAAAATCAAACCCCTGACAAATGTTTTCATTTTGATAAAAGATCATTTAGAAAAAAAAGATATAAAGCACTTTGATAATCTTGAAACATCCCACTTCAAAATTTCCAATATGGAAAATTTTGAATTTTTGTTTCAAAATGACTTTTTGAAAATAAATTCATTTTTATATAAAAATAGTTAAAATGTGATAAAGGCTCAGCAAAATCAAAACAAAATATTTCCCTCAGCCTCTACTGTTTTTCAGAATTCCATTTTGCAGGAAGTTTTAAATTTTTTAAATTCTTTCATTTTGGAATGGAAAATATTCAAAATCACAACATTTTGAATCACATGAATCAGGAAATCTGGTTTTTACCCAGCTCTGTTTATGAGCATACTATGGTAAGAGTTAAAAAGCCCCTTTCCACAAGTATTTATGTAAATGTAACGAATTCCCCTGGGACTGACAGTAGTATTTGAATCTGGGACCTTCAGCATTACAACTATATCGTGGTACTTTTATATGCCCATCATCCCTCCTATTTGAGACCTAAAAAAAAAAAAAATCACCTCCTGTAAGTTATTTTTCCCATTTTGCAGATGGGGAAATGAAAAGACAGAGTAAATTAAGTAAGGTCACACAGGAAGTCTGTCACTAGGACAGACCTAGGACCTAAACCCAGGTCTCTGTGGCTAAAGCCAGTGCCCTATCCAGTTTACTATCCTTCCTTTGCTGTTTGAGCAAAGGATTAAACCTCTTGTTTTGCTGAAGTGAGAGCTAAGTCCATTAGCTAGAAGTAATAATAAAATGTATAAATCTCTCATGTACAGCAGCCACAAGAGGAAGGCAGAGACCACACAGTCCTAGAGTGAATTATATGTGGAATATACAATCACAAAAAGGGGGGTGAGTACACTGAATTTATTTTTATTTTATTTATTTTAAAATTTTTGTGAAAATGTTACTACGATGCTTGTCCTGAGTTAGTGTAAAAGTAGTAACAATTCTTAGGGACCTTGTAATACAGAAGCTGCACTTTGGCATGTGTTCTACACCTTCTTGTCCTTTTTGCCATCAGAAGTATACAAGTCATATTCCTATTATATCAGCAGTCAGTTTGTTATCTGCTAAGCACAGTGGGCCAAAATGTGTTGGGCACAGGATTGTTTTGGATCTGAAATCTATTTTAGAGTTACTGCTGGTCATACAGCTACAGTTCCCTTAATGGAAAGTGATTTGTGTGGCAAAGACAGCAAAATTAGATTATTTACCTCTTCGCAGGCTGAACCCCCTATTCATTCGATGAGGGCGGTGGACCAAGCCAAAACAGCAGTGAATGGGGGAAAAGATCAATGAGTGGAGGAAATTCAGTTTCCTGGTCCCTCCAAGAGAAAAATAGCAAAGGAACAGCATGTCGTCCAATGCATTTTCTTTGAACAATTTCCTAATCATTATCTGGAAATGCATATTTCGGTAAAGAGCCCAAAATCATTTTTGGAGATAAGGATCATCTTGTGAACCAGCCTATACAACACATTTTTGAACACTTATCTAATTTTCTGTGCACTGTAACCTCTCACACCATATCATAGTGCAGCTAGTCCCATGTCAAATTGGAAAGCTCTTCTAAAATGGGGAAAACCCAAAACATATCCATATAATAGTTGGAATTAATTATAGTATTACAGTTTTATTTGATCATTTTTTGTGTTTCAAAGATGTCAGATATAAGATCTAAATATTTCCATAATACATGGGCATTAGCACTTTTTCTCATCATCCTCAACTTTTATAGTGCCTTCCCTAAACCGTAGGAGCCAATCCTGCAAACATGCACATGAACAATGTTATTCTCATGAGTAATCACAGTGACTTCAGTGGAACTACTAATTTGTCTAAAGTTACTCAGGATGCACACTTCCGTGACTGGGCCTATAGGCATGACTATTTAAAAGGCTCTTTTTGAGAGTCAGCCCATCATTTGTAATGATCAGTTTTAGTCAGCACTTATGGTAGGCTCTGATAGAATTACCTGCCATTTCCAGATTTTTTAAAACAATATTTCCAGTCCTTAGAATAAGCTGTACTATTCTTGCTGACCCATTCCACTAATTGTCCTTCTGTGTAAAAATCCATGTTTTGGTTTCCTGCAGAAAAACACATATCATTTATGGAGTGAAATGAAATCTTCTATAATTGGGCACAACGAGTTACAGAAAATTATAGCTAAAATTGTGTATTTAATAGCTTTTTTTGCTAGTGATTTCTCCCTTAGTAAAACTTCCGCTGAATGGATCCTTATCTTTTGGGATACATCTTTTCCTTGATGCAGATGCATAACTCTAATTTATATCAGAGGGAGTTACCTGTGAGTCGAGGACTAGATCATGCAAACCCTTCCTCACATTAATAGTCTTTATTCATGCAAGTATTCCTGTTAGCATCATTGACACTACCTGTGTGAGGACTACTCATGTAGGTACTGTTTACAAGGTTTGGATCCCAAGAGAACAGATCTGTCAGCCCTTTAACACATTGCGGGATCACTTTCCATTGTGTTGCTCCATACTAGGGTCCATATTCTGATACCCTTCTGCATACAGAATAGTACCTTACTCAGCAAATACTCAGCTGAAAGCACTGGAAATGCTCAATGAGAGAGGGAATAAACAGGATGAAGAAAGATATCAGTTGAGCCCAAAGGAAACATAGGGGATGATGAGAGTTACTTTGATCTAAAACTGGAGTAATACAGTAGTGAATCTGGCCCAGATTGCATAACAAGTTGATTGTGTGCTGGAGCAGCAACAATAAAATAACGTTCTGAAAAATGGTAGAAATAATTATGATTTCACAAAGATAGAATGATTCTTTTAAATAACATAAGATTACCCATTTACTTTTCTTTTGGAAAACTGCCCTATTAGATATAACAGTGATGCACACAACAGGATAAAATATTTTTCACGTTATGTCTTCCTGTTACTCCACTTTTCCTGACTGATGATTCTCTTTCTCTCTTTTTATTGACTTTTGATTTTGCAAGCCTAACTCAAAAGCAAAGTCCCAAAAGAGAGAAGCAGTGATATGTGACCATTCAAAATAGCTGCCTGTCTTTTGGTCCGCTATAGAAGATTTTTAAATCATCAAAAAAATTCAGTTCCTAAGGACAATAATCAATCCTGCTTAGCTGAGAAACTGGAGATCCCATGTTGGCTGTGTGCTTGGCAAGTAGCCACTTTCCTGCGTATTATAAGTTAAGTAGAAACAGAGCTAGGCAACAACAGGCGGCCTCAGGCTCCAGAAACGTATCCTCTCCTCCAATACAAAATGTATAATTCATAGTTAATACCTCATCTAAATATGCCCAAACAAAACGGAGGGTCCTGTTTTGCCCTTACTCAGACTCTGAATGCCTTAGAATTTAGCATAATTTAAACAAAATATAACATAATTCTTTCACAGATGTCATGTGATGTTTATATACTCTTCTTTGCAATTTAGGACTTGTAATTTTCAGAAAGTTTGACTGCATAAAGGACTGTGCATGTCCCAGAGACATAAATAAAAAATGATAAGATTCATGGAGCTAAGTAACTAAGGGAAAAATAGAAAGGGGAAAAAAGCCATTATTCTTATTCTCCAATTTTTAAAAAATTATGGCCTGCTCCTGCAACAGCAGTTGCATGTGTTGAAATCCTGGTAGGACTGGACTTGTATGCATTCCAGAAGGTTTTAAAACAAAACCCACATCTTTCATATAGCTTTGTAGGCTATCGAAGTATCTTTCCAGGATAGAAAAACCTCTGGGTGGCAAAGGACTCTTTGCCACTTCTGTCCCCTGTCTGAGTTTGTGGGGAGTGACCCAGGACTTGGCTGGTGGACAAGATGTGCCTGAAAAGTTGCTGTGCTGATGATCTAGGTCCTGGGGGTGACCATTCCAGCCAAGCACATATAGCCTAAATGTAATGCTGCTATAACTAGTGACAAGGGCCAAGCTGTCCCCTGGCAGGACCCAAATTCAAGGGAGCATAAAGGATATCAGGCCAGTGCTATTAACTGGTGTGAGAGGAGACTCAGACGCATTATCTATAGATTCTGAGAACTTCATTGCAGATATTAAAAATGAAGTCTTGCAATCAAAGGGGCCAAAATATGCTGCCAGTTATAGTTGTAATGCATGGCTGTACTGATTTTAAGGAAGCATGACTTAGAGCAAAACTTATGGAAAAATCCTGTAGGAGTAGTAGTAATATTTTTGTAGGACTCTTTGACATTAATAATGGTCCATAATGTTTACTTTAAAGACCTATAAAACTTAATAGAAAATTATATACTTCTATGGGGTTTTTTTGTTTTAATTGTTTTGTAGAATTCTATAGAAGGGATATAAATGTCCATTAAAAATCTATAGAATGCTGAAAGAACCTTTAGGAAGAATAGAATTTGCACTGAATTTCTACAGGACTTTCTGTCAAGGAGACTTCAGCCTTAAATGTTTTCAGTATTATTTCAAAATCATTCTTGAATTAGCAATAAAGCAGAGTGCTGATCTGTTCTGGCCTGAGATTGGAAATGGCTTTTGCCAAAATGTGCAGAACTCTCTGAATTATCAAAGGAGCTATATTTTAATATCTGGGCCCAGAGGTTTCAGCAGTGGTAGTGGGAGCTGCATGATTAAAGCTCCATTGGGAAAGTTTCCCTTCCCTCCTCCTTGCTTCACATCTATATCTTGTATCATAGACTATTCCACTGCAACTTGATCGCAATTCAACATTAATCAGGGTAGTATACAAAAACTTGAAAAGCAATTCACCTCTGCTACAGGTGTAACTTTTCAAATTTGAAAGTTACAACTAAGTTCAGGTAAGCATGTTCACTTTCCAGGACTTGTCTGATCAAAACCTCCAGATCTTTTGATCCTGTGTACCAAGATTTTCTAATCCCATGGTGCACTGTTAGTACACAAATTGCAAGGAAGCTCAATAAAATTAAACATTTTAAAAGACCATTTAGTAGGATGTCGTGAAGGGACCATTGTTCATGTACATCTATAGTATTTTACTGTAATACCCCAGGCACTACAGCTCATAAAGTGATACCACAGTATTTTGGACTATTTATTTTATCCTTTTATTTTGACATGGTGTGTCCCGCTGACACCTATCTGCTATAATGAAGAAAGGAGCAAGCCATCTGGCCACCTTCTGCCTGAAGAGGACCTTTGGTGGGAGAGGGAAGTGGGCCAACTTCCAATACTTTACCAGAAGGTCTGCTACTAGAGGTAAGCAATGGGGGTTGGAATCAAGGGACTTTGTGGAACATTCAGGATGTTTCAGTTCAGATGTTTTAAATGTAAGCAAAGGTTTAGTCAGGTTCTTATTGTATCCAAATCAGTTCACTCATCGTTAGTGCGAGGAGCTCATTTTAAAACAGATCTATTTATTTTTTAAAGTCAGGCTTTCATCCCATCATTTGAAAAATGTGGTGGGTGCATTTATATAAAACCATAATATTGATCACAAAGGTATATGGCAGAGTTCAATACTATGTATACAGCTCTGCCGATATCATTTAGTTGAACTGATTAGACTTTGATCTTCCCAGATTAGGCATAATAACCAAAATTCATTGAGCTTTCGAGAGTGTTATAATCTTTTGATTCATACATCTGCATTCAGTTCCACTGAAGTGAGGAAAAAACTCAAAAGTGGCTCTGTGTTGTCCATATAACAGGACTGAACAGTTATTTATTATCAGGAACAGTCAATACTGCTAGTATAAATTACACATGAGCAAGGTGATCCATTATCAGAGAAAGCTCTGTGATATTTATAAACTAAACAGTTCATACAATTCACAGAGAATGTTTCATTCCTATACAGAGATGGACAAATTGTTCCAAAATCTCTATTATATATATCTCAGTATATAATATAGGCACTAATAATGCACTAGAAAGAACAGCAATTATATCATATACCGTAATTATTTAAATAAGTTCCTATATTCAAATAGATTGCCCCTTGTGATTTAAAAATCTTTAGTTTGCAGGAGCCAAATGTTTTAAGATCATAATGCTATAAAAGGTTTTGCAACTATAGTCTACGATAAAATTCCCAAATTCTAAGCTGCTCACATTTTATTTCAGAATTAGTCTCCTTCATTGAGATATTACCTTGGCAATTATTAGGATTTTGCCTTCAGCTGGGAATTATTGGGCTTTTGGTTGTTGTTGTTGCCTTCTTTGTTGTTTTTACATTTAAAAGCTGTCTGATTCTAAAATGGAGCTATTTAATCCCTTGTCATCACATGGCCATAAAAATTGCAGGCAGACAGAAGTTAGCAATGGTTGCTTCACAGACCCCACAGCAATGCATGGTAACAGATTCTCAAAGCAGTTCAAAGAGTCCAGTTTCCATCTGTGTTTGGTGAAGGGTGCAAAAACCTCGGGGCCATCTGAAAACTCTGCTTCATCTCTAACACTTGGAATAACAAAGGTGTTATTTTTCAAAGCCACATTCTCCCCTCCTGGGGTGGCTCTGCAGATATAGTTCAGGGAAGGTGGAAAACTTCAGAGTAGATATTCTCCTTCTAGACTTTGCCTCCTTCAGGGAGTTCTTTTGAGGATGTCACAATATTGGCCTATATAACATGGGTTACTGCCAGCAGAGGCCAACAGTTAATGAACCCTATAGACAAATTCTTTCTTCAGATTTCTCTGCAAAAATCTGCAGAAAAATAGCATCCAGGTTATTTCCGAGCCCTGGAGTGTTATTTAATCAAAAGAAAGCAGAGGGTGCTCTATACCCATAGTACAAGCCAACATATGCTATATGTCACCATTTCATTCTGCTGTGCCAGTATCACTAAACACCACATTATGAAAACGATAACTTAAAGATGGTTGGATTGCTTTATTCCTAATAAGTTGCCGACTGCTAATGTTTGTCTGACCTTTGCAAATAAGGCAAACCTTCAACTCATTTATTTTCACTTTTAGTATTATTTTTTAATTTATTCTTTGAACACAGAGCACATTTATACAGGATGCTAACATAAGGAAACTGATGAGTAGCATAAAGTAATAACTGTTATTTATTGTAATCATATAGCACCAACAATATATTAGGCATTTAGAAGATTCTCACTGTACTATCAATGCACTTAGTTATTTACCATCTCTTACTGTATTTCTTGTATCCCGTATTTATCACACAAACATATATTTCCTATATTGGGAAAACAGAGTGGAGAATAAGTCAGCCAGAAAATACCGCTTACTCTCAATCATAAGTGTAATAACTGTAAGCTCTTGCTTAAATGCCAAAGTTGCTTAAGTAGTCCATGTTGTGGGGTACTGAGGTTTTTTTCAGCCCTTACGCTCATCTGAGAACAGGACATGCATTATTTATGAGCATTTTTGTTTTGCACAAATATTGCAATGCATGTGCTTTACTTGTACATTTAGGTTTGTCTCAGAGCTCACTAAGGGTCTGATCCACTTCCACCTGAGTCCATTAGGAATCTTCCCATTGACTTACATGGATTTTGGATCGGGCCCAGGGTTGAATTCTTCCCTGATTTACACAGTAGGTAATTCCATAGGGGTCTATGGAGCTGCAGGTAATGTACTGCTATTTGATTAGTTAAAACTGGTATTACTAGAGTTTGAGAGAAGGAATATATTTGTGTATTGGGATTTGGAAAATGGCTTTGACTGCTGTAATGCTCTGGAGTTTATCAGTCTTAAAATGCAGACATTTTTTGCAGATTGTAATCAAGCATTTTTTTTCTTTCATAGGCTACTCAACAATATCAACTTAACTGAAAATTTAAAACTATCTTAGACTGATAATCACCTTAACTGACTTGGCTTTCTAGAATTAGATCCATCAACAATGCGCCTCTCAGTACCTTTTCAAATCTTCTCTTTTTCTTCCCCTCATTCACACCATTCTGGCCCTGGTTCTCTCTGTTCCATTACATCACTTTTCCATGGCGTGACTCAGTGCATTTCAGTGGAAATAAAACAGGATGAAACTGGTGTAAAGCAGTTCTGTTCTAAGGGCCCTGCCTCCCTTTCAGTGCTGAAATTCGGATGCAGGGGGAGAGGTACTGGTACATTATCATCCCCAGAGCATGGATGATATGCTCCCACTTTCTCAGTCATTTCCCACTCCCCTTAGACATCATTGTGAAGTGGATAGTGACATAACCACTATACTCTCCACCCCACACACAAATCCAGGAGCCACTCTCTTATTCTCTACATTTGAATGAAACTTCATCCCTAACTTTCTGCCCATAGGGTTCCCTAATTTGTCCATAAGCATTTATTTCATTTCTTATGGTTCAAAGCTTTTCTATCGGGGCAGTCAAGCCTCTAAGTGTTGGTTCTCCAAGATTTTTATAATATCTTCTCAACCCCTTCCAATTTCACCACTTGCCCATACATCTTCCAGACAGTGACTCTTGCCTTTGCTACCTTCTGTGTTTCTGGTGGCACTGGATAGAGAAGGCAGTTATCCCTAACTATTCGGTACCCTATTGTAATAGCTAATCAAAAGGGATATAAAAAGCACCAAAACTGTTAAAGGAATCACACATATGGGAATCTTTCAAATGGCTAAATCAATTCCATTCTACTGCTTAGAGCACAAGAGTCTAAGGTTCTATTGTAGTATGTACACATTTTTGCAGAACCAGAACAATGAAAGACCAATTCATAAGAGAGGAGAATGACTCTGTTTTCCCTCCATACCAGTAAGACTGAGGTGTTTTACTGAGAGGTGGTCAATAAGCTTTCCCCCCAAGGATCAGCTTTGAGAGAGTGACTTCTCTAGAAATTCCAGCAACAAGTGAGGCTGGGAATCTAAGACCAGCAGAGACTGCAAAGATGTTAGTGAGTAGGGAAGGATGGTATTTTTGGGTTGGAAGGAAGCACTTGAAGTTGTTCATTTTTCTACCTGTGATGGTTCTTATATAGTACCCATTACCATGGTAACCAAGTGCCTTAGAGAAGGAGGAAATCTACCTTGGGGCCATATATGTACTGTTACAATACTGGTTTCCCTGACTACATTATTAATGTCAGATCCCCAAGCTGGCATAAATTGCTATTGAATTCAGTTGAGCTATACCAATTTACACCATCTGAGGTTCTGGCACTTAGTCTAGAATTTTTATAAATTATTATAATAGAGCTGCATGTACTAAATACTGTACAGCTCACAAAATGATAGCCCACAATGACCCAAGGATCTTACAGATTACCAGGGATCCTAGAAATCCATTTCCCACAGAAAAACACAGAATTTGCATTTTTAGAGAATCTTTAGGTTTTACATTTGGTGGAAAAATAAGAGCATATGTTAACTATAAACTAAATTTTACTGAAAGTATAGGTATTACTTGTTAAATGCTTGGAACTTCCCCCTGTTGTAGTTGATTTTTGAATGTGCTTTACATTTACAGTGGAACTCTGTTTTATCCAATCTGATTGGACTGGGGCCAGATCAGATAATCAAAATTCAGATAATCAGAAGAACTGGAAAAGAGCTTTCTATCCCTTATTTTAAGATGGGCGGTGGGGCTTGGGAGGTCAGTCCCATTCAGCTGGTGGTTCAGCTAATATGGACAGCCAGATAATGGATGCTATTGTCAGTAGCTACCGGTGTGGTGCTCTGCTCTTGTTCGATGATGATACCAGTCGGCTGCGTGCGTGTTCCCTGTGTGTGCTGTCTCAGCTCTGCAGATCGCTGACACACAGACCCCGAGAGAACCCTCAAAGACCACAGACTCTAGTAAGGTACGAAGGAATCCGGGCCAGGTTTATTGTCAAATGAGACACAGTCTCTAGCTTCGCCGGATTAGAGATCAACAGGTCTGCTAGTCCCTGTGTGCTCCCCAGACAATGGACACAGCTCAGTGGCGTGTACTGCTATTTGATTAGTTAAAACTGATATTACTAGAGTTTGAGAGAAGGAATATATTTGTATATTGGGACACGCCACTACCCCCTAGGCTGGACAACGATGTGTCCCCCGACTCCTACTTTTATACAGTACAAGACCGATCACTCATCTTTCCTGTCACATTGAAGTACAGTCCCTTGCCTAATTAGGGTGCTGTCTCCCCTTTTGATCATGCTGGTTCAAACACACAGATCTATCCATCATTCTGTCCTTTTCACCCTGTCTCTGAGGTGCTCCTGGTTGTTCCTTGTTATCTCTGTGTAGTGTCTTTGTATCGGGATGTCCTGGTGCCATCTTGGCACAACTTACTTATATCATTAGCGTGTACTTTCTAGCAGCCTTTTTCTTGTCAAGTTCTGCAATTAGGGCCTGCATCTGGCTTACAGCCCAGCTTTGCTTAAGAATGCCTGGAAGTACTTTGGTTCAGGCTTCAGCTCTCAGACTAGGCCTCTGGCCTTATCTTACTACAGATGCTTGATTAAATGGGGTTCTACTTGTATGTCAATAAAACACTGTGTTCAGCTGATACTTATATATACCTGTACTGTAGTTAGGGAAACTGAAGTTCAGTTTTTCATTTTAATTGTGGGAAAATGTGGATTTAAATGTTTTTATAGAAGAATTTGGGGGTTTTATCTTGGAAAACTAGGATCCCTGCACATGATTAAGCTCACCACATTAATATGAATAAGAAAGCACTAAAGCTGTTAGCTATTTGTTATGTTCTATGGTAGAAAGTTCATTTTTGCAAGGCTGCTTTATGCCTCACAATGTTTGTGGTTGAACTCAATTTCGAATTTACTCTCATCTCCATATTTATGTAGAACTCCCATAGAAGCTAACAGAGGCTACTCCCAGAAGAATCAACCAAATATAAATTACTTAAAATTTATATTTTAAATTAAAATTAAAATTAAAAATGATTGTGTGGCCACGTACACAAGTTTTACATTGGTGAAATTCAATTGACTTCATTGGAATTACTCCCAGTTTTCATATCTGGGTGAGAGGAGAATCAGACCCTACAAATATAGTATATGTCAAGCTATGTATACAGACACTGCCGGTATATCAGGCAATGGAGTAGTAAAGCTAAGAACAACAGTTTTAGCTGAAGGGTTTAAACATCACAAAGCTACCATACATTTTATCATTGATTATTATTTCAGTGGAGATTTGCTGTACCTCCTCTTTGGATTAGATGTTGTACTGATCTCTACCAGTGACCTCTCAGAAGCAGTTGTGCTATAAATATCTCACTTTCAGTGTATAACTTGCTGAAATATTTTTATTTCATGACCATCATTGCTGGCTACATTTCAGATACACCTGGAGTTAAACTTCAAACACAATTCATGTTAGGTAATCAATGGTTAAATCTTATGTAGATACCAAGAGAAAAATCAATAGTATAACACCTAGTCAATACAAAAGGTCAAAAATAATATAAACAGGCACTTTACGAAAGACAATGTGAATTCATTGGTATGTTTATCAGAGATAACATAGCACTTGATATTCATGGGTATTGTTAAAATACCTATAACTATCACTTGGCACTCAAAATTGGTGGTGGTGGTGGTGGTGGCAGTGGTGGAGTTGCCATGCTTTGAAACCATCCTCACAGATACCATACATGAAATCACAGAATCAGCCAGCCTGCACTGGCATTTCAATTCTTTGTAGATGTATTATAGGACAATATTCCAGGGAATACAGAGAACAGCATGTTGCATTCACTGAGCTTAGGCTAATGCAGATACAAAACTTGCTTCTTATTGCTGGCCTTATAGTAGCTTTATATGGGGAGATACCGCCACTGCATTATAATGATTAAGCTACTTCAATACTTACACTGAGTTAATAGAAAGATTAATTGTTTATTAATCCTTTCATTTCTATACTGTTACATACAGTTATAAGTGTAAAAGCTATTCCTTTAATGTAAGGAGCCATTTAGTAGGCAAATGTTCTTTATGCTGCAATAGCTGTACATACTGCAGTAAATTGTCTGCCTACAGTAAGCCTCTATACATTCCAAGAAGACTTCACAGTCCTAATTTCTTTTAGTGCCTCTTATATATCAAGAAAGTTGAGTTAGTGTTTTATAAGCATAGCTGTTAACCCCATCACTCCCTATGTGAACCTATGACCAACAGTGAGGAATTGGTAGTGAATCTGAAAGTGGAAGGGAACTGGGGTGAAAGTGATAAATTTCATGACTATAAGGAAAGGAAGAAGTTAGAGCAGCAGAATAAGGACAATGGACTTCAAAAAAGCAGACTTTGCCAGATTCAGAGAAATGGTAGGTAAGGTCCTGTGGAAAGAAAATAAAAGAAGAAAAAGGAGTTCAGAAGAGCTGGTAATTTCTCAAGGAGACAATAGTAAAGCCACAACTAGATGGACAAATTGCTTAGGAGGAATACAAAAGAATAGCACAAGCATGTAGAAGTAAAATTAGAAAAGCATGTAGAAAGATTAAGGCACAAAATGAGTTACACCTAGCAAGGGACATAAAAGGCAATAGGAAGAGGTTCTTTGAATACATTTGAAACAAAAGAAAGATGAAGAAAGGGTAGGTCCCCTACTTAATGGAGGAGAGTTAATAACTGATGACATCAAGAAAGCTGAGGTGTTTAATGCCCATTTTGTTTCAATCTTCACTAAAAGGTGAACAAATTAACATTTCCAAAAAGGCTGAAGGAAAGCAAGCCAAAATAGGGAAAGAATAGGTTAAAGAATATTTAGATAGGTTAGTTGGACTCAGGTGGGCAGGGCTTGATGAAATTCATTATTTGAGAACTAGAGGATGGGTGAAGTCCCAGCAGATTGGTAAAGGGCAAATATAGTACCTATTTTTAAAAAGGGGAACAAAGAGGACCTGGGAATTATAGACTAGTCAGCCTAACCTCAATACCTGGAAAAACACTGGAATAAATTATTAAGCAATCAATTTGTAAGCATCTGGAAGATAATAGGGAATAGCTAGCATGGATTTGTCAAGAACAAATCATGCCAAACCAACCTAAATTCCGTTTTTGACAGAGTTACCGGCCTAGTGGGTAGGGAAGAAGAAGTAGATGTGATATATCTTGATTTTAGTAAATCTTTTGACACAGTCCCATATGACATTCTCATAAGCAAAGTAGGGAAATGTGTTCTAGATGAAATCACTATAAGGTGTGGGCACAACTGATTGATAGATTATATAATTATCAGTGGTTTAGTGTCAAACTGGGAGGCTGTATCTAGAGGAGTCCCACAGGGGTCAGTCTTGGGTCTGGTACTATTCAATATTTTCAGTAACGACCTGGATAATGTGGTGGAGAGTGTGCTTAAAAATGTACACATGACACCAGTGGGAGGTGTTGCAAGCAGTTTGGAGGACAGAAATAGAATTCAATATGACCTTGACAAATAGGAGAACTGATCTGAATTCAACAAGATGAAATTCAGTAGAGACAAGTGCAAAGTACTAGACATAGGAAGCCAAAAAATCAATGTAAAAACTACAAAATAGGGAATAAATGGCTAAGTGGTAGGAGTACTGAAGAGGATCTGGTTAGTATAATGGATCACAAATTGAATATGAGTCAACAATGTTATGCTGCTATGAAAAAATAATATAATTCTTGGGTGTATTAAGAGGAGTGCTGTATGTAGGACACAGGAGGTAACTGTCCTGATCTACTCAGCACTGGTGAGGCCTCGGCTGGAGTACTTGAGAGCCACACTTTAGGAGAGATGTGGACAAACTGGAGAGAAGCCAGAGGACAGCAACAAAAATGATTAGAGGTTTAGAAAACAGTATATATGAGGAAAGGTTAAAAATCTGGGCATGTATAGTCTTGAGAAAAGAAGACTGAGGGGGGACCTGCTTACTTTCAAATATGGTAAGGAATTTTATAAAGAAGATGGTGATCAATTTTTCTCCAGGTCTACTGATGTTAGGCTAAGAAGCAATGGGCTTAATCTGAAGCAGGGGATATTTAGGTTAGATGATAAGAAAAACTTTCTAAGTATAAGGGTAATTAAGCTCTAGGATAGGCTTCCAAAGAAGGATGTGTAATCCCTATCACTGGAAGTTTTAAAAAACATGTTGGACAAGAACCTGTCAGAGATGGTATACGTTTACTTGCTCCTGCCACAATGCATGGGACTGCACTTGATGACTTTTTGAGGTGCTTCCAGCCTTACATTTCTATGATTCCATATACATTATGTTGTACATCCAAGAAAGCTTTGTCCATCTATTATAATGATGCATGAGCACATGTGAACCTAAGTGTAACAGTTATCAGAAATCCACAGACTATAAATACAGCCGATTCTGGAACAGAGTAAATGGCTCTAAACTGAGTCTCTGACCATTTAGCAAGCAGAGGAAAACTTAAATGTCTAAAATGTGTACAATATACCTCCATGAAGACAGAGGGCAGAGGTATGTATGCATAAAAACTAATTATTATACAGCTGAGTGAATTATTAATAAATACATTTGATAAATTTATTCTTTTTTTCTCTTTAAGAGTTAAGAGATCTGATATTCTCAGATCTATCCAATTTTTGAATTTGTTCAAAAATCTCTTTTCAAATTTGTAATTCAGTGGACTGATTACTAGTACTGAGAAATAAAGCTGAGTTGTTTACTTCTGATTAGTCAGATAAGTCATAAGATATTGTTGCAATTCACTAACAGATGAGCACGCAAGCATTTCTAGCACAAGTGATTGTGTATGAAAACAAACATTTGGTTTTTGCAATTACTCCTGCATGCAAGTTTGAAATGTTCTTTCCATAAACCTTTGTACCAGTAAGACATAATCATTCAAATGTTCATGAAAAGTAAACACGGGGGGAAGGGAGAGGAGATGTGGGGAGACAAGGCTTGGCCAAAGCAAGTTCATTTAAAACTTAACTTGAATATTTTCAGAAAATGAGTAGCTTGAGTCTCCCAGCTCTGATAATTACAATAACTCTCATGCTCAAATAAATATTGCTGCATGGTTCATGAATGTACTTTATACACCTCTTACAGTATTAATATACTTTGTATCAAAAGGAACCCAGATGAGTTTGCTTTAAAAAAATAAAAAAGACAGGTGTTTCACTGAAACAGGGGAAAATGTATTTATTTGTCCTCCCCACCCTGGGGAAAAGAACCCAAATAAACAAAATACACATCCAAGTTATTAGCAGTGCCATCTTAGACAGAATAGAGACCTGGGGGCACTCACCAACATTAGGCTAAGGAGACAGGCAAATACCAGCTCTCTTTCAACTCAGATTTCTGTTCTTTTTAAAATACAGTTTACTGTGCTTCAAGATTTCTAATTCGTAACTTATTTCACTTCACTTCCAATTGCTAGCAAGCATTAACAGTAATTTGCACAGGTATTTGCATATTTGTACTTTACTGGTTTTCTAAGGAGACAGAGTGAAAAATAAATTCTGCCATAATTAACACAAAGGGGGAAACATAAAACTGTTCTACCTTTCACACATCATTTAAATCTGAAGCCTCACACAGTAATTTGGCCAGAATCCTTAAGGGGAAAAACAAAAACAAAAATCCAAACAGCTTTTTAAGGAAACAGCCCACCTTGTCAATACTTGAAAAGCAAGTTACTTTATCTGATATAAAGTAAAATGATGTAAAGTGACCCTCTACAAACAATATATATAGGCAGAAATAAGTACATCTAAAATGATGACAGAATTAGTTTTCTCAACTAAAAGCGTGCGTTTTGAATTACATGCCCTAACAGGAGTCCCCTGATACCAGAGAAAGTACTGTGTTGACCAACTGAAAAAGGACTGTTTAAGCCTGTAGCACTTTTACCACATCAGCAACTGGTATCATGGCCATATCATAACAGGCAAAAGAGAGAAAGCTTAGAGAGAGGTGTAATAAAACAAGGACACCTAAAAAGAAAAAAAAAGGCATGGGGAGGGAGAGGGCAGATTCTGACCTGATATAAGTCAGTTGCAGTAAGTCAATGAAATGTTGGCAATTTATACTTGAATGTAGCTCTGGCTCTTGACTTTTTTTAATTGATGTGGTGATAATGAGGTCAATAATACTGCTCATAGTTTATAACAAAATCCTTTCCAGCTAGATTAAGGTAAGGAAATGCCTCTGACCATATTCTGGTCATCGTGCCAGAAGACAGTGATGAGTTATTTTAAGCAGTGTAGGTGAGGGGAGGAAGAGGTTGCTATATATAATGCTTATAGCTAGTACCACTGTCCTTCACTGCATGCATTAGGGAGATAGCATCTGTGGATGTAATGATAAACCACAAACCAAAACAGACAAATTGGTCTCTCTTGAGCAGATTTGCGTTTTATGCAGAGTTCATTATAGATCAGATTGTGGCTGGTCTTTGCAATGAGGGAAGGCATAAGATGCTTTCCCTATCCACTTCACGCTCAACAAGGAGCACATTACAGTGTAGTACCTCTGGACAGAGGAGTAAAAAGGACTGTTTGCCCTGGTGACATCAGACCAGAGAGCACTGCATGTACCACCCTTGCACATAAGGTCTGCCTGAGACACAATTCACCTATGAGTGTGGCCAGTGCCATAAGAGAGGGCATAATTTGGCCCTACATAAGCACAACATGCATGGATGGGGGAGGGGGAGACTATATACAAAGAAAAGAACTGATTGGCAATTGCTGTTAGTCAATTAGAAATAAACCTAATCATTCCGTGTATTCCAACCTATAAATTATGACATTTACAAAAGTGCTGTGCATTTCAAATTTGTGAATGTCCTAATTCTAGAAGTAATCAGTTATATAGAGCTGATCAGGTTGAAAAACAGTTGATAGTCAGCATCTGACAAATCTGCATTTAATTCCCCCCCCCAGCACGAGCTCTCCTGTATCAAATGTAATTCCATGATTTCCACCTCTACAGCTAGCCATCTGCAGATTTAAAATCCTTGTCCCTCATAGCTGAGGTGAGCTGCTGTGATTTTGCATTAGCAGGGGACTGGTAATCAGTATTTCTCAATCCCTGGCATTTGAAAACCAGCATAACTGAGTTTATGCCAGTCCTTTGTTATTTATTTATTTATTTAGGCCAGGGTTCTGATTCCTGTTCCATTCTGACAAGAGCTGTTCTACTTTTTGCTTTAATTAGGTCATTGGAGGTCAATTTGGATAGAACAAAGGGAGCTACCATGTCTATCAGACTCATTTTTGGCAGAGACACGGCAGGCATGATTATCACAATCTTTCAGCACAGAGATAGAATGACTGATTTTCCTGGAAGCCATTACGAGCAGAGATTAGCATAGAAAGCTGAGGGCTATTTACACCTGACTGCAATAATAAGTTTTTAACTGGTTAGTGCTAAACCATGATGACACCAATAACACTATAACAGCGTTCATGCAAAATTATTTCAGTGCCGGTATTAAGGGGAAACAAGTGCTATCATGGTATGCATTCATTTGATCTGGGAAATTATTGCAAGTTCTTTATTTCAGTGGTGCCATCTAAAGGGAAGTGTGCTGTACATGGTCCCCTGATGAAGTCCCCTTCACAGCCTGCTCAGTGTAATTCAGAAATCTAGTTATGGCACATGACGCAGATAGATCAGCTAGAGCAGATTTAACTGATTAGCCAAGCACTCCATCTGGTGGGTGGGCTTCCTGTGCATGCATCCTTTGTATGACTGTATCTGAATCCTGAACAGGGAATTAAAAGGAGCAACTCTACCGGCTGGTTTGATAGGGATTTTCATCTTGACCAGTTGTAGGAGTTCTGCTAACTTTGTCTCAACTGGAAGTTTTTGGCTCTTGCATTAACCAACAATAAGTAGATTGGGCAAAGGTGTGAGAAGATGTTTCATACTTTCCTTTAAAGCATCAACACAAGCTACTTCAGCAGTAAGATACCAGACTAGGTGGACCTTTGGTCTGTTACAACATGTCTAATTCCACTAATATTAATAAGCCCCTTTAATAGGGTCACGGCTTGAGCTAGAGCCCTTAATCTTGCTCTCCTCATTCCACCCTAATTCTGATTTACAGTCAAGGAATCTCTGTTCTTCCCTGTTACAAGGCTGCAGATTGTGTCAATAGGAATTAGGCAGGCACCTGTGATACTACCTGCTGGAATCTCTAATTCTTTTAGTCACTTAACCATTTTTGGTCTTTTTATAGCTTATTCAGTGCAAAAGAAGGAGGAGAGAAGAGAGAATGCCATTAATGCCAATGCTACATCACTCATATTTAGGAAGTTATCCCTGTCACGTGGAATTAATTTGATCTAGTACCCAGACATTCAATTGTTTGCAGTGACTACAGTCACTACAGAATTTCTGAACAATTTCAAGCACAGCACTTTTTCTCTTTTTTATTTTTACTTTTTGTGTTAATTTAATAAGGATCTGTAACTCTTGTCCGCTCGTTTCAGCTCCTGGTATGGTAGTGAACTAAAAACTTGTGCCTTGACATATTTCAGAACTTTCAGAAGGAAAATATACACACTAATTTTATTCATTGATTTTTTAAACATTGCAACAAATCAGCAAATTGGGAACGATGTCTGAAAATGAAAACTCCTTGCCCAGTGTACAGAATGAGGGAGTTAGATCCTACTTGCAATAGATGGATATGGAATGTTCAGCACCATAAGATGTGATTTGCCAGTCCCAGGGACCAACACTCCCAAAACTGTTTTTGATATGTTTTTTTCCTTCCTCTTATACCATTCCTCACTTACTAGGTCCTGATAGAACTTTAGTAAGTGAAAAAGTCATTCTCTCCCTACACCATTTTCCCTCTACTACATCAAGGTAACAAAAATCTATAGGCCATTTTGAAGAGCAGCACTGAAATTCTACAACGAGAACCATTCATAGGTAGGAGGTAATGCTGAGCACCCTGGATCTCCACAAAATCAGCTTGGGAGTTCTAAAAGCCAAACCACATGAGCTAGTTTATCAACAGTTTGTGATTTGTTATCCCAGCAAAGAGCATTCTAAGCATATTGGTTCTTTTCTCAGAGAGTGTGGGAGATGGTGATGGGGGAAAAGGAGGATGGTGGACTGTAGTCTCTTTGCAGAGAGAGTGCGTTAATGGAAGAGCATATTTTCAACAAGCCACAGGGAGTTAGGAAAAAAAATGTGTTGCTTCAAGGGAGAAATTGTATTTGATATCAAAATTTTATTTTTACCAACCATGAGATTTGGAAAAAGGGGCCATATCCTGAAAAATATTGGGCATCATCAGCTCTCATTGATTTAACAAAATTAGTTTTAAAGGCAAGAAGAAAGCACGCCATCAGGGGCAATTATTCTTTGCTAGTAAGAGCCTACATTCTACCAGAATACTTTGTTTAAGGGGTTCAATGGTAATGCTTTAACGTCTAACTGTGAATGACAGATGACATAACACTCCTATAGTCTTCATAAAAGTGTAATTTGATTTAACACAGTTTTAAAGACTTCTGCTCAATCCCGATACAAGCTGTGGCTGCACATATTGAGTCATGATAGGGGGTGCTACAGAAAAAAATGATGCTTACTGCATTGTCATATTTAACTTAGACAAAATATTGTTATTATTCTCTCTACCTAGAATGGGAAATACCTCACATCCCATAGACAACTTACCTACTGGGGATGATAAATGTCCAGTTTTTAATGTCACATTCTAGAGGTATGGAATCAGAGCAAAGGCCCAGAAAAATATTGACTGTGGATCAGGAAAACAGAGGCAAGCTTCCTTCATTGTGGATCAGGGAACCACATCCAAGTGAAAGGAACTAAATGCTTGAGAGAATGATTTTGGGGGTTTGAACCAACTGTGAGCAAATGGAATATAGATGGTAATGAACTGGAACAAGAGGAGCAGTGAATGTGTGGGTCAATAGGTGACCAAAGCTGTTCAGTCTCATTTTCTCATGTGAAACAACATCCCTCACCACTGCTTGAAGTCGTTCAAGCCCTTTTGGACCCATGCATTTAACATTCTACAATGCAACTTCAACCCTGATGAAGCTTATAAAGCCAAATGGAGTTCAGATGAAGTCACAAATAAACAACTTGTGAAAGATCCAGTGCAGAAAATCCCTGGCTTCAAACTCGCACAAAGCTCATGGCCAACCCTAAACCATATCTGCACAAACCATGGCAGATGCAGATTCTTGCAGCATAAATGGAAAATTTAAGACTCTTCAGTGTGTGACTGTGGTCGTCCAGAACAGACTACGGAACATATAACAGCTCAGTGCCTGATTCACAAATATGAAGGAGGCATCACAGCAATACACTCTGCTACAGCAGATGCAATTATCTGGCTTAACCATCAAAATGTAAAATTACAGTTGCTCTACATTTATATCAACCAATATGAAGAAGAAGAAGCTGTGAATCATCACATGCTTAGAACCAAGAACACTGTAAAACAAAGAATAAGGATGAAAAGGAAGGCACTCTCCCCTCTGCCTGCACCTGAGAAAGAAGAGTAGTATGAGAAGAAGTGCTTCAGACAGGTAGCCCAATGCCAAGTCTTCAGGGAGATTTGGAATTACCAAGCAACAAAAGAGGAAGAGAAAACACTGATAATGATATACCCATGGAACAGTAGTGTATTTTTGTGCATTTTTTTCAAATTTAGTAACACCTTCTGAGGAAGTTAAAGTGTGTAGGTGGGATGTGTATCAATCTGTTAATTGCACTAAGAAGTTAGTGGTTTACAGTTGTGCTATTATAGAATGTGTCTCTTGCAGCTGTAAAAGTGCCAAAATTTATGAGATGGGAATAAATTTCTGTGCATCCTGTTACAAAGGTAATATTTTTGGTCTGTGAATGTAACACACATGTGTAAAGCTTGTGTGATTGAGTACAAGTAAAAGCTGTCAGTAGACAAAAGTGCAGCATTTGCCAATAGGTAAGATTTTTGCATAGAATAGTATGCAGTTACATATATACTCCTGTATGATTTATACCCCATCCAAAGGGTATTGTTTGAAGCAATTGTAATATTTGATCCTGCAAACACTTTACATGTCATAAGTAGTGCCACTGTTTTACAATCAGTAAAGCTAGCATTTGAGTAAATCCTCCTTTGTTCTGCTAACATATTCTAACTCTGATTTCAATTGGCCTGTAAAGAATAATAATCTATGCGATACAGTAACTTTGCAACACAAAACTTAGGCATTAATATCTAGGGATATGATGCATTGTAATATCTGGGGATATGTTGTTAAATTGTTTTAGCATCAATAAAGATCAGGAACATCATGTTTAGGGGTGTCAGAAAGGTGTTTAAGGCTCCCCTTGTTCTTATCTTCGAGGTCCTTCATTACTCAGCTAAGCCCTGTGTCTCTGAGCTTATTTCCTATCATGTTCCCTATTCCCCTCTCTTTTGCAAATAATATCAGTCTAGACTCACCCTCCTTTATTCCCGTCTTCCACTTCATCTTTTTTCATGCTGCCCCCTATAAATGGAATTTCCACCAAGCCACTCTGCTCTCTCTATTCAGATCCCTCCTAGAAACTCACTTCTGCTATGTTGACTATGAGAAGGGGGGATTAAGAAAACTGCAAACTCGGATGTGATGGTACTGCCAAGGTCTGCACACAACACTTCCGAATGAGACTTATTATCCTGCCTCTCACTTTCCCCACCTTTCGTTTGCTTATCATCCTCACATTTGTGATAGCCCATGGTTGAGGAGCACATGCTTAAGTCCATCCTGATTCATGATAGCACTGAAGAACATGCTTAACATCAAGCATATGCTTAAGTTTCATTGACTAACGTTAAGCACAGTCTCTAGTGCTGTACAGGATAGGAATGCTTTTTCTGAAGAGCTGTCTTAAATGGTAAGCAGTGTGGGTGTGGACCATGTCTTTACTTATTTCCATTATGCAACTAGCAAGCTCTTGGGCACTTGAAAAATAATGAATATAATATAATTAATAGTGCAGAAGATGGATGTCAATGGATCTATGACAATTAATAGCAGCTGAAGATCTGCCCCTAAATGTTTACCTCAAGCCTTCTTCTAGGGAGGCAATCTTGTGAATTGATGAGAGAAAGTGTCAGTGGTGAACTTGCATCTTCTGCACATAACTGAGGTATTTAAACAGAATCCATGAATTTTTTACTATCCAGCACTATCCAGCTCACTGAAAATAACCTGATACAATGTGAAGTAAGCCATGTAAGGGAGATAGACAAAATACTAACTACAACAATACTTTCCAAAAAAATATTTGGGACACACCACACAAAATAAGAGCTGTGCACAGTATTATCTGTCTCAAAGTCACAGGACCAGTTTCCATTGCTTTTCTGCAATCGGCGACCTAATTGGATGGCTAAATTTTATATTCCTAATAAAATATCTATTTTACTCTTGAGTAGCTGGGCATCTCAATGTTTGGAGATAGTTAAACAAATTTCTTTGTCCTATCTCTGTCTTCAACAATTTCTGTTCCTAATGAAAAACACAGTGAGGCAGTGAAATATCACTTTTGCTGAATATAATGTGCTTTTTTCATGGTTTTATTTCATTTTGCTTATCAAACTCAGAAGCCAACTATCAATTCTACTGAGGCCTTGTAAGTGAAGATTAAAGCATTCTACCATGCTTGTCTACAGGTGTGCCATGGTGAATTATGATCCTCGCATAATTCATAGAATGAAAAAGCTACACCCAGAAACCAACTGTTAATCAGTGCATTGGCACAGAAGATCAATCTTTGATTCGTATATTCACAAATCCTGTTTATTTGGCACATTAGAGAACAGTCGGGTGAGCTGGAATGGATTCAGAGAAATGATGGATGTAATTGTCAAAACTGCCAAGGTCAATGTATAATGTTCAAAAAAGAACTAACTCATTTCAAGCACCTTCCATTTATCATTCATGCAATTTGACCCCCAGTTCTCTTTGTAATAACATACTATGAAGGAACAACTGCTGTGTTCATTCCTATATATTCCTGTGGACTTTTAAATACCATTCAGGTCACAGCCTTTCCAAAAGACTGAGGCCATTTGTATATAACCTTTTTTTCTAAGTATGTTGAAACTATTAGATGAAGCCTGGATTTAATAAAGAATAAGTTGACTTCATAGGTAGTTGTTGTTGTGTTGCCATACCATATACATTTTAAAAGGACCCCGTTAAAATATTTTTCACAATGTTCCACAATTAAAAAAAAAAGGGGGACACTGGTTTACAACAACCTCCTGGAAGCCTGAAAAAGAATTCTGTTTCTGTATAGAGATGTTCCACCATTGCTGATGCATTCTAGTTGCTGACCCTCATGCTGCAGAGCATAAGCCAGCCTCTCAGTAATGAGGATTAGAAAGAGACTGTCCCTGGGGGTAAGTTTATTCTATAACTGCTTTCTACTGGCTTTCTTGCATATTCCTTTGAATACCTGCCACTGTCAGAAACAGGATTCTGCACCAGATGGATCCTGGGTCTGACCCAGTTTGGCAAGTCCTATGTCACTCTGTTTGATTCTTTGAGTACTGGGCTTCTGGCCAGAGCTGGTTGAAAACTGTGTTTTATTTTCTACAAAAAAAATAAAAATAAAAATATTTGGGGTATTCATAAATTAAAAAAATACAGATTTTTTTTCAGATTTCAATCAAGTTAAAAAACAGAATTGTTTTGATTTTCAACAACAACAACAAAATTGGGTTTGTGACAAAAACCTGTAACATGTTTGACCAACTTTACTTCTGGTATCTTTCAGATGGGACCCTGTTTTTCTCATCGTTTCCTCTTACATGTTCACATAATGCTTATGATTCCTTTCATCATGGAATAAAAAGCCTAGAATCATGAAATAAATGATAAAATATACTGGATATTTTCTGTGATGGCAGGGTAGTGACTGGACTTCAGGCTTTGTGGGATTTTCAGCCATTTCTTTCACATTTTCTGTGGAGCAACTTAACATTATTAGGCCACATCCTCAGCTTCTGTAAACTGGCCTTGCTCTAGCTGAGAATATGGCCTGAGAAATCTGAATAATTTGGAATCAAATTCAACTGAGCACCTCAAAGTCAATGGGAGCTGTTTGGTGAGCATCAGATGGACACAATTTAGCCCTATTTTGGCCTCAGATCAGGAAAGTATTTAAGTTTATGCTTAACTTTAAACACGTGCTTAACTCTCATTTACTTCAATGAGACTTAAACACATAGTTAACGTTAAGCACATGCTTAAACACCATTCCTGATTAGGGATGCTTTCCTAAAATTTAGGCCTTTTGAACTCTGACATTAAGGCCACATAATAAGTAATTTCTTGTCATTCCTAAAGTAGTATTCTCCTAAGATATCACCTGTTTAAAAAAACATTTCAGAGTGGGTGGCAAATGAAATGTCATTTCCTTTGTAAATGATAAATCATTTCTCTCACTCAGACTGATGACATTGTCGTATACAGCCAGTTTACATAAGTGCTTTCCTTCATATTTAAAATGGAAGAAGGCACAATATGGCAAAATTTGTAGGTGGGAAACTGTGACATCAGAATGAGTGGCAGCAAAAGGTGTAAAGGGAAGCAATCATGTCTGAAATGGCACAAGATGGTTTTAAAATGTCTTTTGTTAACTTTTACACCTTAGCGCTAACCTGTAATCTTGGTAATAGAGCTTTTTCCATTTGTGAAGAAGCACTTCGTTCAAAAAATATCCTTTTTATTTCTTATTTTTAAAGAAAAAGTATCTTTAGGGGATCTAGAATAGAGAAAATACAGAGACAAATTATTTAAGCGATAACTTCAGCATACATGAGTATCACGGATATGAAAAATATGGATTAAAGCTTTTGGTTTACTAGAAGGGTCAGAAATGCATTGCTGGATGAAATTTAAGAAGTATTACACTGTTATTCACAAAACTCTTACTACTCATATTTACTTGCTAAAGAGAAATAAAACCATAGGTGTAAACTGGTCTCCGTGACATACACTCCAGATTTAAATAAATGAATTATCTCCAGCAGAAGCCGCATTAGAATTGTGTGTCATATCATGACATTCCATTCTCCTGCCTTCTCTCTTGTCCCATGACTCTTGAAGCATTTGTAAAGGGGCTTACTAAAGTCTTTCATCATTGTACATTAGTTATGTCTGCCAAAGGCTATGAATTATTTTTTTTAGTGAACTGTGGCATAATAGAACAAAAACTGAGAACTTATAAACTACTTTTAGAAAAAAGAAATTGAGACTGTAAAACATGATTCCACTTACGACCATTACAATGCAGGAAAAGGGAGTTTTATATTGATTAATCTCAATAGGTCCCCTGGAACCAATATTTAATTGCCTGGAGGGCCAATTTTATATGCTGATGTAGAGCCATGGAATAACTCTAATGCACAGTGCTGGATATTTTGCATACAACGACTAGGACAAGCACGCTGATGTACTATGATAGGAGCTTGAATGACAGTAGGAAATGGCCCATTTGCTTTACATATGCATCCTGGTCAACCAATTAGAGGTGTAACTTTGGCAGCAAAAAAACTCTGCACAAAACTATAGCCCCTGCTATGTCAGTGGCTGCAACAAATCATTAGCCACAAATATCAAGGACACCTGTAAGCAAAATTGCACCACTGTAGATGTGCTATGTAAGTCATGGATGAGGCATGTCAATAAGCAGGCTCTGTAGGATATGTTTAGTTGCAATATACAACCTGCTTATTCCCCTGTGTCCCTTGCCTTGGGTTGGATTACTCAAGCCTTAGAATGATACACCTGTGGGAGAAGCTATTTCATTAAGGCTGGTCACGTTTCAACCTATGGTATGAGGATAGTAACTATATTGCTATGGTCTTTACTGCCCTGTGCACTCTGTTAATAACTATCATGTGAGAGATGTGAACAGTGTGAACAATAGTGTCAGGTGCTTACCTCCTCTCTGGCACAGTACTTTTTCACTGAATGCTGCATACACTGAGTTTTTGAGGTAAGGCAATAAAAGTGAATGGAAATGTGGCTGCTTTTTGCATCCCTTCACCATATACTTTGCATATTACTTTGGGCAAGTCTGTGTTCCTCAATACTCTACCTATAAAATGGGGATAATAGAACTTTGCTACCTCACAGGGGTTTCATGAGGACAAATTCATTAAAGATGGTGAGATTTGAATACTACAGTGATTGAGGGGTTTTAAAGGTACCTAAGACAGACCGGTTCAGTTGGAGCCCACTGTTTACCCAGCTTTCCTGGTAAACCCCATACATTCAGACAACATAGATGATGCACACTTGATGCATGAACTGATTTACAACACTGTAGTGAAGGTGGAAATTAATTATTCCATTAATTGCTACAAAATGTATTTAAGAATAGTAACAATGTGGGATAGTCATGCCTTTTTTCTATGTAACTGCCTTCTAAACTGAGCCCTTCTTTGCACCCTTAAAGGTAATGTCCATACCCTTGTCATCATACACCATACCAAACCAGTGGTATAACTATTTTAAATTTTCTTAATATATATAAGAAATGGCATGGAATAAAAGAGGCAAGATCATCTTATTGTAGGTGAGACTGGCTTCTGTCACCTACTTAATTATTCTCCCTTTTCTAATTTTGAAATTGTCTAATTCCATTTACAAAACAATTCCACAGAAAACTGTGCCATTCAAGTATATAATGGGATAGACAATTCTTTTGAGTTTCCTGAATATTCTGTGGAATGTTTACGCCCCTTCACCCCCGAATATAGCTTGTACATTTCAATAATTTTTATATGTTGCATTACAGGTCTGGTTAACTCATGTTAGTTTATGTTTTTCTTATATTTTTTCAAGAGGATTTTTCTTATATTAATGATTGCTAGCTGATTAACTCCACCCCATGTAGACATGGGAAGTTTTATTTCATTTTTCATTGTTTGTGAACCAAGATAAGAAAAAGTAGAGATTAATTATATTTCTGCTTACATCTCTCTCCAGCACAATGTCAGATAATGCTGTATGTATTACTGCAGGTTTCAGCAAAACAAACCAAAAGGACAAGTGTCAGAATAGAAAATGGAAGAATAAAGTCAGCTTTGAAGTCTACCTGTACATCTGCAGTGCAGTGTCAACTCTGAGCTCATTTTGAAATCAAAGAATGATCACACAAAATTCCAAGCAATCAGACACAGATTGCTACATGGAGACTTCACATCAAGTTCTTTCTTTGTAGCAAGGCAAAGTAAAAACCCTGATGTTTTGAGGTGAACAATACAAGCAAATTAATCAAATCTAGCATACAATTAATGTTACCAGCAACACAGTGAAAAACAGCACTTTGAAAACTTATAAAAATGTGGAGTTATTTTCTTGGACGGATAGTATAAAAACCTGTCATTTTTATGAGACAATGACTATCTATTTGAAATCTTCACAGATGTGCTATTAAAGTTATTAATTTCACCAGGATTATCAATAATACTTTATTCAGTTGTTCTTCAAGCAATAGAATAATAATGAACCCACTCACATTCTGAAGTATAACATCACTTGTCCTTATGGTCAGGATTTTTGTTTTGCCTTAAATGTTTTCAATCTCCTGGCTTTAAATTAGTAAAACTGTTTTAAAGAGTTGGAAACTTTAATTGTATAAAGTATAAAATGATTATGGAGACTTCAGTCAAATATATTAAGCTGTGTCAATTTATGAAAAAAGAGAACTCTACCTACTTTTAACCTATTTGTGAAAATGTCTGGGACAGTAGACTTCAAAGAGAAGGAAAATGATTTAAATAGGTTGCACACGACAACACATATGAAAAGAGACAGTGAAATAGAAGTCAGACATGTTTGATTCAGTATTAGTTTATTTTCACACTGGCCATAGTAGATATGAAAATTTGGCAATCTGTTACTTAAGACAAAATTCACCATTGTTATGTAACTATATAAAATACTTCATTAACAGCATCCCACTCAATGCAAGACAAACAAAGCTGTCGCCAGTATTCATTTTAATTAACCCAATAGTCTTAGTTGCTTATGACTTCACTCTTCTTAGTCCCAGTGGGCAACCTGAAAGGCAATTCTCACTATTACTTAGCTCCTGTGGTGTAATCCACGAGAGGCTGTCAGCTTGCCATGGTTTGTGACCTCTGACCCAATCACTTTCTTCCTTTTAACATTACTACTTTTGCACATTTAATGAACTTTGTACATGGTTAAAAAAGATGTCAGCACAGAGAAATGATAGGCCCTGCTGTGAAAGGCTCCATTGTTTCTATAAGTCTAATTGACCTTTCACATCACAGAAAATGAGAAAAAAATCAATATGATTACTTAGTCACCAGTCCAATGCTATCTTTTATTAATATGCTAAACACATTGCTTTCAGAGCATTGACACCCAAACACCCGTAGACGTACAAAAATGACTTCTCATTAATAACAATTATATTAATCACTGTTGCCCAGAACTGGAATCTCACTGCGAAATCCCCTGGTGGAAATTGCTATAATCGTTCAAACTACAGGAACGAATATTTTTTCAGCATAATTACTGCTGTCTTCTTATTGAAAAATATTCCATTAGATGGCAGCTTTTAGTTGCGTAAATCGAGTTGATTAATTTTTAATTTCTAGCATTTATATGACATTGCACAAGTAAAGATCTTTGATAATTTAAATGGTGAGCTGAGCAATTATTAAAATAACATACAGCAATTCAAATATTCATTTAGTTACTAGCAATGCCATACATCATTAACTCCTGGTTAAAATAAAATTTGGGAAATTGTACATGCTGATGTGATCACAACGATATTTGTGCTCTTGTCACTAAAGAAATGCGCTAGTGTAAAAATAGGTCTACTAAAAATAGATTAAAAAGAGATTGTCTTACCTAGTAATTCCTTACTGTGACTCTGTTCCACCACTGAGGAGGGAGGAGAAAATCAGTTTTCCAGTGACTGTCAATCAAGTAAGAGGCAACAAATAGGAACATAGCATTTTTGTTCTGTTCAGAGTCGACTCCCCCTCTAGGAGTCAGAAAGTGTCTGACTGTAGAATATACACAAGCCATCTGTGAGAATAGAAAAGCACCTTGCCTCTAGGCAAAGTCCTTTAGGGATGTGAAACTTTGACTTTGATCTCTCTAGCACTGATGTGAATCAGGAGCAACTCTACTGAAATCAATGGAATTATTTTAGTATAAAAGCACTAGGCTGCTCATGGTATCTGGATCTCTGCTTAGTCACCAGTTTAAAGCATTTTTCTGAACTATGTATTCTTATCCCAAAATATATGAGCCTTGAACATCTTAGTTAATCAGCCCTGACAGATCTTCTTCTACCTTTGTGTTCACAAACTTTAAAGAATTGTACGCTATCATGTCACCATAGAAATTGCATCCACAATGTTGCACATGGAAAAATTTAGGATTTTCCTGAATTAATCATATTTAAAATAATAAAGTAAAAAATCTCATGCAATCCCCATTTCTTCACACATTTAAAATTTAGATTAGATAATTGCTAATAAGTGTACTGCAGGGAACAATTTCTTCCCAGGGCATGGATTAGATGAATTTGTAGGTCTTTCCCATCTCTAATATCTATGATTCTAAATATGTCAGGGAATGTTTAGGAAATTCTTGCATCATTCTTATGAAATTTCCCTTAAGGAAAAGAGTTTGAGTAAAATTATAATATAATGGCTTAATAATTACCTTCGACAAGAAATACCCCAGGCTCACAAACAGTTTCAACAAACCTTTCTGTATTTCTCCAACTGTCAACTGGCTGGTGTTGTTTTGTGTGCTTGCTTTTGGTTTTTCTTCTATTCCTATTCCTATTTTTATGCAATGTTTCAAAAAGTGCTAATTTTTGGTTTCACACCTTTCAGCAATAAGAAATGTATATTTAGTTTGGGAATAATAAGGAAAAAAATGAGTTTTTGCCCTTGGAGAATCTCAAAGATGAGAGAGAATACCTGCATCAAGGAAATGACTGTGCTGTAAAAGGGTGGTTCTAAAGAGAGTTCCATTTTACAAAACTGATCTGCTCCTTTGTCTGTATGCAGGGTCATAGATGCTTACTTTTCAGACCAAAATCACTTTACAAGATTTTACTCCTGTTAGTCATAGTTATAGAATTCTAGGAAAGTAAGCCAGATTCTATTCTGTGTATCATCAACAACATTGTTTGCTATTATTATTTATTGTTTAGAAGTAGCTAAAGATCCTTATCAAGATGAGGGCCCCATTGTGACTGGCAAAGTAAAAAAAACATAAGAAGACATGGTCTTGTTCTGACTCCAGAATCTTATAACTGATGATACATCAGTCAGAAAGAACTGTCAGGAAAAACAAACAAACTGCCTACCCACAGACTGAGCAGATTTCATGGCGAAGCCACTGAGACAGACTAAAGTATAGGATGACACAATTCCATTTTTACAAAGTCATTTTTCAGACTGTAGCCACACCAAAAACACTGTGACGTATATGGACTTCTTGGTAAACACTATGCTTCATATCTTGGCCACTCAGAACTTCACCTAAAAGCAGTAGGAGAGTCCGACTTTCCTACTCCATAAGTACAACCCTCTACCATTTAATCTAAAAGAGACTCTCCCAGTTATCAATGCAGGGCCTGTGACACAGATGATCAGTTTTGATTCCTTCCTACAGAACACAGTAGGGTGACCAGATGTTCCAATTTTATAGGGACTGTCCCAGTTTTGGGGTCTTTTTCTTATATAGGCTCCTATTACCCCCACCCCCATCCCAACTTTTCACATTTGCTGTCAGATCACCCTACAGGACAGGTTCCTGAACTATTTTTTTGCTGCCCTACACTTTTCCATGGGAATTACTTGACTGCCCTTCTTCCCCCTGCTACTCCTGCCTGTACCTGACAAAAAGTGACTGACTGAGGGAAGTGAGTGTCTCACACCTGGGGCAGCAGCAGGACCCTGCTGGCTCTAACCCCAGAGGAGTCCATGGCAGCACAGCATGAAGTGGACTGGGGTTCTTTGCCTTCCTTCCCCTGTGCCTAGGTCCTCTTGCTCCTGCAGGCTCTGGAGTGTTTAAAATATGTGGGGCTTTGACTGGTGGGGCATCCTGGCCAGTGCAGGACAGCAACAGGGCAAGCACACCATGTGTCCCCAATGGTCAGGAAGGGGAGAGTAGCAGGCCGCTCCTGCAGTGGGCCAAGGCTTGTCAGGGCAGGGCAGGACTACATTCCCCCCTCACTCTGACTGCTGGAGTCTCTCTGCATGCTCTCCCCACTGCTGCCCTGCTTTGAACAAGACATGTGGTTGGTCTTTGCCCTGTGCCCCACCTTACATCTCCATGATAACCTTGTCATTCCACCCACAGTTACAAAACCAGTGCTACAGCAGTACATCTCCATGATAACCACTCACTAGTTTATTACAATATGTTCTGCAGCAAATGAGGGGCTTTCAGCTTGAACATACTTCTCCTGAGGAAAGATAAAACCAGAATAAACTGGCTGTAATTAGCTTTGGTTTAGAAGGTTAAGGACTGTTCCTGATTAGAGATGGGTGAAATATTTTGTCTGAAATTTTTTCTTTTTTTTTGGTTAAAAATGCAGATTCAACGCCACAAACATTTTGTGAATTTGTGCCAATTTTTGCCAAATTGCCCATTTTGGGGACCTTTGGGAGGGGGCACAAAGTTTTGTTTTAACATTTTCAGAATGAAATGTTTTTTTGTTTTGTTTTAAAATTACTTTTTTTTTTTTACAATTTCCTTTCATTTTAGTTTTTAGAAGTATAAATTTTAAAATGGTCAGTGATTTTATGGAAACAAATTTTTGGTTGTTCCAAAATTATTTTGGAGGGACTTTTTCGAAATTACCAACAAATTGAATGAGCTTAACTCAATTTGTGACTACCAGCTCACAAATTCACTATTTGCAAGGAAGCATCATTTTAAGATTTCTGCCCCAATCCTAATTCTGCATTTACAAGCATTATTGATTTTAGACTGATTTTAAGTTTGTATGGTTGGTAACTATTACAGTCCTATTAGAGAGAAGGGGGTGGGGATCAAAACTAAGATGCAGAGAGGTTTAAGACCAGATTTTCAGTTTGGCCTTATCTTGCCTCTTCTTCTACATACACACATGAGGCTGCACTTTGCAGATGCAGGCAAGAGTTAAAATTTTCATCCACAAAATCCATTTGGACAAAGACATCTGCAGTGAAAACTGCAATACCTGCATATGAGCATATGTTAAAATTATTCAAGTGTCACATCAAGAACACTGTGCACAGAGAAACAAAGGTTGGGGTCTAGAAGCAGACAATAGCTGACTTGCCAAAAGTCACACAGAAAGTCTAAGAAAGAGTTGAAAATAGAACCTAGACCAATTCTTGACTACTCCCTATTCCTTGTTTGGAACCATAAAATCATCCTTCCTTTTGATTTTAATGTACAAAGTGTTGTACATTGCCATATTTGTTTATGGCAATATCAGCTAAAACTATTTGCTGCCTTTCACTGATATCAAACCTTATTATAAACACCCTCCTTACCTGTTCTAGTACTCACAATATTTTGCTCTTGGGAGCACCATAATACAAAAAATAAAAAACAACCAACATTCCAAAAATAAAGTTTCTTTTATGATCCAGTTCAACATGGTTCCTTGGAAGATTACATTATTAGTATGCAAAGGATAACATCCTCAAAGAAGAACAGATAGTATGAACAGCTACCGTGTCAATTAAATCTTCACATTTATTATTCCTGTGTCCTCTTTCTGCCCCTTTCTTCCTTGGTGGTCTTCTGGTATTTTCCTTAAATAATACCAGCACCAGTGTAGAAAAAAAAAACAGATACTACAGGCAATATCTTAGTACAGTTACAGAGAGAGACTTTTTGTAGTATAATATTTGAAACTGCAGGCCTTGGAACTTTGAGTTCCATTATTTACACAGATGTTAGAGAAGGCAGCTTGTAACCATCTACTTCTGCCCTTGTGGTCACCTTTGCCGCTGAGCAATCTTTGGGAGGTACATTAATAACATTTGTATTAGATACCCATTTCTAAGATACAATATTTTTATTTCACATCGTCTGTGTGGAATGTAACTTAATATATATTCTTGATGCAAAGAGATGTTTACTTAGTATATTATGATTATATACTTAGTTCAATTGTAGAGCAGGGGTTTTCACAGGCTAATATGAATAGCCCATACAGTAAGAAACAAGGCAAAATACAATTATTATGCTGTTTTAAAAAGTGGCACACACAAAGAAGTTAGAAACTAATCTTAAAGGCATAATATAAACATTCTGCT
This sequence comes from Dermatemys mawii, assembly GCA_007922305.1. NCBI lineage: Eukaryota > Metazoa > Chordata > Testudines > Dermatemydidae > Dermatemys > Dermatemys mawii. The sequence goes on from ML677363.1 coordinate 17,977,391, forward strand.
ACAAAAAGGAAATAAAAGACACCCAATCTTTAAATCTTGTTCTCTGAAATTAAAGGAAAATATTTTCAGGAGAGAAAGATTGAATGAAAAATGGCCTGAATCACATTGTGTATAAATTATATAAAAATGTATCATAATTGCTTGATAATGTGATTAAACTGAAAGGCCTTTTTGTTGTCTCTCTCCTGGTTATCTTACTTTAGTCATTCTTTAGAACATTCCAAAGAAAGAATAATAATGTTGATACAGGGTATGAGAGGACATTATGCAATATTTCCTTTGATTTTGCCTTTTAATACCATTCTCCTATTTTATGGAATACAGAATAAAATTGGAAGAGGGCTTATTCCATAGGCCCTTCCTGCCTCTTTAATCTTCAGTCTTGTTCTTTCAGATGCTGCAGGTGCCCATATCTTGCTGGTAGGCCGAGTGCTAGCCTCCCACTGGGATTTTTACTCAGCCAGGTGTCATGGCTGCCATGCTGAGTGATAAACACTAAGTAGAATCTGTCAGAAGAGTATTTGCATTGTGGATTTTCCTTTAGAATCAAAAGGTGTTATAAGATGTCATTGAAGAGCTTATAATAGTGACTAAGCATTTTCTATACTTTAGCATCTCTTGGCCTAACTTAGTCATATGGGCCTCCTGCAGGTATGCCTAATAACTCCAGCTCTAGTGCCTATATCTTTTCACACCTTTTTACCATGAAGGAAACATTGTCTTTGATTGTCCATCAGCTGTAATCCTTTCTCAGCATGACACTTGTTAGCATAATTACAGAGAAGAAACCAAAAGGTACATTGTGTGTGTTTCTTTTTTAATGATGTGGGCTATTTGTATGAAAGGACCACTGTATTTATTGCACTAATCCAGCATTTTACAAGTTTTTTTCCATGGGGCAAAAATACCCAACAACTTCCACCTTTTAGTTTTCCTTTTTTTTATTAAATCAAAAATCCAATCACAACTCAAAGAACCCTTCACAATAGTCACGACATTAACAGAGTTAAAAGAGATGCCTTGTTAGCATAAAAATTAGAGTTTCTATTGAATAAAATTAAGAGTTATGATCAGCACTCAGACCTCTGTGCTCATTCTCATCTTCCTGATTGGCTAGTAGAAACTGTGGCACTGATTATGAAGAAGAAAAGTTATGAGGATTGTAGTTTGAGCCCCTTCTTTCAAAAGAAAGGAAAACTTTTAAATGATCTCTCCTAGAACACTAGTGGCTAAAAAGGTAAAGAGGACCTAATGAGCCCTAAAACAACCCTTTCAAAGTATTTTTTTCCTTGATCACCTCAGGAGCCTGAAGTCCTTATGATCATGCAATTGTTATTTCTGAAGCAGAAAAGAAACTAGAACATGTTTAACTCTAGAAATCTCTCCCACACTTTATAGCAAGATTTGCATCATTTCCTATCTCGCTCTCTCAGGAAGAGCGGAGGATGCTGACATGCTAAAACAAAAACAAACAAAGACGCACCTAGAGATGGATAGTGACTTGGTCTGTGTGTCCAGGCAAGGGAGTATGGGGCTGACCCATAAGTTATGTAACACATTTGATGATTTTTCAATGACACCCCTCCCCACACACACCTTGTAACACTGAAACACACAAGCGAGATTAAGGATTCACCCGCCCCTAATCTGTTACCTAATTTATGGACAGCCCTTAAAATAACATCCACTGTACTTCTACTTGGACCATGCGCACTGTGGATCCAGGGAGTAGGTGGGTGAGTAAGATCAGGGAATGAATAGATCCTTGGCTCTATCCTCAATACACTAAGCTGAGCCAGTGTGGGAGTTGTAATTTGATGCTGGCATAGGCCAGCAGCAAAGGAAACCAGACAGGGAATTGTGTCTTTGAAGTATGCCTCCCAAGATCTGCTCCTGGGTAGGTACAGTTTACATGTCCTCCCTTGCTCAAGACACAGCTTAATCCTAGGTGATCTTACACAAAAGTCTAGGGCACTATTGTGCTTTTAAGACAGAGTGGGTCTGGTGTGAATGCACACATGTTGGCAGTGAGAGGAGAGCTGAGGAAGAGGTAGATACTGCACCACCCTCAGTCCACCCTGTAAAAAGATGCAATATTTGCACACCTCTGTGCCCTGCCAGCTCTGCTGGACAGCATTCAGGAGCGGGAGCAATGGCCTTGCTCCTTCCATGTTCCCCATGCCCACTTTGGAAACCCAAGCACTGATAGCAATAATTGCAAGGACCATAGTGTGGTACCAGCTGTGTGTGGGGAAGCTCCTTGTGCCTTCTCCCCATCTCTTTGTTCTTCTAGACTAGGCTGGGCACAATCTTACCTTGATGTGATCTATTTGTTGTGAGGTCAGAGGAGGTGTAAAACTTTCTTTTATGACTCAAATACATCATGTTGGCAACTCTTTGATTTTATTGCAAGTCTTGCAATATTTAAAGTCTTTTTTGAAAATACAGCTTCTGGAGTAATGTGATTATGTGAAACTCTCAGAGCTCTTTCTCTTTTAAGTAAGTTTCTAGCTCTTATGCCTGCAGAGAAAAGTTAGAGACTATTAAACCTAAATGCTTAAAAAACAAAAACAAACAAAAAACAGGACGCAAAGGAAAAGAACCTAAAATATATTTTTAAAAAACCTCATGTTTAATCTAACTTCCTGATTTTGTGGGGTTTATCTCAATTTTTTTGAACATTTGGGACTGGCAATACTGAATACAGAAAGTAAAAGTACTAATACGCACACATATTTTACACACATGCACAAATTCTCTTTCTCTCTCGTTCACACACACACACACACACACACACACGTATAATAAGGAAAAAAGCATATAATCCCAGCAAGAAAATGTCTGACTGGCTCCATTTGTAGTTTGGATTGTTTTGTGTTGAGATAATCTCTGCAATTGCTGTTTAGACACGCAGCATTTTACCCCTTTATAAAGGAGTGTTTGCTAGCTGTGCTAGTTTCACAAGCTCCCCTTCACTCTCATTGAAATGTAACATTCAGACACCTAGTTTTAGTACTTCTTTTTTTACTCCTGTTTGACAAAGTCCAATTTACTGCACATGCCTGCATGCATGTTAATTTTGAGTGTCAGTGACTTTAGAATAAACTGATGTTTTAAATGTACTTGCCCAATTATTTCTCAGCTACATAAACTATTTTATAGCATAGGTCAAAAGAGCAAACATGATAATATCTGTAGTACACAATGTATAAGTAAATTATGTAAAAATACTTCATATTTATTACATTCCTAAAGCATCTGTTGTCATGATATCTAAATGCCATATAAATCAATTAATGTAGCATTAAGTGTACCCTCATTTGATCTAATCTTATATTTTCCTTCAGTTTACTCTCTCTCTCTCTCTCTCTTTGTCTTATATCTTGCAGTCTCTATTGGTTGCTGGCCAGTTGCCATTCATGAAGGAAGGCACAGTAAAAAGAAGTGTCTTGCATCTTGATCAGAAGATGGTGTAGTGAGGGCTCAGAGTGATCACCTCCACTGATAGCAGTTCTAATAAATGCTCTGAGCTCCAGAGAATGCTCTGCCACCAGTGTCCATGAGTCAAACCCTAGGTTTCATCATTCCTGTAGCGTGCAGCTGTTTTTGGTGGTCTTATGGATGTTGAGGTGATCGCTCACATAGCTGGGTCTTTATCTATGTAGGGATTTATAGATTAGGACAGGGCTGACAAGAGGGGAGGAAGGAGGAGCAATTCGACTGGGGCCTCAAGTCTAGGAGGCCTCCAAACATCTGTAACTGGGGTTAAATGGGAAGCAGAGGGACTTTGGTAAACATGATGTGGTAGGGCCCCAAATCTTTCTTTCCGGGCCTGGATTAGGACCAGAATTTTTTTTAATTTACATATTGAGAGCCTCTGGGGTTCATGGAGCATCAGTGAAATGCTTACAAGAGGCTGGTTTCTGTGAGCTATACATATTGTTGTTTTTGTAATGCACACACATTGACCCTGAGCTAAACTGTATTGTAGTAGCCTAACCTGAAAGTGATGAAGACCATGAAATAAGGGGCAGGGAAGGGAGCCCAAAACAAAAAGGTAAGGATAACAAGATGCCATGTTCATCTTGTCACAGAATAATCATTTACATTTTTTACTGCTTTATGTTGCAAGAAAACTCAGAGAAAAGAACCAAAGAAAGGAAGAGAAACAAGGCATAAGCCACACAGAACAAAGCCAACCAATCAGATAGAACAACTATCATACAGAGTCACCAGGAAACTGCCATCAAATAGCAGTGACTCCAGTCAACCACCATCTTTTCTTCAGTATTTTTTCCACCAGGTCCATCAAAAAAGTTTCCCTACACATCACTATTCAATAGTTATGTCAACCAAACAAGTCTAAAAGTAAAGATCTAGTGTCATCAAGTTTGTGGCAAGAAATGTTAAGTCATTTAATTCACTGTGCTAGCTTTCTATAATGGGAGGCACAGATGATATCCATAAAGTCTTAGCTGACATTTCTTTGCCAATGAAATTAATCAGATCAGGCATTTTTGTAAATGTGTAAGTGTGAGTTTCAGGTTGCATGAGCCCGACAACAGAAGAGAAGAAGTCTTCAATATTAACTTTATTCTGAAATTTACAACTTCCCAACTGTGCCTACATTTTGGACTGCCCCATGGTGTATGTGAGGGAGAACTGTGGAATTCTTCACCTCTCCATGAGTTACCAGTATCATTAATACTTTGGACATATGAGCTGGTGAACACTGTATAAGAAACACTTTTCTGGTGACAGGCGAAGGCAGAAATTCGCTTGGGCTTTATTATTATGCACAATTTTGTTCCACTATTGTGTTCCTGATCCAATTCACACTGAAATGCCTCTATGCTTTTTTCCCTTCGTTAAACAAACCAGTAAAGTTGCAGGTGCTTAGCACCTCTTAGAAATCTGCAACAAAATATCTCAAATTGAAAGTACAAAAATTAAAACATTGAAGATCAGTGAGCACTTTTGAAAAAGTTGGCTCTGAACTACAATCTTGCAGGTCTTATGAATGTAAAACTCCCACAGCAACTTCAGTGGGAGTTTTGAGCTTAGCTCTCTCATTAACTTCATTAGGAATTTGGGATGCATCAATCCCTGAGAATAAAGTTAATGAAATCAAGATTTCAGGTGGCTAAAGATGAAACTAAGGCATACTGGAATTTTTCACTTGAAGTACAAGTGTATAGTTAGGGTGTGTAAGTTTCACAGCATTTGCATATGTACAAATGGCATTTTTATCTAAATATATATTATTTTGGTCTATAAAATGCCTAGATATAATAACTTCCAAAAATTTATTGTAAAGAAGAACAAGGAAATTAACTGTAAAATGTGAAATCTGTATTACTTACTAGTCATTTTATATGGCCTACAATGATATGCATTTGAATAAAAGTATAATTTGTACATAAAGAAATAATGATTCTTACATTTTGTGTAAGTACCCCAACTATACACTACTGTCCCAAGTGAAATAGGTTGTTTCATGAAGGAGAACCTGGGACCTACATAAATAGTACACTCGAGAATTTTGGAATACCAGAGACAATACATTCCCATCATGTTTTTCCAGAGCACTATATATCACAGTGTTAAGTGTATGTCAGTCATTACATTTAAGTACACATAAAAATTTTAACACAGATTTATTTTACCCCCTTGGAAACAAAAGGAAAATCCATCTTCAGACAAAGAATGGTGTACAGGGAAATCAGATATCAAATGCTTCCTGTTTCTGCGAAGAGATGTAATATTCTGGGAATGACTGACCCAGCTCTGACCTTGATCATGGGAAGAGATTTGTTTTGGTAGACTTTTGTAGCCAGCTACCTGAAGAGAGGTTTGGGAATCTTACCAGAGGGAGTTCTCAACAGTGCACAATTGTTTGAGTGGAGATACTATTGCAGATAGGATATTGCCATGTATTTAGATTGCTTGATTAACTGTTTATTATGCTTCTAATGTATTTTATACATAAGTATTTATGGGTTCTTGAACATAAGGTGAAATCCTAAACACAAAACCTGCATTAGAACAACAGTAAGGGTTTTAATGATAAACAACCTAATTTAAGATTTCTCATTCCATACATACATATATACTGTTGACCCTAGGTAATGTGGAGGTCTGAGAAAAATGTACCATGAGTACTGTATTTTCTGATATAGAGACAGGAGTAAAGCACAATGAGAGATGTTGGATTTTCAGGCTTTTAACATATTTATGCAAGACATTTACATTATTTTAAGTAATTCTTTGTGTGCAACTTCCTGGTTTTGATTTTGTTTTAAAATCAGGAGTGTAATAAAAGAAAGGAGAAAGATGGACAAAATGGAATTTAGCACAGAAATGGAATGGAAGTTATAGAACAAGGTATTTTGGTTTATTTTTCACTTGAAACATCTACTGTATACTAATAGTACTAATTGTCAAACTGCCAATGTTCCAAACCACTGTGACAGTGATTAATTCATGTTTGAAATTTTCAATCAAACTCTTCTTCAGATCTGCAGTTGTTTGCTGCTAGGAGGTCTGACAATAAAGTATATATTTAAAATGTGGAACAAGCACAGGATCCTGTATCTGTTTTGCATCCAAACCTACCACGGTCTTCAAAGAGAGTAATATAGGTGTACAAAGAGATCAGAACCGGACCCACAAGAGAGAAAGCAGAATATTGGATAGTATATTAACAACATTCTGAACCATAAATGGATACCAAATGTAAACTTCACTCCCTTCCTTAAGTAGTAGTAGATAAAGGGGCCTAGTCAAAGTTCATACATTCTTCTTCCCTATATATTTCTGTACGTTTATGTGGTTTATATGTGTACAAATCACACTATACCAGATAGTAATCTCATTGACACATGAGTGCATACAGTTGGTCACCTTCTTTGCACATTCTCTACTTTATGTACATGCACAAATCTGAGATTTGGACATGCAATGGCTTATATAGGTGTCTCTTGGAAAGCTGTGTACACATGTAAATAGGTTATGTAAACACTAGGCCTGCAATTGAACATGCACAGATGAGAATGTGACTGATTCTTGAAGAGCAAACCTTAAAAGATATTTCTAGTGGGAAATTAGATAAGGTTGCAAATATATTTCTAGTAGAATCCCCCGATTTATACATTAGAATCTGTCTCTCTCTCTCTCCTTCTCTCCAGCATTTGTGAATGATTTTCCTTATAGCAACAAGTGTAAATTCTGTGACTGATTCAGCAAATGAAATTAATTTCACAACTCTGACTGTTGCTAGCCAGCTAATGAAAACAAAAATAAACTCAAATTTGTCTTTGAAATGAAGTGTTCTGGGTTTGCTACTGGTGTACCATCAACAATCCTATAACCAAATAAATGATCAGCTTTGAGTAATTTAGTCAGACATGCATTTCAGGAAGTACACAGCATAATTAAACACATGACTTTTCAGTTCCCCAATATTTATTTCTTTTCTTCTTCATATAGCTATGTGATGGCATATACAAGCCCATGCTGGACAATAAGGCGTTAAGGAGCTGCTCTGGGCTCAGCCAGCCCTACCCTGCTACACCTGCAAGAGATTTACAGCCTGGAGAAGAAGTTAAAACAGAGCAGAACAGCTCACTTGTGGCCAGGCTGGGAAGAGAAAAAACTCCATGTTGCAGCTCCTGAGGAAAGGGCTGAGAGAAGGCAGGACATTTCCCATTGACAGCTGCCTGAAGATCCCTCGCTGACAGGCTCAGAGAAGAAGTTCATTTCCCCAGCTCACCTATTAACTCAGTTTGTTTGTGTTAATTAACCTTATTTTGTTTATGGACTTCTTCTGAAGGGGAGAGAATGGGAACTGGCCTGGCTGGAGGGTCAAGTCATGAGAGAAGGCAGCTGCCACTGCTAGAGGCAGAGATCTACCATGCCAAACCCAGCAGCTAAGAGATGCCAAGCAGTGAGCTCTCCCCATTCACAATCTCTTTCCACAGAATGTGAACTTTGAACAATAGCAGTGGCCCAGTGGGCAGCCTTAAGGTGCTCCTGGATGTCAGACCCTTTGGTTACTCTCAGAGGCCTGGGCCAGAGACCAGTGGAGTGAGAGGGCCTCTGATCCCCTACCAAACGTCCCTCTGCATGTTGAAGGCCCAAGCCCTTGACCACTATGCAATGTACAAAACAGAGGCAATGTTTGGTGGAAAATGTGGGCAATTTTCCCACCTCTAGAGAGAGGAGAAGAATGACCTAGGTGATCAGACAACCTCAGACTAGAAGATGTGGTCTGGTAGATCAGGTGAAATGGATCTAGAGTATCGGCTTAAGTGGATGATGGAGAACCAGCAGCTCAAATAACTCCGTCAGCAAGTGTCTGCTTAGCCACAATAGCTGGTCTTGGATTTACAGGTACAACAGTCAGAAAAGCAGCAAAGACTATTCCAAATGGTCATGGCCTTAATGCAGCCCCAGAGTTCCCTTCCAGAGGCTATAAGCCCAAGCCGTAGGTGTCCTGCCCATACCAGTGAAACATACCCGTAGGTGTCCTGCCCATACCAGTGGGTCCTGACAATAATTCATAGACCTTCTTGGTAAAATTTGAAAAAGTGGCAATGGCAGCCTCATAGCCACCTAACCAGTGGGCCACCATGTTGGCATCGTATCTGATGGTACCTGGGCATCATCCCAGGCTGCATATCAGGCTCTGGATGCACTGTTATCCCAAGACTATGCCCAGGTGAAAGTTTGCCTACTGAACTACCTTGACACCACCAAAGAGACTTCCCAGCAGAGGTTCTGGGGTGGGGTCAGGTGGGGAAAAATACACCTAAGGAGCTCGGCCCTGCATGGTTCCCAGAAACTAGGGGATCTGTGCTGGCAGTGGTTGAAGCTGGAGTTGTGGACTGGAGTCACGGTGGCTGAGCTCATTCTGGTGGAGCAGTTCACTCACATACTGTCAGCTGGGAGTAGGACCTATAGCCCTGCCCCTTTAGGGTGACCAGTTGTCCCGATTTTATAGGGAGAGTCCCAATTTTGGGGTCTTTTTCTTGTATAGGCTCCTATTGCCCCCCACTCCTTGTCCCGATTTTTCATATTTGCTGTCTGGTCACTCTGCGCCCCTTCCACCCAGTGCCCTACACCTGCCACACCCTCTTCCTCTGCTGGAGGCCAGAGTCCCTCTCCCCACCACATCTCCCACCAGCCTTGTTGCAATCGGAGGGTGGGCAGCATGGCCCCAGCCCTGAGTGACAGGAGAACATGTGACATGGTGGCCTGAGCTGGGCCCACTCCACAAGGAGACTAGAGCTCCGCCGAGTGGGAGAAAGGAGTAGTGGGGCCTGGGGGCAGCGTGTGGGCGGGGACATGCCAGGCTGTTTGGGGAGGTACAGCCTCCCCCAGCCTATAACAACCGCTGCCCATGGGTACAAACTCATATTAGTAACAGTCACTTATGCTATCCGCTATTCTGAGACAATCAGAACCATGCAACACCAATACAAAGACTATTGCCGCGGAACTGCTGAAAGTCTTTGCTCAAGTAGAGTACCTAGGGAGATCCTCATGAATCAAGGCACTAACTTTACACCTCAGCTCCTGAAACAGGTGATCTTCTGAAAATAAAGACCTCAGACACATTGGTCTGTCACTCACGGACAAATGGTCTAGCTGACTGATTCAAGCAGACCCTAAAGAGGATATTAAAAACATTTATGCCTGAAGACTTCTGTCATTGAGATCAGCTGATACTCACACCCTATCTTTTGTTATTCAAGAAGTCCCCCAGTCATCTACTGAGTTCTCCTCATTTGAACTCTTGTATGGGAAATGGCTCTGGAAATTCTTGACTAGGGCTGTGGAAAGGACAGGCTCCTAGAACAGAGAATGTCCTATCATATGTGCTGAAGCTCCAGGAGAGGCTTGAGAACCTAGTATCCTTTGCCAAATAAAACCTCCTTAATGCTCAACGGACCCAGGAGCGAGCCTACAATAAAGAGGTGTGTGTATACGTATTGAAGCCAGGTGGATTGGTACTCCTTCTGCTTCCAAGTACAGAGTTCAAGTTACTTGCCAAATGGCAGGAACCCTATTACTAAGCAGTACGAAAAGTCAGGCCAGTTAACAATGAAATTAGGCATCCTGACCAGATGAAAGCCACACAGATCTATTATGTTAGCCTTGTAAAGTCATGGAAGGAGTGAGGAGGCATTATTTATTTCCCCTTACTCCCAAGCCAGAATTGAGGCCCCATGTGTCACCACACTGGCCCAAGACTCTGTAAATATGGAGAAACACTTCTGCCTAGAACAGAAGGCCTAGGTGATAAACCTCATAGTAGTCTTCTTGATGGTGTTCTCCTCGTGGCCGGGGCAGACCTACGTATACCACCATATCCAATTGGAACCCGGGCAACTTATTTAAGAGACCCCCCAAAAATGCAAGAGAATGTGAAGCAAGAAGTCCAGATGATGTTGGAGCTGAAGGTCATTGAAGAATCTCACAGTGAGTGGCAAAGCCTGGTTGTATTGGTCCCAAAGCCAGATGGTATCATCTGGTTTTGCATAGACTTCAGAAAGATCAATGTGATCTCCAGATTTGATGCCTACCCCTTGTCCCGGGTAGATGAGCTATTAGACAAGCTGGGTGAGACCTGGTATATCACCATGTAAGACCTAATGAAGGTGTATTTGCAGATCCCACTCACACCAGAGAACTGCCCTTTCCACATAATTTGGCCTCTACAGTATCCTGGCAACATTTTAATGGCTCATGGATTGAGTCCTGCAACCACATGTCTTAGGCACCTTATGAACCTTTAGCACACACCGCTCCTGTCCTTTAGTCCCTACTGCAGGCTGTGCATATCGGCAAACCCTACAACGTGCAAGATGGGGAAGGAAGAAACCAACTATCTGGGATATACATAAGTGAGTAAAGTCCAGGCCCTCAAAGCATATCCACGTCACACCATGAAGTCAGAAAGTATTTGGGTTACTATTGCCAATTTGTGCTAAGGTTTTCAATGACCATAGTACCTCTCGCTGACCTAGTTAAGGACAGTAGCCCCAAGAAGGTACACTGGTCCAAAGCCTGCAAAGGAAAAGATCTCCTGTGTAAAGAGCCTGTCCTGTTCAGTCCTGATTCTTAACAGAATTAATTTCACAGAGTGATGCTTCAGAAATGGGCCTGTGTGCTGTCTTGTTGCAAGAGACAAATGGAGCAGAATACCTAGTACTGTCCTTGAGTCATAAGCTGTTCCCATGGGAACAGGCATATTCTGTAATAGAAAGGGGAAGTCTTGCTGTGAAATGGGCTGTGAACTCCACGATATTACCTCCTGGGAAATTCATTCAAGCTTGTCATCAACCATGTCCCCTGGAGGTAGTTAAATGCCATTAAGAATACAACTCCTGAGCTTATGTGCTGGTACCTGTCTCACCTGTCACCCTACACCTTTCAAATTCAGCCTAGAACCAGAAAAACTCACCACAATGTTGACTTTTTCTCTGGGCTCTGCTCTGGAAGCTGTTGGAGTGGGAGGGCCCACACTCTCCTACCAAAATCACTCTCTGCATGTGGAAGGACCTAAGCCCTGACCACTAGGCAATGCTCCCCACAAGCAAAGACCATACAATCTATATATTGCCTGTCCTAATTGTCCCCATTTTTATTTTGTGTATCAGCAAAGGAATCATTCCATAGCTTATAGCTCACGTTAAAGACCCAGAAGTTTAATTTACAAAGGCTAATTACCAAAGAGAGCATTCTAGCTTTTGGTAGCTTTCTATTGCTCCTGCTCATGCCCCACATTCCAGGCTACATAACTAACTTCATTAAGATGGCATCTTCCTTAGCAGGTGTTTTTGGAATTCCAGCATAATTCTTTTGTCATGCAAATATAAGTATGCCTGCCAGCCCATGAAATTATGCCCTCCTGCTGCACACAAATCCATTGTAGCCAACATCCTAACAATAAAAAAGGTTTTGCTGTGGTGTTTCTTTTTTTCAGTACAGGATCTCAAATTTGTCTGGAGAGCAAGTGTAATATATGAAAACAAGGACTTTCAGATGAGATAAGGTGAGCACTGATCCTACTGACTCAGTTTTTAGTGGTGTTCCCTGTACTAAAAAAGAAAAGGATCTCCAACTAAGCTTGGGTTGTAGTAACATAAAGGACACACTCAGAGTGAGTTTAACTATCAAACAAGAGATTTCCCTAACCAGCTAACACCACTTTAGCAGGTGGCAGACACAACAGCTAACTACAGAAACGATGAGATTGAAATGTACGAAACTAATGTTCAGAGGAAAAGACATAACAGAGAAAGAATTTTAAAAGGCTGGATTTGTTATACAAGTAAGAAAAAGCACTTTGTGAACATGTAGAAAGAAAAAACTGATATACAGAAAAACCTTTGTGGTTTCACAGAAAAAAGGTGGCAATCTTACCTTAGTATGATAATAATTATGTATAAGGTATAATGTGTTCACAACTCCAGTGTGATAGTGTTTATATTTGAGTAGTGTAATTTTAAGTTTAGTGGGTTGGTAATTAAATTTAAGGTATATATGAATAATACATGCGGAATGAGAAGGGGCATTTTTATAGACAAAAGAAATAACCAGTTGGAGATGTTGTTACAGAATTCTGAATATGCAAGCTTCCAGATGTTTGTGCTACCCATCTTAAAATATTCATGAGAGCACTAAAGATTTATACCCAACCCCTAAAGCAGCATATGACTTGGTCTTTTAAGGGTATGTCTACACTGCTATTAAACACCCGTGGCTGACCCATGACAGTTGACTTGGGCCCATAGGGCTCAGGCTGCAGAGCTGTAAAATTTCAGTGTAGATGTTCAGTCTCAAGCTGGCACCAGCCATGGGTGTTTAAAAGCAATGTAGAATACCATGTTCAGCACTGGTGTGCACACTTTAAAAAGGATGCGGAATTAGAAAGGGTTCAGGAAAGAGATACAAGAATCATTTGAGGTCTGGAACACCTGTCTTACAGTGTGAGATTCAAAAGTACCTTCTCTTGGATAAACTAATAGATTGTAAGAGATTATGTGATCATATTCTAAAAGTACTTATGTGGGAAGGCAATTTCTGATAGTAGAGGGCTCTTTAATCTAGCAGACAAAGGCATAACCATCTCCAGTAGCTAGAAGCTGAAGCTAGACAAACATATACCAAAAATAAGGTGAAATTTTTTAACATTGAGAATGTTTGAATTGAATTGAATGTTCGAAATGTTTGAATTGAGGTTGGATGTGTTTCTAAAAGATACACCGTGTAGCTCAAGCAGAAGTTATGTGCGTGATGTAAGAATTACTTGGAGAAATTCTATGGCCTGTGTTATTCAGGAAGTCAGACTAGATGATCATAATGGTTTCTTCTGGCCTTAAAGGATGTGAAAGATGAACATAATTTGTTGGCAAATAGTCAACATGGTTTTTGTAAAGGGAAATCATGTCCCACCAATCTACTAGAATTCTTTGAGGAAGTCAACAAGCCTGCGGACAAAGGAGATCGAGTGGATATAGTGTATTTAGATTTTCAGAAAGCCTTCGACCAGATCCCTCACCAATGGCTCTTAAGCAAAATAAGCAGTCATGGGATAAGAGGGAAGGTTCTCTCATGGACTGGTAACTGGTTAAAAGATAGGAAACAAAGGATAGGAATAAATGGCCAGTTTTCAGAATGGAGGGAGGTAAATAGTGGTGTCCCCCGGGGATCTGTACTGGGTCGAGTCCTATTTAATGTATTCAGAAATGATCTGGAAAAACGGGTAAACAGTGAGGTGGCAAAATTTGCAGATGATACAAAACTACTCAAGATAGTTAGGTCCCAGGCAGACTGCAAAGAGCTACAAAAGGATCGCTCAAAATTGGATGACTGGGCAACAAAATGGCAGATGAAATTTAATGTTAATAAATGCAAAGTAATACACATTGGAAAACATAATCCTAACTATACATACAATGATGGGGTCTAAATTAGCTATTACCACTCAAGAAAGAAAGCTTAGAGTCATTGTGGATAGTTCTCTGAAATCATCCATTCAATGTGAAGCGGCAGTCAAAAAAGAGAACAGAATGTTGGGAATCATCAAGAAAGGGATAGATAAGAAGACAGAAAATATATTGCCTCTATATAAAACCATGGTATACTCAAACCTTGAATTCTGTGTGCAGATGTGGTTGCCCCATCTCAAAAAAGATATATGGAATTGGAAAAGATTCAGAAAAGGGCAACACAAATGATATGGAGTATAGAACATCTTCCATATGAGGAGAGAGTAATAAGACTGGGACTTTTCAGCTTGGAAAAGAGGCAACTAAGGGAGGATATGATAGAGGTCTATAAAATCATGAGTGGTATAGAGAAAGTAAATAAGGAAGTGTTATTTACTCCTCATAATACAAGAACATGGGGCCACCAAATGAAATTAATAGGTAGCAGGTTTAAAAGAAACACAAGAAAGTATATTTTCACGCAACACACTGTCAACCTCTGGAACTCTTTGCCAGAGGGTGTTATGAAGGCCAATACTATAATGGGGGTTCAAAAGGGAGCTAGATAGATTCATGGAAGATAGATCCATCATTGGCTATTAGTCAGGATGGGCAGGAATGGTGTTCCTAGCCTCTGTTTGCCAGAAGCTGGTATTGGGTGACAGAGCATGAATCACTTGATGATAACTGTCTGTTCATTCCCTTTGGGGCACTTGCCATTGGCCACTATCAGAAGACAGGATACTGGGCTAGATGGACCTTTGGTCTGACCCAGTATGACCATTCGTGTGTTCTTAAAGCAAATCCACTAAACCACATTTATCTCTTCCTAACAAGTAAGACCATCATATTCCTGCCCTGACACTCTCCTATTAAAGAATGTTATTACCTATACCCTAGGTGCTTTCTCCACAGCCTCTTTGCAATGAAAAAAACAATTCAGGGTGAAGTCTTGGCTGCACTGAAGTCAATGGGAGTTTTGTCATTGACTTCCGCGGGACCAGTATTTTGCCCTCAATCTTTTGCCCAATTCAGATCCAACAGATTTAGAGAAAATCTCTCCACCTTAAGTCTCCTTACACCACATTATGTTTAGTTAGTCTGGCTCAGGAGAAGATACAGCAGTTTTATGAATTGCACAATCACTCAACTCAGAATGAGTTTGCTCAGGGTTCTGAAGATTTCTAGTTCCTAATAGGCATGTTCAAACACTTAACACACTATTAACATCACTCCTATACCAACTTCAAGCCATCTATTTTCGTAGTCACTCCCATACTAGAAACCTGATCCCAGTATTTACATATACTATGAATAAATCCTCACTTATGCTGTGAATTGTGCCTTCTAGTCTGGATTAGATTGAAAAAAAAACTATATTAAAGATTCAGTTGCACCTATCCAAGTGTCTAAAGTACAAAAATGTATCTGATTAGAGTGCCAATGATTTTTTTGTGCTTTGTTTCTTTTAGGCTGTTAGGATGAGGATGGCAATGACTATCACTAAACTCAATGTTTTATATATAATAATATTCTTTTAGACAAAAATATTCAGATATTACGTGTCTGTACATGTGTGTGTGTAAAACTGCCTTCCATCTATATCTATACTGGGCAGGGGTTAATTATACACACACACTTAATATCTGAATATATCTGTCTGAAAAAAATGAATATAAAAAAAAACTTGTATATACAGTATTTCATGTGCCGATATTAAGATTACATTTGCAGTGATGTTTGTGGTTAGATTTTTCAGACATGCACATTTATCTATCTAGCAAAAAATATATATTTCAGTATATAGCAAAGCATATTAGATAGATTATTATAGACCTTTTACATTATAAACAGGATATCCATTATTAAAATATACTGTTTTTAAAGTTTTTCTCTTAGTTACCTTTTGCTATTTATCTGGTGGAGAATAAAAGATAAAAAAAGCTTTTGTTGTTTACTGTGTATCTGGAGTATAAAAAAAGCACAGTATGAGAAAAGGATACTCCATGAAACACTATGTCAGAAACATTCACAGTCAGAATTCCAGAAATAGCAAGATGTTAAATAGATAATTAAAATGTCTTCCAGGTCTAAACCATAGGGAGGTAGAGTTTTAATCATGCAGAGTATATTCATGAGAAGTTTACTCTTTTATCTAGATGCTCAGATTCTGATGCTCTCTTCTAAGAAGAACGTAAGATCCTCATCTGGAGTACTGAAATTGTTAAGCCTGGCTGGCATTGGCAATATTTGCAGAACTGAGACTCTGCATAGACATCATTTTTTTAATGCGGTCTGCAGAAAAGTTCTGCGATCTTGCCTTACAAAATGCGATGATTCTTCCAGTTTCATTGAAATGGGAAAGTTACTGGATCTTAACTCTGCGCAGCATAGAAACTGTTCTGCAGATGGCACAGTACCCCTCCAGACAGGATCATCATAAGAGAAAGGGAAACAGAGACTAGAACCTTGTTTTACTACTAACTAAAGATCCAGTGTTAAAGGGATTAATAAAATGCCTGCCATAATTACAAGGTAAACGTAAAGGCGACATTTCTGCTGTGAGGCCTTCATTGGACTGTGGAAAAGCTGGAACAAGCTTAATGGGGAAAAAATAAGATTAGCTATTTTTCATAGCTAGAAGAAGGCTTCATGTTAATGCAATTCAGTAATCTTATTTTCTAATTCCATTGTGTTTTTATTAAATTATTTTTCATCTTGTAGCCCACACACAATCATAACACTTATTTAGAAGTTACATTTATATCTATATCTGTCTGTATCTAGCTAGATCCAGTTATTGTGCAGTATATTAAAAGGTACTGTAATTTTAAGGGACAATTTAGATCTGAGGCATCGTAAGAGAAAGGAAAACACATCAGTGCTAAATTAGGCACTGATTAGGCTCTTGATCACTTTCTCTTCTCCTGACAAAAACAGAAGGTGTTGGTAATGCTTAGAAGGACTGTGTCCCTGACGAACAGATGTTAATAACAAAGCATCTTCCTTATGTTAAATTGCCAAAAAGAAGAGACCTGATATTGCAGCCACTGATAATGATACCCATATATCATGCATTCTAAGTCATGACTAAATAATTAAAGTCATTGCATGATACTTTGTTTCAGGCAAGTAAAATGGATCACAGTGTTAGTGGGCAGGGAAATTAAATGCAGTTCACATAACTGATTGTCACTGGATGTATGGAACATCACAATAAACATGAAAATTGCATCAGGGAAAAATTCAATCGTTTGTAGTTTATTCATAAATTAAGGTGGGAAATTCTGCTGGTTGTTTGATACTCCAGGTAGTTTGATTCTTTTAGGTGACTGGTTGTTTGGACATGCATTAACATCCTAGGAGAGGAGAGGCAGGACTCTTGTAATGAATGGAAAGAAGGTTCTTTATTAAGGCTACCAGACACAGACTCTGTATTTCTCCCTGGATTTCTAGTTTCCAGATTAACTAAACACCATCTGTACTACTTATTGTCACCACAAAGGGTCTACCTATGTCTTGGCCAAAAATAATCATGGATGGAAGTGCTGACTACACTATAAGGGGCTACAGTCAGCACAGAGAATTTTTACCTCTTTAAAAATGGTATATCAATAGTCCTGGTATTCTTTCCTACCAGCACTTGCCGGTACCCAGGAGATGAGGGAGGGGGTATGATATTTCCGTAACTCCACCCCACCCAAACATGCGTTACTGGGTCGGTAGCACTGCACACAATTCTTGTTACCATGCTTGTGCCCTCCATAATTCCCAGAAAATTATAGTTGCCTCCCACGAGTTGCCTGGAGAAGTTGGGGAGAAGGAGAACTCCATTTCCCAAACCCTCTCCAGCTACCCAATGGTCTGGGAAGAGCCATATATAGACTGGACATCCGAATTCTTGTGATATTGTTCTGAAAGCATGTTATATTTCACAAAATGGCCGCTGCAAAGATGGGGCTGCTTTATTAACTGTGATGCAGAACTTTCCAACAAAGCAGAGAGTTATCTAACATGTGAGCTGACAATTGGCTGAAATTAAATTGTTCTCTAATTTATTTATATAAACTGATGGGTTGAATTTTGAGGCATGCAAATAATGTTCATCCTGTGAAATGCATATTAGAGTTGGTCTACTGAAACTACAGTTACAGCTGAACTTCTTTGCCCAAAATTATTTTAATTTTCATTAAATACATTTACACAAGCATAGACTAAAAAGACACTGGGATCTATTGTGATAAGAAGCTTCTAGAAAATGAAGTAGGTATTAACTGATGAATATTCCATAGGAAAAAAACACATGGCCTGAAATCCTTCCTCAGGAAAATCTTACTTTTAAATTAGTGAGACTAGAGCTGATTGTAAATCTAAAAGTTTGAAATGAAAACAAAAAAACAGTAAAAAATATTTTGTGTGGCAACTCTCCCCATTCGTTTTCCAACCCACTATAAAGCTGGTCAAAAGATTTTTAATTTTGAAATTGATTATTTTAATTTTGAAATTTTAAAATTTTAAGTGAGGAGGTCCCTTCCCTCTTTTTCCTTCCCCCAAACAATTCTCATTGATATTTATGCCAGAGGGAAGAATGAATGACAACTGAGCTCTGGATTTTCCACCAACATCATGGTCATGTTGATTAAATTACAATAATTAACAATGTAAATACTGTGATCTTTAGTCTTTATCTTTTTTATGTTTTTCTAACATAAGTGTAGCACTAAATTTGTCAGTAAGAGTGCATGCCAATGTCCATAGTGGATTTTATTCTAAGGATTACAAAGGTTCTATTCTTTCCTCTCCCAAATTTGTTTTGCTATCCTTACTACATTTCAGTTATAGTGGGATAGCTTTGGCTAGGTGGCTGTTTCAGCATGCACAAAAATTGGTCATACTTTAGCTCTTTTAAATCTTTTTGGGATCTTATTTCCTGGTCAATCCCCCCATTTCCTCTTCATTCCAAAAATGCTGCATTTTGTGGCATGCTGTGTAGGCTTATGGCACTAGGTTAACAATGCTAATTAAGTCTAAATAATATTTCCTGTTTTACCAAGGTAATAGTCAAATACTGTGAACAGAGACCCACGTGAGTGTTAACAAAAAAAATTAGTTGACCAGAAGGATGAAGGAACATATGAGAGGCCAGAGATTAGGGATGCTTCTAGGTTTTGTGGGCCTAATGTGAAGTTCGATACATGGGTCCGAGTCAGACTTCCATAAGCAGCACCTCTGGGAGAAATGGCAAAGGCTTTTGCATCTAGGTGAATTGGGGCTTGGGTGCAGGCCAGCAGGCAGCTATTACTGCAAGAGGTTGTAATTGTTTAATTGGAGCACAACCCAATGGGAATCCTTCCATGGACTTTAGCAGGCATGGGATCACACCTCTAATACTTACAGAATATCATTACACAGGTCTTCACACCTGAACAAATAAAAATAATGCAATACTTTTATTTTTTTACTTTCTACTATTGACCAGGGGAAAGGAATAATTTACAACAACCAAATTTCCCCTCAGACATGATTTTTCATGGCACTTTTTAAAAAATGATCAGTTTACTCCCTACCTCATCTGAAAATGACCTCTTTCTTCATGATTTGGAATTGGCTATTTTTCTGTCTTCTTTCTACCAGTTCTGAGCCAGAAGACACTAGTGCACAGGGAAGCAAGAAATGAGGAGCCAGGGCATGGGCCAGAGTCATTCTATGCATCCTCTGGCATAAAATTTGCCATAAAGAATGTGAAAAGGGACAAAGAGAAGTGCCCCAGTAGTGTCATGCACACATCAAACTATCTGAGTGCACCTATACAACAGGCAGCTAGTTGGTCCCAATGACATTAACTGCACTAGTAATTATTTGCACCTACAAACTAGAGATACAAGAATGGAAGCAGAGTGTTAATAATCTGGCCAATAATCTTGAACGTTATTTAATTTAAGGTTAGCCCTTATGTTCACCATTTCCTATGTTAGAGGGATACATATGAAAACTATGAACTGCATTAATACTACCTTATTCTTTAAAGCCCAAATAAAAATTCTACAGGACAGGGTACCCTTTAAAATGTCACTGAATCAGCAAAATGACAGAAAATATAACTGTCAAAATTTAAAGATTCAGTTAACAGAAATCAGTTACTAGCTTTCTTTCTGCCTTTGCTATTACCAGCCTGAAATGCTTTCTTAAAAGGAAAAAGATTGTAAGGAAACTAAAATGCATTTTAGTGTTAATCAGTAATCCTTTGGTGTACAGTAACAACTAAGAAGTCTCTGGTGGCTGCCACATACCAGATACAACAGATAAAAATGGAGAACAGTATTAAAGGGATAGTCTACTAGGAAAACAGTGTTAATTGTAAAGAAAGAAACCTTTTAAACTAATATGACAAGGTACATGCACAAATTAATATTATGCTCTAATGTTCTTTTTAGTGAGTAGCCTAGGTTGATTTATTCATTTAGGTAATTATGTAGAGCAATATTAGTAATTCACAGTTAAATTGAATTAGGAAAACACAGTAAATTGAAACTGTATTCATATTTCTTTCTCACTGTGTAACAAACAGAGATGTATTGATGTAAATTCTAAGTGTACTACATAAGTTAAATTCCCTAGACTGCAATTTGATCAAAAAGCATTAGACATTTACTTAGGCTATAATAGGTCCTTGCCATTGGATGGCAGTAAAATTCTACATCAATCACTTCAAGCAAAGTGAAGCTAGGAAAATAATGGGACTTTTATTATTTAACAGTAGAAAGCTTAGGGTTTTGAGTGTGTTACAACCAGAGATAGACACTAATTTTAAAAATGTTTTATTTTCCATATTAAAGAGATACCACTATTTTATGAATAGTAAAATGCATACAACCTTCCTTGGAAAATTATAATTTTTATGGAAAGAAAATACAAGGTTGATCCAAAGCTTTTACAGCAGCATTCAATGCGAGTATATTCTCATGATTGCTACTTAACTGCTTTTCTTCAAGTATTTTAATTATTCTGACTTGTTATATTTTACACAATAAATAAAATCCTTCTCTACTATCTCAGTTACTCATGTTACTCGTCCTTTCATGGCTGAATTTTAGACAGCTTCTCCTTTGGAACAGTTTATCTTTTAAAAAAAATATGAACATTCTGTTTTTAATAAACAACCCAATTTTTTGATAAAATGTTAAAAAAAATTCCTTTGGGCCATACACATGAGTATGGTGAAGTCCTTTACACAGGAAGATTCTGATATTTTATGTGTTAAATTCATTGTATGCACCAAATTCTTCCATCTTTATTCAGATTCTTGCCCAGGATAAACTCTCATTCAAGGCTATGGAAGTTTTGCTTCAATAGAGGTCCAGTGCCCCACTCTGTGAGGTAGCCAGAGCCCTTGATTCTCATTGTATTTAATGAGAACTGAGCGTGTTCAGCACTTCACGTGATTTGGTCCTGAGTAACAATGACAGGATATAGTCCTATATTAGAATTAACATTACTTTTTACTTTCAGTTTATACTTCAGATGAAAGTGAGTATCCATCCCCAAGTTCCATGTGCCCTTTATATGCTCTGTACATACAATACAGAGAAACAAATGATAACATAGCAAATTATCTTGAAAAAAAAATTCATTCATCATCTGCCAGGAATGTCTTTTAAAACTCAAAAAAATACTTTCACTTTTAAATACCTGATCCTGATCCAAAGGCCTGTTGGATCAGGATCAGGATCAAAGCCTGTTGAAGTCAATGGAATTATTTCTAGAGGAAGTATTTTTGTTGACTACAATGGGCTTCGGGATCAGGCTCTATTTGCATTAAAAGTATCATATAAACTAGTAATCAAACAGAATTATGAATATATAGAGTGAACTAAATAGACCAAGAAATAGGTTTTCAGCATATGGGCTTATGTGAAGAACTATAAATTCTTGTGCCAACATTTGGTGTTTTTTTTTTAATTTGTTATAAATTTAGTAAGTTGAATTACAATCTAACTGGCCATAAAATAAGTCAATTGTTTTCCAAAATGTATTCAGGGTGGTCTGACAAAAGCTGAAGGCTATTAATCAGGATTTCCTGGGATCAAATGACAGACTCCCTGGTAATTTACTCTCTGACTTTATGTTTAAAGTCTGTTAAAAGTTTATAGCTTTTCAAGGATCATATTAAGCATTAAAATTCAAAAGTCAAATTCTTGTAACAAAGACCATTCTGAAAGAAGGAGAGAAAATGGCTTATCATGTACCTATTTGTATGAAAAAGAGGTATAAGAACATATACACAGTGGAACAATATTAATTTATTTTTATGACAATGATTGTAACACAAAAACAAAGCGGCATAAATCTAGAGAGAGAGTCTTATTTCAATTTACAAGGACTTATGAGGGCAATACTCCAGCACTGAAATGAGGATACACTACTGGAACTTTTCCTGTTTTTGATTTTAAGATCTTTAAGTGTGTGAGTAGTCCTATATAAATTAGTGGAACTACTCATGCTCTGAAAGTCAAGCAAGTGAATTAATATTTGAAGAATTGGAACCTGGGATTATGTTTTTGAAATCCCCCAAGGTTGTACCTACGGCTCAACTCTGTGAGGGTACTGACCATCCTGCATTAGATTTAGTGAGACCACATGGACAGAATTCACCATAAGTTAAACTCTGAAAGAGATTTATTTCTGGTGAAGGAAGTGCTATTAAGAACCATGGGCTCAATTTTATGAAGCTCGCAGCATCCTTAACTCAATGGGAGTTGAGCTTTCTCAGCACCTCTTAAAGAGGGGTTCAGCACTGCACCACACAACAAGCAGGCCACAACTGCAATAAAAATGGAGATGCACTGGTATATAAAACTAACTGGTCAAAAGATGCTGTGTATTCCTTAATTCATGTTTAAAGTTTGTATCTTTTCATTAGCAAGAAAATAAACAAGCTATTATTCTGTAGCTAAACACCCTGATTGGTAGAAACAAACTATATTACATTTACATCTTTATTACTTTTGAGATGTATAAGGCCTGATTGTCATCTCACTTAAACCGATTATATACCAGTCTAGTTCTATTGGAATTACTCTTAATTTGCATTCCTGTAAGTGAGATGAGAGTCAGACCTATAGTGTCAAATTTTTATCTGGCCTTAAGCAAGCCCCTTATGTTTACAAGATTTGCTCATGGAAAACCCTGGATATCTGGATACAGGTGGACATCTGTACCTGCAATCAGATCATTAGATTCTTCATTAGCAGCCCCATGTGCACTCAGATATGTCATTTGCACATGCATTACATAGTTTTGGAAATTTGATATGAGCTGGTTTGGTCAAAAGTAGAAGGAACAATTTCCAAAATTAGGGGAATATTTCAGTTAGAAGTGAAATTGGTCTCTCTCACTCTATTTTTTTAAATGCACTGCATGTGCCCTTATAGTAGTTGAGCATGTAAATTAGCCCTACAGCTGCCCATATATTTATCTGAAAATTTAACACAAGGTTATGTGGAATTGAAATGAAAACTTGTATATGTTCAGAAAAGAAAGGAAATCTCAGAACACCTTTCATATGGAGGTCACTGCTTTGAATTTGATTCTTGTAGGTAATGACCAAGAGTTGTTACCACCTGAAGGCTGTTTGATATTCTGTGTGAAAAGTGTTGGTGTTCTGAGTCCAGTTCCTTATGGAGAAGTTCTGGATATTTTACTTATGCTACACAGGTTTTGTGGAGAGAAGAAGGGAAGGAAGAAGAGAGGAAATAGTAGGTACAAGAAAAAATCATGAGAAGCAAGGTGGAAAAGTAATGGCAGAATATTGTTACTGAGTAGATAGAAGTTTTAGAGCAAGGTGAGTTGATGGTTTGGATGTTAATTGAGCAAACAGTGAAATAAGGCAGTGAAAAGGTGTGTAGATGTCCAAGCAATAGAGTAATAAAGCAGCAAGTTAGTGAGTCAAAAAGGTGGACAAAGCAGAGTATTGAAACCTCAGTAACTCAGAGCAGCAGGGGAGCAGCTGGGATGCAGGTGCTGAACTGTGGGAGCTCTGGCAACACTAACAGAGAAGTTTAGTGTCAGAGTGTAATGCCATCCTCAGAAGGCAGACTGGAGCTATGCAGTTGCCAAGGTGCAGTCCTCAGCTCTCTATCTCATTTCCAATGCTAGGAATTCTGCCTTTGTAGAACACTGCATTTTTTTTGGCTTTCCCCTTTGTGAGGAACTAGAATTGACAATGGACATTTTACTTTTTTTCTCCCTTTGTGATTCCTCAAAGAAGTTGGTTATTTTGTCAGTTTCTCTAGCAGTAGCATTTATATATTACTTCTATTTAACTTTTCCTATTATGCGATGCTGCAATGAAGCTGTAAATGTCCCTCTTTGGTCTGCCAGCAAGATTTGCACTGGTTACTGAATGTGTGATCTAGCAGAGGAATGAACTGTGATGTCACAAAACCAGAACCTATGACATCATTTAAGGATCAGTCAGAAGGGAAAGCTTTTATACACCACAAGCAGTTGGAATATACAAAATGGTGATTATCAAGTAAACTATTGAAAAACTCTTCTCCTGGGAAGTTTTTTTTCTTATGGGAAAATCTCCCATTAAAACAATTTTCAAAGCTCTGAATCAGTGTTACTCTTAGGCATAGGTTGCCAGTGTAATATCCAAAATAACAATGAAGAGAAGGAAAAAATGGCTTTTAGATCACCCCGCTCTATAATATTACAATAGCTTTATGGCAAGGCCTGAGTCATATGGCTTTGAAAAGTTTTCAAGTGTCCAAAAAATTCCCTACATTCTGCTGTTTTACCATTTAATTCCACAAAATGCTTCAACCCACTCCATAAAAATATCAAAAAGCAAGCACAGTATTTTCTGAAGTTAGGCACTTAGATCCATGTTAAGGTACAAACCTAAAAAGAGATCTGATTTTCAGAAGTGCTGAGTACTTGCAACTCCTACTGGATGAATGGGACATGTGAGTATTAAGTACCTCTGAAAATCAATCAATTTTCATGTACATCTAAATATGGATTTAAGAGCAGAATTTTCAAAGATTTTGGCTTCATTAAGTTGATGAGATCTTCCTCCACTTTATTGCATTTATTCTGAGCCAGACAGATAAATAGTAATGTGAATAAGTCATTTTAGTAATGAAATTAGTTCATTTTATTTTGTTTATTTCATTTTAGTAATGGAATAAAATAAGTAACAGGACCAAGTATATATACTCAGGTTGAATAATTTGTGAGCAATCCATACGTTGAAATTTCTTTGCATGAAATATTTGAAGAATTACAAATAGAAAAACAATTTGTAAAAAAAGTAACAACGAACAATTCATAAATAGCCTAAGAAGTAAAATTCATCAAATAAAATGTTCTCTATAAATGTTTGGCTCAGCTCTACCATTAACTACATTTGTTTAAAGTCATTAGTTTTCTACAACATTTAAGATATCTGAATTGGTATTTATTCTGAGGCTCTTGATATGCAAATTACTTATGCTAAATTATGCAGCTTTGATTTCATTTTGATTATCAGCATTTACCTGCAAATATTTGAACAAACCCAAGTGAGATCACTCTTTTACAACCCTTTTAAGATCAAAGAGTCAGGATTCTGCCTTTGAGACTTGTCAGTTTAAAATCTGCACTCATAACTAAAGGATGTTTTTCCCCCAAATGTCTAACCATGAAAGGATTTGTTTTTTCCAAACATTCAGCTTTATATAGGCTCTTCCCAATAATAAGTAGCTGTGTATTGGGAAATCTAATAGTGCAAGTATTATCATTTTAACATTCCCATGTTACAATGGGTGCCACACAACATGGTCTAAAAATGCATACGGCCATGAAGAGATCTAAACTATTGTTAAAAAGGTTATTAGTTTGGTGACACTGTAATATGACTACCCCAGGAATTAAACCATTTACCCAGGGCAGTTAATGTGTCAGAATGACAAGGGGAAGCATTGCATATTGTGAGTGAGTTTTAGTATGCTTGGCAATAATATTCCTGTTTCAATGAGATTATGAATAACACTTTCATTGTACAGAAAGACATCTCATTCTGCACATCCTCACAAAATATATGTAAATATACAGTGTGTATATCCCATACAATAATGTCCACTATACATGGAAACTATTTTACTCCCCTGAGCTAATCGGTGTGGGGCAAATCTATCCTCTCAACTGTGGTGCAGGAATCCCACAAAGAGCAACAGCATTCTACTTCTGCTGTTAAAGGGGTTGGAGGGCTAGATATGGAAGGTGAGGAGGGGCATACACTCTGTGAAATGCAGAGCCCTGTTTCTAAAGATCACCCAGCGAGGCAGTATGCGAAGGCATGGGAGAGGACTAGGCATGGGTGGATTGAAAGAAGCTCTGCCCCTGCACTGCACAGGTCTCTCTGTCTTCTCCCCCTTTGCCTCTGGGTGAGGGACACAATATTTCACAGAGCCATTAGGCTGTTTGAAGCTGTGCAGAGCTAAATCACATCCTGAGGAAAGTGTGGAAGATCTCTCCTCTTCCCTCTCTGTGCTTCTTGACTTGTGCCTAGCTCCATAACAACTCCATATACTGCAAAGATTAGGGGAAAGAAGAGGGGAGCGTGTCTCGCCTGCATGAACTGTATAGTCCTTTTAAGAGAACATAGACCTGGGACATGCTGCTTCTCTTGATATGCAGAAAACAAGGGTATACTTGTGAAGACCACAGGGCGCACCCACTCATAATAATTTCCCAATCCAAAGACCAAACGCTATTTACTAGCTCTTATGAATATTTTTAGTTATATTATTTTTCTCTTTAAAATTAGCCAACTACACTTACTCTGAGGCAGCCGGAGCTATAAAACTCATGGTGCTGCTATTGAACTTGAGTCCTAGTCAATGACCAGCCGCACCACCCACACTCCTCAGACACTCAATGTCTTCTCCTCCTGACCTGGCAGGTAGAGGGATTCATGCAGAAGTATTTTGCACAACAACCACCGAGGTAGAAAATAGCACTTTCCATGCCATTTCTATGACTTCAGCTAGGTGGGAAATAGCACAAAAACCATGCTCTCTCATCCCATTTCCTATCTGGTCTAAAGCAGAAAATTCAGATTTGATGGCAGACAAGCATATCAGAAGAATGGAAATGATAAATAAAAAAGATGTAAAATTGAACTGATCTTAACCTCTGAAAAAAAGGTTTTGGTTTATATCCAAGTCTGGGGTAAGGTTTAAGCCAGTTCTTCTTTTAGGCAGGACCGTTAACTGGCAAAGGCTTGTTCACACAGGGCTGTTTTATCAAAACATTTGCAAACAAATTGTTCTAGTGCAATGAGAAAATCCAAACCCACAAATTATATATGGAAAGTTAACACACACACTATGGCAGTATACCCATGCTTACTAGTACTTCTGACTGAGAATTTAATTTCAACCTCTCATTCTAATTTTCTGATTATGTCAATACAAAGGTATTCCATTTAAAAAAATTCTACCAAATATGAAAAATACTACAGAATATTGGTAAATTCTATGGGCTACGTCAGGGGTGGGCAAAACTTTTGGCCTGAGGGCCACATCGGGATTCCAAAATTATATGCAGGGCCAGGTAGGGAATTAGCTCGTGTGCCGGATGTGGCCCACGGGCCGTAGTTTGCCCACTCCTGGGCTACGTCCACAGAGTGGTCAATGTGGGCTGTATCAATAGTGGAAAAGGACTGTAAGGTTGGCATATCTGACCTTGTGGGGGGATCACCTCAGTGGCATAATGTCAGGCTCCTATGCTATCCTTCACTCTGCTAAACGAATAGGTGGTATGGCTAGAGGAAAAAAGGTAGGTGAAACAGATGCCTTAAATTTGTGCCAATCCCAGGCTGGTGCTTCAGCCCATTAGGGCCATTAACAGCTAATGTTAAGTTAAAAAAGCTGGAAGTCTGCTCTAACTTTTGCCTGGAGAGCAAACAAGTATATAGGCACCCAACAAGGTGGCAATATCATCTATGTGATCCCCTGTTGTCTCTGTGACTTGTGCTATTAGTGCCTCACCTACAACTGAGGCTCTGGTCTGCTGTTTCTATTAACTCCATATTTATTAGGCTATTTGACTGCTGTAAAAACACTCACATTTTTGCCATTCACAGATTCTACCATATCACAAGGAATCAGACAATACTTAAGGGCTAAGCTGATGGGCAGTGTGGTTAGGATCTGCTGGCAACTAGAAAAAGACAATATTTAAGTACAAAATTAAAATAAAAAATAGAAAAATGTGCTTTAATAGAATGAGCTCATAGAATGTAATTTACATGTATAGTTGATTGTCTCCTCCTCCAACACCCTTTGCACTGAATTCATCTTAGATTATAAGATCTTCAACTCAGTGGCTGCATCTGCATCTGCATTTGTACAGCATCTCTGTACTATGCTGTATGTGCTCAGGTATTGACTTCACAGCAGTGGTTGATGTACCATAAAATAAAATGCAGTACTTCTTTAATGGTATATTGGCCCAATTGCTAAACGTCAGTAGAAGTTTTTGGTCATCCTGGGCAGAGCAAATTAAAATAATTTTGGCTTGGGCTGCATTTGAATGTTAAGTTGCAAAGTCTTGTTGTTTTATCATCTACTAACAGAAGACCTAAGCCCTTTAATTGAAGCCAGTTTTTCTTCTACAAGGTAAGTGTTTTATTCATGTTAGTGGAAGACTTGGAATTGCATGGTGAATTAGTGTAATGTTATCAGAATATCAAACAAAAATAGATCTGTGACTAGGGTTTTGATTTGAAAAGGGCTAACTTAAAAAAATTAAGGAAATTAGTTAGGGAAGGGGATTGGACTGAAGAACTTGTGGATCTAAAGGCAGAGGAGGCCTGGAATTACTTAAGTCAAAGTTGCAGAAACTATCAGAAGCCTGCATCCCAAAAAAAGGAGAAAAATTCATAGGCAGGAGTTGTAGACCAAGCTGCCCAAGTCTACACTACTTGATGGATTGACAGGTAGTGATCGATCTATCAGGGATTCATTTATCTCATCTCATCTAAATGCAATAAATCGATCCCCGAGCACTCTCCCCGTCAACTCCGGAACTCTACCGCTGCAACAGGTGGAAGCAGAGTAGATGGGGGAGCGGCAGCAGTAGACTTGCTGCTCTGAGGATGCCGAGCTAAGTTGACCTAAGATATGTCAACTTCAGCTACGCTTGTTCGCGTAGCTGAAGTGGCGTATCTTAGGTTGACCCTCCTCCCCGACCCCCGTGTAGACCTAGCCTCAGAGAGGTGATTAAGAAAAAGCAGAAAGCCTACAAGGAGTGGAAGATTAGAGGGATCAGCAAGGAAAGCTACCTTAACGAGGTCAGAACATGTAGGGATAAAGTGAGAAATGCTAAAAGCCATGTAGAGTTGGACCTTGCAAAGGAAATTAAAACCGATAGTAAAAGATTCTATAGCCATATAAATAAAAAGAAAACAGAGAAGAAGCGGGACTGCTAAACACTGAGGATAGAGTGGAGGTTAAGGATAATCTAGGCATGGCTCAATATCTAAACAAATACTTTGCCTCAGTCTTTAATGAGGCTAATGAGGAGCTTAGGGATAATGGCAAGATGACAAATGGGAATGAGATTATGGAGATAGATATTACCACATCTGAGATAGAAGCCAAACTTGAACAGCTTAATGGGACTAAATCAGGGGGTCCAGATAATCTTCATCTAAAAATATTAAAGGAAATGGCATATGAAATTGCAAGACCATTAGCAAGAATTTTTACTGAACTGTAAACTCAGAGGTTGTACTGTATGACTGGAGAATTGCTAATGTACATCCTATTTTTAAGAAAGGAAAAAAAAAGTGATCTGGGTAATTACAGGCCTGTTAGTTTGACATCTGTAATATTCAAGGTCTTAGACAAACTTTTGAAGGAGGAAGTATTTAAGGACATTGAGGTCAATGGTAATTGGGACAAAATACAACATGGTCTTACAAAAGGTAGATCAAACCAACCTGATCTCCTTCTTTGAGAAGGTAACAGACTTTTTAGACAAAGGAAACACAGTGGATCTAATTTACCTTGATTTCAGTAGGGCATTTGATATGGTTCCACGTGGGGAATTATTAGTTAAATTGGAAAAGATGGGGATCAATATGAAAACAGAAAGGTGGATAAGGAACTGGTTAAAGTGGGGACTAGAGCAGGTCATACTGAAAGGTGAACTGTCAGGCTGGAGGGAGGTTACTAGTGGAGTTCCTTGGGGATCGGTGTTGGGCCCAATCTTATTTAATCTTTTTATTACTGACCTTGGCACAAAAAGTGGGAGTATGCTAATAAAGTTTGCGGATGACACAAAGCTGGGAGGTATTGCCAATTCAGAGAAGGACCGGGATATCATACAGGAAAATCTGGATGACCTTGTAAACTGGACTAATAGTAACAGGATGAAATTTAATAGTAAAAAGTGCAAGGTCATGCATTAGGGATTAATAACAAGAATTTTTGTTATAAGCATCAGTTGGAAGTAACAGAGAAGGAGAAGGACCTTGGAGTATTGACTGATCACAGAATGACTATGAATGCCAATGTGATAAGGCCGTGAAAAAAGCTAATGTGGTCTTGGGATGTATCAGGTGAGGTATTTTCAGTAGAGATAAGGAGTTAGTACCATTAAACAAGGCACTGGTGAGACCTCATCTGGAATACTGTGTGCAGTTCTGGTCTCCCATTTTTAAGAAGGATGAATTCAAATTGGAACAGCTACAGAGAAGGGCTACTAGGATGATCCGAAGAACACCTGTGTTATGAAAGGAGACTCAAAGAGCTTGGCTTGTTTAGCCTAACCAAAAGAAGGCTGAGGGGAGATATGATTGCTCTCTATAAATATATCAGAGGGATAAACACCAGGGAGGGGGAGAAATTATTTAAGCTCAGTACCAATGTTGACACCAGAACAAATGGATATAAATTGGCCATCAGGAAGTTTAGACTTGAAATTAGATGAAGGTTTCTAACCATCAGAGAAGTGAAATTCTGGAACAGCCTTCCAACGGAGGCAGTGGGGGCAAAAGACGTATCTGGCTTCAAGATTAAGCTTGATAGGTTTATAGAGGGGATAGTATGATGGGATAGCCTAATTTTGGCAATTAATTGATCTTTGACTATCAGCAGTAAATATGCCCAATGGCCTGTGATGGATGTTAGATGGGGTGGGATCTGAGTTACTACAGAGAATTTTTTCCTGGGTGTCTGGCTGGTAAGTCTTGCCTACATGCTCAGGATTCAGCTGATCACCACATTTGGGGCCAGGAAGGAATTTTCCTCCAGGGCAGATTGGCAGAGCCCGGGGGCGGGTGGGGTTTCGCCTTCCTCTGCAGCTTGAAGCATGGTTCATTTGCTGGAAGATTCTCTACACCTTTAAACAATGATTTGAGGACTTCAATAGCTCAGACATAGGTTAGGGGTCTATTACAGGAGTGCTGGGTGAGATTCTGTGGCCTGTGTTGTGCAGGAGGTCAGACTACATGTTCATAATGGTCCCTTCTGACCTTAAAGTCTATGAGTCTATGAGACTATCATAAAATCTCTGGAATAAAAAGGTATTGGGTAGTATCAAAAAACTCCACACATTTCAGCCACTGATGTCGTCTGTGGAACAACCTCAAAAGACAACTATATTCACTGTAGGTGGCAGCTATTAGACTGAAAGGATGTCTAAGGTAGTTATACGACTATGTAGCATCCATGTAATGGATCAGCACTCTTACTAAAGAAAAAAATAGATGGACAGATAGGAAGAAAACAAAAAAAATCTAATGCATTAACTTCTGGCCCCCTCCCCATTAAAGCATAACATGTGTTTTGCTCTACATCAGCTAGCTCAACTATGCCTCTTAGCTCACGTATCCTTGTCTTTTGGGTTAGCTAGGAGCCAACAGCAACTTAGGTGTGCACACACACAGGCTGAAGTTGTGTCTGGTTCTTTTACTGTTATTCATTATTTTTTATGAGAACCCAAATATGGTAGGTGCTTCATGAGCAAATAAGAAGGACATATTACCTATCATAAAAAGCTTACAATTTAAACATAAGACAAGATGTAAATAAATGAGAGCAAGAAAAAGTGGGGAGTAATAGGGGAAAGAGTGCAGTGTTCCCTCTAAGCTGTGCGAGTATGCACACGCACACACATCCTAAACCCTGCGCACATGGCAAAACACTGGGAACACAAAAATTTGCACAGAAGAATTTTTTTGCGCATGCGGCCTCTCAAAAATTAGAGGGAACATTGAAAGGATGTGCAAGAGATCATATGACCACTCTGATATATTATGTGCATGTCTTGAAATTACTATGATACTTATTCATACTTAAACACATTTCAGGGAGGAAGGGTAATAAGAGGAGCTGAACCAATGTAACAAGAAGGAGAAGAGAAAATATGTAAAGTTAGGAGTGTATGAGAGGATGAAGAAGCAAGGAGGTGAGGAGGTGGGATGTGAATATAGAGGAAAGGATGGGCAGAGTGGAAGGTGAAGTTAAGGATCAAGGAAATGAAGACAGAAAGCCTGGTGAGATAGTAGAGACCAGTGGAATTGCTGTCACTAGTTGTTTGCTCTTGCTGTGTGAGACTCAGTGTGTCTGGCAGAGTTCTGTTGA
Source organism: Dermatemys mawii (assembly GCA_007922305.1). Lineage (NCBI taxonomy): Eukaryota > Metazoa > Chordata > Testudines > Dermatemydidae > Dermatemys > Dermatemys mawii. The sequence continues at coordinate 18,010,029 of ML677363.1, forward strand.
CTAGATAGAACATAGGCTCTGATGTCCAAAATATAGGACATGCAAAGCCTCCAAAGGTGTGATGAGACACTAGTAGTTGTGGAGGCCTCCAAAGGAACTCAGGACTATGCAGCTCCATCACCCAGTAATTGGGCTTGGAGAAGCAGCTAATAGGGGAGGCTGAATGGGCAAGCAAGATACATGTTGAGGACAGCATTCCAGAGCCTTCCTGGGACACAGTGGCCCCAGGCTCAGTGCCCTGTGGCATGTGAAAGGGAGGAGTTGGAGGGGGACCATGCCATAAATCATGCCTTCTGCTGCTTCCCCTCTGGCATTCTAGTGCATTGCTGGCTAGTGGCCCGGAAGCCTCCACTGCATCTGAGGCCTTTGGACCTCTGCCCTCGTTTGGCCTACTGGAGAGTCACTTATTCATGGGGGATGTCACTGGAATTAGTATCTTTGGGCCCGCTTCCTTTGTGCTGCCAAGGAAAGTAAATCACCCTTTCATTTCTGCACTCAGCTGTCACAGTCCATGAGTACTCTCTCAGAGGCCAGCCACAACCCAGTCTTTGGTTAAGGTGAGGGGGGAAGAAAATCAATAAGCACCTGAACTGAGTGTCTATAAAATATTGTAGGACACTGTGCTAATCTTTAGGAAGACATCCTTGTTCATCCATCCAGAGAAAAGGGAACAGCTAGACCATCAGTGTCTTATAAGCCATGCCCTTAAAATTAATGGTCATCCCAAGACACAACAGTGTCCTGGATAGCTAAATAGCTGGGGAACTGAGGGATCGAACAAATTGCTTATAGTTATTGCTGTTTCTGGTGTTTTCATTCTAAGTATGCTACAATGAAAATAAAATTCACAAAATAATCTCCTGTGTTCTAACATATTACTGAGTTGCACTGAAAATGAGCAAAGTTCAGCATACCAACATTAGTTGTGGAACTGTCATTTGAAAACGTTCACTTTCACAGCAAATGTCTTAGGAAACAAACCCCAAGAAAGTCCCTCCTTGGCTATAATTCATATCTTAATTCAAAGAATGCATTTCATGTTTAGCCTTTTTGGATACTCAGAGCCCAGTCAGTGAGAGACGTGGGTGCACAAGGAATATGGTAGCTGGACAATAAAGACTTAACTCATTTAAGCATATCTGATGCATAGAGGAGTCTTTACTTCTTCTGGGCTAGTTACACTGACTTCCAGTAAAATCTTCACAACATTGTCATATATGCAGGCTGACTGCCCTCCTCACCCCCACACAGAGCCTCTCTGATATCAGTGGGGCTCCATTTGTGTGAAGCAGCCTGCTCCTAGATCACAACGCAACATCAGGACCACAATTTGCAATATTAATCCAAAAAAGACAAATTCTAATGGGCCAGATTCTCCAATCCAAGAAGTTCACTGTTGAGATTCTCCCTAGAGAATTTCCCTTGCGTAGTTGGAATCTTGCATTTTTGTAAAGCTGGGAGACAGGGCCTGTGACCCATTGCCACCATCTTCTAGGCTGGAGCAGTAGGAGGGAAAAGGCATAGTAGAGGAGGGACCAAACCTGGGAAGGAGAGGCATAAGGGCATGGCAGAGCAAGGGTCCACTTTACCCAGTTCCTTACTGGTGGGCGTTCTTCTGCCAGTGGAACAAAATACATTTTCCTTCTGCAATTTTAAAGTTACTCTGGGGCCAAGGAGAGAAAAACGAGAGACACGTGATCAGCAATATCAGCCTCCCCTCTCCATGCTTTGCTGGAGCACAGTGGAGAACTGAATCCTAAGAATGTTTATGATAAATAACTACTTGAATTTCTTTATTTAATCTAGCAGTTGTCACTAGTTCTATTGCAAAATGTATACAGGATAAACAAACTAGTGGTGATCACAATTGTTTCAAGGGACATATTGGAATTTTTGTTTGAACATAAATTAATCAATAATATAATACATTAATAATTAATCATCTATATTATTAAGATTGTGGAATCACCCAAAGCATGCTAGCACTTTCCAAACACAGAAGGAAACATTCACTGCTTTGAAGAGCATACACTTAAAAACAGACAAGGTGAATTTAGTTTGGAGTTTATGAGTTATATTTTTGTTTAAACATAAAAGATCTAAATAATGAGGCTTTAGTATAGAACAATATAATTGGGATATTTGCCCTAATTTCCCATTCCTAACAAGAAAACTGTCATAAGAGCCCAGCTATTAACCTAAGACAAAACAAATGTTTCTGTATTATTGTACAAGACCATGTTTCTTTTATGAAACCAGACTGAGTGCCAAACAGAAAAGATGCACTTCTGCTGGGGACTGAAATTAAAAACATGAATAGAAGTAATTTCCTGTAGCTTGGCAGGAATATGTGCATGGCTGATGAGCAACTGTTTTAGCAAATGTTCAAGAGAAGAATCCAGAATCCATAGAGGAAATAGCATAACTACTGATGTCTGATTCCATTAAGATCAGTATCACTGCACTGCTAAATTATTGCAGTATATTTTAGGAACTGATATTAATGATTTGGTGACAGCTTACAAGCGGCCACCTTTAAGGTAAGGCCAAAATGTGAGACCAAAGATGTATTCCAGGGAAAATACAACAATTATTATAGCATGTCTGTCAGCAAAAGTTCTCCCATAAAATGATATATTTTGATTTAGGAATGTTGAAACATTTCATTCAGATCAAAAATGTCCATTCCTGAATCAAAAGTTTTCAAAACTTTCTGTTCTGTGAAAAAAATGGATATTTCCATTATTCCTTATAATTCAGAATGAAAACAAATTTAATTGTCCTTCTGGCAATAGAAAAGCTGTCAGTGGGTACACTTGGACATGCTTCAGCTATAATGAATCTTCTCGTAAACATTCATTTATAGCTTGGGATCCAGAGGTTGCTTGTCTGATTTAAATGAAAGCAAGGTCATTCAAATATCTTCCTTTACAAATACATTATTGTCAATTGACTTTGGTTCAGAGGTCTCCAAACAAAAGTAACATGAGTTTGCTACTGAAGCAATCTGTTAACAATCCTGGATAACATGCTTTCTTTGACCAGGTCAACTGCTTGGTGCACTTTTGATATATTAGAAGATATATATTTAAACTGATTTGACAAGCTATAGGTTTAATCAGTCACTTATCAAATCAGTTAAGGCCCTTGCTATTTCCAAGTGAGCCTCCTGATTTTAAATAGAATGATTAAGAGTTGCAAGAGAAGGTTCATGGTGTAATGTAATGCATCTCTACAGTTCATAGACTTTCAGCTGTGTAGAATATACCCGTGATATGATATGGGCATAAAAGAAGGTTGTGAGCTCCACTCTATTTCAATGTTAAGTAAATGAAAGCACTAGGACTCTAATTATAAAGAAGAGTGTCAACCTAAATATGCAAGACAGGGCAAAAATGAATCTATGACATATTTTCCTTCACACTTCGCCACAGGGTGATTTGCTGAACTCACAGCACAGATGTTTTAAATATGATACACCTTATCTGCTGGAATGTTTGATGCTAATTCCTTTAAAAATGTGTACTAATTTAGGGAAGGTTATGTTTTCTTTTGATGAAGTAGCTCAGCTCCCACCAATGCTTCAAGGGACTGGTCCTGATTTTCTTTGTTAAATGAGTAATATCTGAGTGAAGTGGCATGGTCTTTCATAGATAGGCTATCTTACTGTAATTTCAGTATAAGCTCTATAGATGTAGGTGTTCCCCAGATGTGAATAGACTAGAAACTTAGTTTTGTCTCCGGGTATTCATTTGCCATATAAATCTACTAACACATTCTTATCTGTTATGTAAATAAGATGTGGAATTCCAATAGTGTATCAGCATTCTACAGCAGATGGTATAGTGAGATTTACCACACCATTACATTTAATGGGTTTGAATTCATTTGGATTTCTTGATGTTCACTCTGTCCTTCTCTTAGCAGCAAGTGTTGCCAATGTTCCTGATTATATATGATTTGAAAGAATGCTTAAAAGAAGAAAAAACCTTTATCTTAGAAATCTGAGTATTTTCTGTCAAATTTTAAAGTGTATATCTATTGCATTTCACAGGATTTATATGCCCTATGAGGAAAGGATATTTAATGAATATTCAACAAAAAACTTGAAGTCATTACATACTATGATATTTTGTAAATATCAAACCTTCAGTTAACTGTTTTTGTACTAGAAACATTATCTATTCATTTGGAAAAAATGTGTTTTCCTCCCATCACATCAGTATGGACACAGAAAACACATTGTACTTCCCTTGCAACAGAATTAAAAAATAAATCTGCTTGGGAAAAGATCTTTGGAATATTTAGAGTCACGATTTTCAAAATCAGAAAAACAGTAAACTAGGTTTCTTTACTGTTCTGCATATACTCATTAGTTTCAAATTAACAAATAATGCTTCCAAAAGAGTTTAAAATATTAAGTGGCATAGTGAAATGCGTCTTCTTCTGGCGAATGGGCTTTTCAAAAGATACCTGTAAGAATGCCTTGAGTTATTTGTTCCACAAATTATTGTGTGGCCCCCAAATACTACCACAAATGTACACAGATATTGAATGTAATGATACAGTCACTGGAGTTTCTAAATTCTCTGGTGTCTGTTTAGCACTCTAGCACTTGTACAATACCATGTAATGTCTAAAGATGTAAGCAAAGAATTATTATAAATATTGTCACACTATTGTTACCACTCTTTGATATTACAGACCCTAGCAATTTCCTTTATAAGACACTTGAGACAAAAATATGATGAAGGTTAAATTTGGTTATTCAGCTTTTTCTCCCAAAGTGCATGAATTTTGCAATTAAACAAAAATTGTTTCTAAAATCAATCCTCAGAAATACAATTTATAAAACATGTAAGTTGGGCAGCTGCTTTACAGCAATGCCTTCTTTACTGCAATGACAAGCAATGATAGCAATAATGTGGCATCTATCATGCATGAATGAAAAAGATTTAATTAGCACAAAATACAGCAAAAGTTGGAGTTTTCTCCATAATGTGGCTATGCAATAACATCACCTCTACTATGGAGCTGGTTGAAAACTGGAATTTCCATCATGTGGAAAATTCCAATATTTTGACATTGGTTTTCATTCTGAATTACAATGAATAAATGAAATATCAAACTTTTACATAGAATCGAAAGTTCTGAAAACTTTTGATTCAGGAATTGACATTTTTGATCTAAATTAAATGTTTCAGCATTCCTAAATCAAAATATATCTTTTTATGGGAAATATAGTCCAGACAGGAGGCCAGGCTTATAAGAAAATGGGAACATGAAATGCTCAAACTACAATTTCCACAAAGCACTGTGGCAGCACAGAGATTAATGTCAGCCTAATCTGAACCAAAATATTTTGTTTTCATTTTCCCAAACACAAAGGAAAAAACAAGGCAAAAATTAAATTTGCCCATGAAAAAGAATGGATTTCACAAAAGCTGCATTTTCTGTCCCAAACAAAAAAAGACATTTTGAAGAATTCGTGATCAGCTACACTGAACAGCAATATACACTACTTTGATGTCACAGCATAACACAATCACCACACACTGTCTCTTCAAACACACAGTCCAGACACTTTGCTTTCACCTTGGATGTTATTGTGTATCCAAGGTGATGTTATTGCATATTCACCTTGGATCCACAAATTTGAAATCAACTTGGCTGCAATGGTGAAGACACAAAAGCGCACACCAACTAGATGCCAAGTCATGTCCTTTTAGATTCTCATTGTTAGAAGTTTTTGTTGATCATCAGACTCCTTTGATTTATACAGAGTGAAATATTAATATTCAGTTCAAGAAAAAGAGGATGCTAAAGAGGGACATGGAAGAAATATGATTACCTTACCTGTCTGGTAAGTAATATGGCTATTGCCGTTTCTAATTCAGCTAGATGTTGTTATAGTTGAAAATTTGGCCTTGAGTTATCACTGATAAATCATTAATTTTTTTAAAAAAATCTATCTTCAGAAATGGCATGCCCATCTAGCCACATGCCTAATGGCCTGATCCAACTCCCTTTGACTTCAATGGAGGTTAAATCAGGCCCCTGGTATTTTACATTCTTATCACCTGCCTGTTACAGACATACTGACACAGAAAGAATTAGTCTGTATAACTTTCTATTGGCTCAGAAGTCACTTCTTGCATCATAAGAGCTATTAATGGCTGCCAAGAGCATTGGAAAGTCATTTCATATTGTTTCCAATTGTGAGAGGCACAACATTATGTTTGTGTTTCCAAGGTGAAATTATACCTTAAAAAAACCTTTAGGACTCTACAGCAGTTAATCTTCTCTCAGTAGGAACTAAACACCAGATACATATACAACTAATTCTGAAACTGGCATGTACATTGGTGACAATGACTTTACCAAACCCGAGTTCCTGAATTTTCTGACTTTTACCAGATTATGGACAAAAGAACCCCAAAATGAAATAATTAGATTTCATTATTACCAATTTCAAATAGATTCAAGTTACATTACAGATTAATTTATAATTATTTTAACTCATTTAAATATACAAATGACTTCAAATGTGACAGATGACATGAACTAGAGGAATCTCTAGATGAACTTCAAAAAGTTCAGAGCTTTAGTTCAGCCTGAGTAAATACTCAGATTTTAGATGCCTATTTGAACTATCCACACTGAAAATTTGGCTTGAAATCTCATGAGAACGGGCTTCCTCAGGAGATTTTTGGCACTTGTTTCTGACTGAGTTCTGGAATGCATAAGGGATTCTAGCATTTAGCACTATTCTTTCAGTCCCTACAACAACACAGATGTGTATTTTTAATGCAAACAAAAAGAATTACCCCATTTTCAGACCTCAGAGTCTAGTGGAGCCCATTCTTTCCAAGTTTTGCTCTGAGGTACAGTGGCAAATCCATTTTCTGGGCCCATTAGCCCAAACAAGACTTAATTTGTTCTTCTCTATGTGGCAGTCTGCCTTACAGTATTTGAAATCTCCCAGGTGAGAGAGGATTGAGATAATTCATGAGCAAGTGGGTGGCTTATAAATGCTCACTGAAAAGTATTGACAAGAAGTTCAGATAGATTTTGAGACAGTCAAAGGGCTAGATATTAATTTAATGGGAGGATGTCCTATGAAGTACGTAGAATTTGCTGGAATGAACAAAATCAATGAAATTAAGGAATTAGAGAATAAAATAAAGTCCAGAAGTCAGAATCCTGGTTGTGGAGTAGCCACTTTGTGCTGCACTTCCAGTGATGCCTGGATGTAAGGACAGCAAAACCAGGCCTGACAGGATGACAGCAGGGCAGGGGAATGCTCCTGTGATGTAGATCTGGTATAACTATAACTATGCTTCTTCTCTTTCTGTTGCTGCCCCAGAACAAGACAGGCATGTCCAAGTATGTTCAACATCTTCAGCTCCATTTTGGCCCTTTGAGGCCAAAGGAAAGGGAGCATCATATTATAAAGAACTGTACCACCAAATGTGAGTGATGGTTCATTTTGGCCTCCAAGTGAGTGGGCTTGAGAAAGAGCCAAGCCCAAGGTGCATAGCAAAGCCCAGTGGGCATCTGAACCCTACAAGGACGAACAAATATCAAGAAGCTTAGTGTGTCATACTTGCCTCATGAGGAGAAACCAAATGTGAAGAACCCAGTAGAGCTCACTGGTGTATTTGGAACCCACTGATGGGAAACTGATCCTCGCCTAAGGAGTCCAGAGACCTTACAATCTACTGTAAGAGAGGTCTTATGCGGGTGTAGGTGATTTTGTTAGGTGGGCTTAAATGAGTATGATTATCTTTTCCCTTTTCTGACCTCTGCTGGCCTTGTACATGATCAGTGCAGTATCAGGGGAGTGTAAAGGAGAACTTTGTGACATCTTTGCACCTTCTTCCTACCCCTGATCTGCCATGTGTGCTCCTTGATCGTTGCTGAAGATCTATTATAAGAAATAGATAGCTGGCCAAAATAGAGAATATTGAGATGCGAGAGGAGTCTCTAAATTTTGAATTGACTCTGTGATCTCTTAGACTTCTCCATTTCTACAGATTAAGTTTCACTAACAGATTTCCTATTCAGAAAGCTTCTTCATGATTTTATTTCCGTGTCCATTTATATATTGACAAATTATTATAGCATTCATCACAGTAATACCCGACTTTCTGAAAATCTGTGGGTTATTTTCTGACCCTAAGAGAACCTCTGAAACTTTTCATGTTTGCCCATTTCTAATTTCTAGTGGCATATGGCGACAAATGTTCTTCAGAGATCCTGAGCACTCTCAGTTCCCATTAAGATCAATAGAAGCTGCTCATGGTCTAGCCTTTCACATTTGTTCTCTATTTAATTTTCATAATAAATAAGATCAATATGCATTTCTATTGTAATTATTTTGAGAAATAAAAGCATCAGAACATGGTAACTTATTTTGAAGGGGTCATAAAAACAAAAAAAAATGTGTGCTCATGTAACTGTTAATGAACTTAGTGGAAGGCAGTAGGATTGCACAACTGGGACATATTAATTATAACTCAAGGGTTTTAGGACCCCGCAATGCAATTAAGAATCAAAAGAGTAGATTTTCATCGTGGAAGCTATGACAATAAGAGTCTTCATGGGAAAACATTTCAAGCCACAGAGGGCCAGATTCTACAATCTTTTCTCAAACGGAGAAGTATCTTACTACATGAGTAATCCCATTTACTTGAAAAGAACTCACTGTGGAGTAAGGAACTAGTCAGTGTTTAAAAAGATATCAAAATCTGACCATGAGGTAATTTCTTGCACTTCCAAGAGTCTGTTACTTTGCAATACAATAGGAAACAATACTCATGCTCCTTGCAAATTTTTATAATAATTTCTTTGTTTTTTGGTGCTCATCATTTTGGTATTTTTGTTTTCAATTCTATTGCTAAAGTAAAAATTTCAGCTACTAGATCTGTTACTCTTTTGTGACAGCTAGGCTAACTTCCCCCACAGATTTTCCAGTTTTATTACATTTCTCATGTAGTTATGAAGAAGGTAAATTTAAGTCTTGGACTGACCCTAGAAGCTTGTAAATCAAAAGGCACCACAGGTACTCTGTGTTCTTGTTAGTTGGTCCCTAGGATTTAGATAGGAAAAAAACCTTAAAAACAGGAAAATAATATACTGTTATTGTTGATTAGTTGACTGTAGTCTCCTAGATACAGAAGATTTCCTCCTTTTGCACAGCAGGCATGTGCATGACTTATTCAGACAAAGCCCAATTTTGCAAAGGTTAAATTTGATCAAACTGATTAAGTAAAGATTTTTTCCCCCATTCTATCAAGACCAGTTTTATGTTTACTGGTTATCAATCTGTTTCCCAAAAGGCACAGTCATTTTCTTTCTTTATGCAGTCTGGATGTGAAGGAGCTGTAGTTTCAACTTAGGAAACAATCCTTTCACCTACAAATCTAAAATATATTAAGTGCACCCCTCAAAAACCATTCTCCTTTTACCAGCAACAAAGGAAATAAATATAAATTAATCTCTGCCAGCCCACTGTGGTTTGTACCTCAGTGCACAGCACAACTCAAACATTTAGTTTAAGACACATTATAACCACTTTAAGTAAGTAAAAGAACAAAAGGTTTCTAAAAAATAAGTCACACAGAGAAATAATTACTTTTTTCACATAGGCAAAACCTTAAACCATAGGTCTTGATCCTGAAAACATTTGCAACCATGCTTAACTTTGGACTTCAATGAGACTGTGAACATAGATAAAATTAAATAAACGCATAAGATGTGCATAGCAATATGGCCATATCGAGGGCCATTTCTGGGAGTCTGAGTGCATTAAACTCCCATTGAAGTGAATGATAGTGAAGAGTGCTCAGCACCTTATAGAAGTCACCGAGCCATTCACAAGATCAGACGTTTAGTTCTCACTTGGGCTGATGATAGTTATGGGCTCAATACCATAAAAGAGTCAATATGATTTTATGATATCTGAGGATATATTAACTAACAAACCTTTTTAGATTCAGATTTATGTTCAAGATCCATGAAATTCAGTTCTAAACATTTGCATTAATGATCTGTATGAAATAGAATACAATAAAAGCTAAACAAAGCTAACATTGTTACCTTTGTGTTATACTTTTCAATTACTATTCGTTCAGCCCAAATAAATCATTCCAGCTTTCCTGGCATCTACCACACTGCTCGTTGTCCCTAGACACTCAGAGTCAAATGTGCTTACTAAAGCAATTAGCTATTGACTCCACTCATCTATGGTCACAGACACATTTGAACATCCCTTTAAAGGTGTCATAGACCTTATATTTACTGTTCTGAATAAACATTAGTCTCATGAACAGCGAAGCACGGAAGGCTGAATACTGGTAATTACCCACAGTATAGGTGCACTGCCATTAGCCACAATGAAAGCTTCTCTATATTTCCACATCAATGAACTTTACAGCTATAAGATGGCTTTAGACACAAGAATTCAGCCTCTATGCTACTTTAGTCCCAAATGCTTAGTCAACAAGGATTGTGTGTATGCTACATTCTTTTTGGGTTTTGATTAATACATTATTAGACACTACACTTGAATACAGTACTTAAAATACAATTTTGGTGTGAGTTTAATAAGGATCCAGTTCTCCCAAACTGTGAAAGACCTGTATGCTTAAGCCTAAGCCTTCAACACTTGAAAGGTAGGGAAAAATCAGTTATTCATATTGTCTTAGTCTTAGTAAGGATCCAGGCTTTCTGTTAGAGTACTATAAAAGAAAGTCACTAAGTGTGTGACCCAAAACAGAGGAAATATCAAATTACAAAATATGTGAAGAAAACAATTAGTTGTTAACATTAGCCTGAAGATGGACTGTTCACATTAACTCTGCACTGTTTCATGAAATATGCATACTATATATCTATGATACTTATCCTGCATACATGTTAATGACTGTGCATGGAGAATTCAAAGCTGTCTCTTTTCTGTCAGTAACACAAACATAGCTATGATAACTTTTTAACCCATGCCAGCTGGTACGTTTCCTGAAATGTATGGCTCAGGGAAGTGTGTCCTAACTAAAAGTAGCTGATAGTTAGAACAACTATTATTTCTCATAGGCATTCACCAGTAGACCCAAAGCACTACAAAATATGAATAGGAGAGAAGAAAAAGGAGAAAGGAGGCCAGATCCTTGACTGGTTTGAATTAGAATAGCTATATTTCAGCCCCAACTTCAATGGAGCTTTGCTGATTTACAGCAGCTGAGGATCTGATATAATGGCTTTATTGACAGCCTTCTGTGGGAAACACAAGACATTTAGAAGAATGACACCCTCCCCATCACAGATGGGTATTGTTGCAGGTGGTGCTGTCTATAAGGCTACAATGCACCATCAACATGGAGATCAGGGATGGTCAGTATGCCATCTAGAACTGACTGTTTAAAAGTTGGATTTGAGCTTAACAGAACACAGTAGACACTTTTTTCCTTCAGTGCAAAATTGTATTTCTTACATTGCTCATTTTCAGCTGCAAAGCAGATCCAAGTCCCAGACATCAATCAGGTCCAACATTTGTTTACCGGGATTTCAGGGAAGCCTTCAGCTGCAGAAGTATTTGTATTTCAAATTGAATATGTTTTATACAATCCTAATGGCATCTGCTTTGTATCTTTTAGATTGGTTAAAATGTTAATACATGCTTATCCTGTAATCATACAGGGCAAAGTAATATGTCTTTTCTTTCCTCTATCCCCCCCCCCAAAAAACACTGAATGTGGGCATGACTAGAAAAGAGTTTTTGGCAGTTATGCAACTCTGCTGCAAGAGACTATCAATCATATACTCCTGATTAGGCTTTTGTTTACCTTTTTTTCTTTTAAGTTTTATGCATGATTGTCTAGGATTTACCAGTTCCTTTAATGGTAGCATCAAGGACATAGGTGTTATTTTAATACTTCTAGTTGTCCTCTTTCTGATCTTCCAATCTATGTCTTTTCTCCCCAGTCTCCATTCACTGCCGTGGTTGACTCTCCTTTTCTTCCTAAGTCAACAGACAAATAGCTTGTAAAGGATCTATCACTGATACATCATTCTGGGAACAGTTCCTCTGCCCTGTCCTGTCTCCTAAATAAACCTTTCACGTCCAGCTGCCAGTATTTTCCATCCATCCAGTGTTAATCGTAAAGCAGCTGGACTCTCTCTCTTTTCCTTCCAACCTTCCTCTCTAGCTCAGCCTTTATACCACAAGCTTAGCAGAAAGATGGTGGTGAGGGCAACAGACAGGAGCATGTTAAAAATATAGAAGCAGCATGTGGCAGCTGTGGTCTTTGAGCAACAAAAGCTTCGGGAAAACACCCTTCTATTTTTTATTTAATAAAAAGCCTAATACTGGTACGGGACTGACTCTAGCCAGGCCAATTTGGTACATGGATGGGTAAGGACACAGGGATCCTCAGGAGTGCCAGCTTTACGAAATGGACAGGCTGATTCTCCAGTTTGCTTTAGACTACTTGGAAAGCACTGTCGAGTGTTTTAAATCACAGCACATCTCACCTAATAATGATATTTCAAATGTGTCTCCTATTTTAACTTAAACCCGTACTTAGTGCTTTTCCACTGAATTGAAAAACAAGCCAAACAAGACTTGCCACTGCAAGGCATCTCTAACTGGCATTAACATATTAACAGTGCTTAGCTCCTTGCCAGCCTTTATCCCAGCCACCTAATGAGGAATAGTGGTGGATTTTCTAAAATGCTACCTTCCAGAAACATTTCCAAATGCAGATGCCTTTTATGCCCGTTGGTTTAATGTATCTTTTTATTTTATATTTTTATAGGAATTGGCTGTCAGGAGAGACATATCACATAGCATTGTTTATATAGAACGCCATTATGAAGACTGAATGTTTAGCTGCAGCTCACAAGGACTGTTTTCCTTTTGGGGGGTAGTTTGTGCCAAAATGAGAGGAAACAGCATTTCCTCTGAGAGTAATGAGCAGCTGGTGCTATTGCCCTGGTGTTTATGGGATGTAATAGGCACAGTGGCACATTTGGAACTGGTTGGGGAAAAAATAAATGCTGCTTTCTTTTATCTTTATCACCCCTTTCCCATGCAGGGTTTTGCAGTTTCTGTGGTTTATACTAATTTTAGAAAATACAATAAAAATAAAACCACATCACTTTACCACTAGGTACTATGCTATTGCAATGTATGCTAGGTATAGATGGACTGTTTTTATCAACTGAAACAATAAAAGCTAAGACAATTAAAAAAACAACCACCACTTCTCCAAATAGTTCTTGGAAGAATTAAAACAGAGGGTGTGAGCACACATCTGGAAATCATACTTGTGGGAGAGCTAGTAGAATTGCCAAAAATTGAACATCTGCTCTTTGTCTTAACATTTGACCTCTGATGAACATATATGGCTGCCATTGCTTTAAAGGGCAAAATTGAGCTCACTTAATGGAATTGATTAGGAAGGAGTAGCTCCTAAAAGTAATTATTTCTCGTAAAAAATATAGGTTAGATCCTCAGCTAGTGTAAATTTGTGTAGCTCCATTGAAATCAATGGAGCTATGGTGGCTTACACCATATAAGATCTAGCTCATTAAAATAGGGCCAGATTCTGCATCCTTTACTCATGCCTCATAGCACTTTACTCCTCAAGCTTGTAGAGTAAAATATTATTCATTGTGAGTAAGGAAGGGTGGCAGAAGACATCCTATAGATTTATTTTATTTTATCCTCCACAACAGCATTGCCATCATCAATCAAATTAAGCAGGCAAGAGTACATACTTTTGTAGCGATCCTTAGAGTGGAGAAAAGTTATCTCATACCAGCAGCAGCTTCTTTAGGAGACTGTCCCCATCCTAACTGCTTTTGAAAATTTAGATGCATCTGTCCTGCCTCCTTCACTTGAACTCCTAACAGAACTCTTCTGGGTCCTAATCTACATCTTCAAAAGTGGATGCTCTCTCTCTCTCTCTTCTTTAGGGAAGTTAGCATGGAGGGGTTGCCTTGATCACAAGGATCCCTAAGGGTGTGTGTTGCCTGACATAGAAACTGAGAGACACCTAGGACTGCAATGTTGTCAAGATGCTGATATTACTTAGCGCTATACTGTCATCAGAACCGGATTCTACCATACCCCTAGATTCTTCCATTGCTTGACTGATCACACAAAACATGCTGAGGCTCAATCCAGGAAAGATGGAAGTGGTGCCTGGTGGCAGGGAGAGACAACTGAAGCTTTTTCTATCAGTTCCTAGGATTAAACTGTCCCTAGTAATTGGTGAGGATTTATCCTTTTAGAGCCCCAATTGAGGCCCTTTGCCAAGCCAGAGTCTAGAAGCCTTCAGGGCATGCTGAAAGGCACATTTATTTGGGTTAGCTCAGGTTGGTCTGTTTTTTAAATTACATTTTTATCTGTTAGAGCATTTTTTCATAGACTCAAAGATTTTAAATCCAGAAGGGACTATTATTATCATCTAGTCTCACCTCTTGCACATTGCAGGACACAGAACATCTCACGCCATCTCCTGTAATAGACCCATAGCCTCTGGCTGAGTTACTGAATTTGTCAGTTCATGATTTATAAACTTCTAGTTACAACAAATCCACCATTTACATTAGTTTAAACCTGCAAATGACCCATGCCCCGTGCTGCAGAAGAAAGCAATAAAACCCTGAGGGTCCCTGCCAATGTGACCCAAGGAAAATTCCTTCCTGATCCCAGATATGATGATCAGTTAGACTCCGAGCATGTGGGCAAGACTCCCTCCAACCAGACACTTGGGAAAGAATTCTTGTAAGAATAACTCAAAGTTCTTCCCATTTAGTTTCCCATGACCGGCCCTTGGAGATATTTGCTGTTAGCAATCACAGATCATTTACGTGCCACTATAGGCAGTCTCATCAGACCATCCCCTCCATAAATTTATCAACTTCAGTCTTGAAACCAGGAAGGTTTTTTGTTCGTTTTATAGTTGTATTGAACTTATTGTTTCCTTAATTGTGGAATAAAACACACTGTATTGGTGCTACAGCAACAGGCAATTGTAAAAGGTGCCATGTGTTTGTTTCTTGATTAAAATTGTGCAGCACATCCTCAGCTCCAGCCGAGCAATGCTCCCCATCACTGCTTTCCAGCTTCATGTCACCTCTGCACTCCTCACTCTGTGGCTTTTCTGTGCTGGCCCTTGCCCCCAGCCCAAGGTGAAGCAGAGTGAAATCTGCTCTATACGCTGCAAGAGCTGCTCATGCTCCCCAAAAGCCATTATAGGAGCTCAGGCAGATTGCAAAAGAAACCCCAGTTTTCTGGCTACCTGCCCCCCAAATCCAATTGCAGGGGAAGGTGTCATAGGACCTACAGCATCCAAGGTGCTCTGTGTTGGATAGGATTGCCTTGTGGCTGGGCTATCCAGTTTTAGGGCATCATTTTGGTGATAGAACAGTGCAAAGCTGGCCTGAGATAGTGAAGGATCTGTCCCATAGATAAATCAATGTAAGTGGTTTGTTGTATAAAATAGGTGACAGTGCATTACAATAAGTGAATAACAAGCCAACAGACTCTGATATCAATAAAATTCAGGGATAATGTGCACACAGTATGTGTGAGCTCACATGTGACAAACTAATGCAGCAAAGGCATACAATTCTGGGAAATGCAAGACATTAAGCATATGATGTATGCATATTGGTATAGCTATACTGGGCCTAGGATATGAGACAGCCAGGGTGGGTGAGGTAATATCTTCTATTGGACCAACTTCTCGTGGTGAAAGAGACAAATTTTTGAGTTTCACAGAGCTCTTCTTAAGGTGTGGGGAAGTTAATCACCATATCCACCTTCCCCAGACCTGAAGAAGAGCTCTGTGAAGCTTAAAAGCATGTCCCTTCCACCATCAGAAGTTGATCCAATAGAAAATATTACCCCACCTACTCTGTCAAACTTATTATGGTAGTTCACAAAAATTCCCCAAGGACACATGCTTAAAGCTCATTCTTGTTTAATTTCATCTTTCTGTTAGCCGAACACAAGTGTAATTTTCATAGCACCATTCACCATTATACATCCACTGCTATGTTTTATAATGTGCGGTCCTTAGATTTGTTATGCCAAGGCTGCACAAATTCAGTAAGAGTACTGCTAATATACTATAACTGCACATAAAAAGGACTGGAACCATAGTTTGTTCCTTTATTTACCTCTATTAGAAAATGTCTTGGCAGACTTACCCATTAACATTTTCTGCTTTCTCAAGGAAAAGATAATTTACGCTCTTAAAGATATTAGGCTCCTGTGTATTGTTTTTTCCCATTTGGTATCCTTGATTCCCCCTTCTGAACACTTGAGTGCTTGCAATCAGTACACAATGACACTTACTAATAACAACTGAACTACAGCACCCTACCATAATGTTGTGCTAATACCACATATCACACCATATAACACCAGCTATGTGGAACAGTTTCACTGTTCAGAGAGTTGACTCTCTCCATATCTACATCTGTTTTTCTTTTCCCTCTGGTACATCTGCTGTGGAGCGTAACCCCTGCTGAGCACAATGAGACCCAAACTTGTGTCTTTTGCTGCTATTTTGAGCCCCAATTCAAATCCTGGTGCTTGGCTTCAGATTCTCAGAAACTGACAGATGTTGGATCAACAACAGCATGCAGAAAAGCATAACAAAGAAAGCGGAACACAACACGCTTATGATCTCCTCTTGTTGAGATGGTCATGATTAGATTATGCAGCATACCTTGTTTTTTATAGTTTATGCCACATTAACAGGAAAGAGAAATAGATTTCTGTTTCAGAAAAAAATTGCAGGAGGAGGGGAGATTAAACTTTATTATAGATATTGGCTGACTTCACTGCCCCTTTAATTGTTCTATGTAGCAAAAGATAGTTGAGAACTAACTAAAAAATCACCAGAGTGAAATTTCTGCTGAATTCATTCATGATTAGTAACAGACACACAGGGAAAGACATTTTGCTCAGATGCTCCATGGATGTTAATACGTGTGGAAGGCTTCAGAAAAGGGACACATTTTGAGTCCTTGACTTCTTTGAAATTCCAGAATTAGTCCTTCCTTATACATCCCCTGGGTTACAAAACACCTGAGTAGAATGAGGGAGATGTGCACTGTTTAGTCATATTTCTCTCTTGTCATTCGTTTGGTAGAAACCTGCCTGACTGCCAGAGTTATGTCAAAGGAGGCTGTCAAGGGGAAAAAAACAAGAAGAAAGGAAACAGTGACACAGGTGAGAATCTGAAGGAAATAATAGAAAAGCTGTTTATCGAGGAATATTCCTTATCTGGCTCTATCCAGGCTAGACTGTTTAGTCTTCCAAAGACTGAAGGTGAGCTCAATGACCCCAGAAAAGGGAAGGGGATTGGGTGAGGTCAGAGAGCAGGGAACAGCTGACAGGCTGTCAAACACAGAAGAGAGGTAGAAACTGCAACGGGGCAGTCTGTTTCTCTCTGCCAAAGATGGAATTAGCTGAGGTGAATGGGACTTCAAAAGGTGTAAATAACAGCCAGGCATTCAGGCCTTTTGTTTTTATTGTTTGCTCTACATGTTGGGCACCTTAGGGGAATGAAGAAATAATGTCTTATGCTGAAGACACTGTTTCTGTGTCACCACAAACTTACGTTCTCATGGGCTTCTGAAGGGAAAACTTTTACATGTGTCAAAGCCAAGTTGGGCTTGTGTTGTTATCAGGTTTGAGAACCTGGGGCATCCCAGATGCTAAGCACATACTAGGGGCAGCTAGCCTCTCCCACTACCCACACTAGCTTAATCAGAGCTAGTGTGGGTATGGGTCCTGTCCTGGAGCTGGGAATTACACCACCAGCAAAAAGTGCAGGCATACCCTACAACTTGTTGGATTGTATAGTTCCACGCAGAGTGGAGGTGCAGGAAATCAGACCTGTCACTTAAAGGGTGCAATAAAGGGAGACTAAAGGGAATTTAAGGCATAGTTCACCTAGTAACCATAATCACACCCCAAAAAGCACTCTACAGCCCTCCTCTTATGCCATGGGCTGTTTGCTGCTTCCCCTAGGAGGCTAGTGTGGCATATGTGGTCCCCTAACACTCAGCGGGGTAAGCCAGATTCTGTGGAAAGGATTTAGTTCTCTAGTCAAGTGTATAGGTCTTTGGGGTAATTTCTAAATCACCTTGTGGACTTCTTCCCTATTCAATCCGATAGGTTTTTTTTCTCTACGGAGAAACCACTGAAACACATTGGTTTGCACTGAAATTGAATGCAACAACTACCGTATTGCTCATTCAGTTGAGGAAGGTTTAGACACCATTTCCTGTCTCCTCCCTCCAAAATCCTGCAACAAGAGCAATCTCTCTTTTACTAAGTGCTAAACAGGGAGTGTGATTCTGGCAGACCAGTTGCTGGCTCATCACAAGCCCTTACTGAATACTGACAAATACATGACATGCTTGTAGGATGCTTCAGGTATTAATCTTACTTATAAACATCTGTACTCCATGTCATAAGGTTATTTTAAGTATTTGCATTGTAATCCTCTAATTCAAGCAGAAAAGAAGCATTAACTGATGTAAAATGCTGGCTTCCTACAGAAGAGTTACGTCCTGCTCACCAAGATGACCCATTGAAACCAAATGAGCCATTGTGAAACAAAGAACAAAGACTTTGTTGATTGCCCCCCCAAGAAGAGGAGAGGTGCAGGTGGACTTGTCTCATTATCTTGATCGCTGGGGGAAGGGATTAAAAATCTCTCACTTAAAGAAATACAATCTCTTTATGCCTCTTGAACTCTGGGGGAGGGGTGAAGATTTCTAAGCATAAGCAAAGGATCCTCTGCTATTTACCCTAGAGAATTTACAGCAGATTCTAGTGCCTGTGCATACGTTTACCTGCTTTAACCTTATAAAAACTCATTTTTTGTCAGTTAAAAATCTTTAGCTAGTTTATTATAGGATTGGCTACAAGCATGGTCTTTGGTATGAGATCTGTGGTAAGTGACTGTGCCTTTGGGATTGGGATTGTTGTGTTTTTTGGTGTAAGGGACCATCTATCACAAAGGCATGCTTGCCTGTGTGGCAAAATAGACAGTCCCTTTGGGTACTAGGGCAGCAATTCCACGTTAAGGCTGTTATAGTGCTAGAGGAGTTCACACCTGATACTTGGGTGGTGAAATTGAAATATAGAACTTAGGTTAGTGTACATGCTCCTGCACTGCTCCAGACAGCTTGACAGGGAAGATAAGTTCCATCTGATACAGCTCTGCCATTACAAAGCAGGTAGTTGGTTGAGTAGTACCATTCGGAGGTACTGTTGAGACACATGGCCCATCATGAAGTGGAGAAAAAGCTTAAAGATACTCTCATGCTATCCTTCCAAGCTGTGCCTCTGAAGGGCAAGTTTCATGAGGTCAGGCCCACCAGTCTTTTCCACCACTTTAAAGTAGAATTGAATCAGGAGCAACCCACTTTTCCTGGCTCAGCTTTTCAGTACATTTTAATTAAATATGTTAAAAAGCAGGTCAGCATGATTATCCCCATTTTACAGATGGGAAAACTAAGATATAGGGAGGCAAAATGGCTGGCCCAAGATCATCCAGCAGGCCAGAAATAGAACCAGTACAGTGCTGTATCCACTAATGGATCTTGTTTAATTAAAAACAATTTCTTTTTTGGGGGGTGGTGGCAGTAAGGGTTTGTGTGTTAGATATATTAAATTGTACTCTTAAAATAATATAATTCATGGTAATAAGTGAAGGGTATCTTATGTTAGGTTACTATTGTTACCAAGTTAATAAGCCACATAGGCTTTTAGCTAGAGTTGGTCTAGAAAACTTGTTCTGCAGGTTTAGAGAAAAGAATGCAAAAATTCAAATAAACCCACCAAATAAATATTTGAAATTTAGAAAAAAAATTGGGAGCAGAGGGGGTTATGCCCATTCCCTCTTTTTCTTCTCCCCTCCCACACTTAGCCATTGAAAAGGGAAAGAAGGGGGAGGGATCTTAGTTAATTCTGAAATATTGAACATTTAAATAAAGATACATTTTTATTTTTAAAAAAAGTCAAAAAAGAATTGTGCTCTAATTTTATCTATAGTGCCCAGGATATGACAAAGACACCCTCAAAATATCATATGGGGTCCTGAATACTTCTGAAAAAAATTCCAAGCTATATTACACAGTGCCAGTCTGCATGGCGGAATAACTACGTGTACAGGACTGCTTGTGCACCACTGCTGTTCCTCTAGGGAACACAAACTAACAAGAGCTACCCAGTAGTAGTCAAAACAAAGTGCAACTATTTCCCCTATAGTATTTCATACAATGAGAGACCACACATGTGAAAATACAACTGGGAAACTAGCATGCTCCTAGATTGAGTTAACAGTAGCTCATCCTAGCAGCATGTTTTACATTGCTTTCATTTCTACAAGGTATTGGCAAGCTAACAAAATAACACTAGCAAAATTGTTAAATACTACGCAATGCAGGCTAAGAACTGCATTTGTCAGATATGTTAGCAAGACCTTAAATCATAACCAAGACATTTTCTTGCTATTTATATTTGACAGAAATGATTTCTGAAGTTTAAGAAGTGTGATTTGTCAGTACTGTTTGCATCCTCATAATCTTGCTGATATATTTGAAAGAAATTAATCATGCATTAGGATAGCTATCTTTAACCCTAATATAGATGTAAAATTGAGATTCAGTTGTTGTTAATTTCAAACGTTTTGTGGGATTGCAAATCATCATAATGTACGGAGTGTCTACATTTTAATTACAAGAATTGGTAAAGGAATTCAGTTGTATTTCTGTGTCCCTGACATAACTTTCCATCTTTGGAAGGTTCATAGATGTATTCTGTCCATTCTTTATGCTTGCTGTTCTCCTAGTTTAAAGTGACTGGCATTTTATATTTAAGTAAAATATGTTCACACTGAAAAACTTGCAAAATTTAATGCTATAAAAACAGATATGTAGTTCTGGCATAATTATTGCACTGATGAAAATGTAACTGAATACTGGGGAGGCACATGCCAAACCACTAGTCAGTCACTGGTAACTGATACCTACTCTAAGTCTGTCCTGTGTTTCTGGGTCTGACTCACCAGTGCCTTCTACCCTATGCATTCATACCAGTGCACAGTGAATGTAAAATGACAGCATTGTGTGAATGGAGAATTCTAATTTGATAAAGATTCACTCCCACTTTGCACTGCTTCAAATAATTTGAATGAACCAGGTTGGTAATATGGGGCAGAATCTTTCGCTTGGTTAAAGTTTCTAGAGACAAAGCATACAAGAAGTACATAGGAGGGGCCAGAAAAAGGAGAAAAACTCTGCAAGGCTATACACTCTTAGAATTTCCCACCGTGCCAACCTTCCAAGGTGAGGTAAGAGAGAAAGGGGAAGGGAGGTGACTTGGGTACCCTACAAAGTTGCGAGAGGCAAGGCCTCCCAGTCCTGGGAAAACAGATGATCCACAAAGAACAGGGTCATCTGCACAGACTACCTGAGTCCTCCCTGCCTCCTCCAGCCACCTTGCTCCCATTGGCCCATGATATAGGGATAAATTTGTTTGAACTGTAAACTTCATCTGGATCTGGTGTTTTGCTCCAGGTCCAACTCTGCTTTGCAGGATGAGAAGAAAGAAAGGAAAACATGATACTTATTCATATCTCCTCCAGCAATCTTTCCTGCGGGTGCCTGGTCTATGTACTGTCTTACTGGTGCAAGTCTACCCCAGCATCATGGAAGATGGAGTACATACACTGTAGCCTGTATGCAGCATGATATCACCAAAGTTAGAAATCATTCTGTGTGTTGCATGCTACAGAATCAAAGCAGCAATCTCTCTCGTGACATAGAACGGACTACTAGACAGATGAACAGAGAAATTGCTAGGAGCACAGTTGGCTTTAATTTTAATGTATGTGTTTATGTACGTTAAAAGCAGATATTTGCCATCAAAATACTTTATCTAGGTGCATCAACATTTGTAAAAAATAAACCCAGACAGATAACCTGTTTAAACCATTTTGAGTTTGATGTAGTCCCATTGGAAACTAAGGGAGCAGGTTCATCCCTTTAGCATATAGCAAGGGTCAGCAGCCTTTCAGAAGTGGTGTGCCGAGTCTTCATTTATTCACTCTAATTTAAGGTTTTGTGTGCCAGTCATACATAACATTTTTAGAAGGTCTCTTTCTATAAGTCTATAAAATATAACTAAACTATTGTTGTATGTAAAGTAAATAGGTTTTTAAAATGTTTAAGAAGCTTCATTGAAAATTAAATTAAAATGCAGAGACCCCTGGATAGGTGGCCAGGACCCAGGCAGTGTGAGTGCCACTGAAAATCAGCTCACGTGCCACCTTTGGAACCAGTGCCATAGGTTGCCTACTCCTGGCATATAGGAAGCAAATAGATGAAATGTATACTACCTTTCAGGTCTTTTCAAACTATCCCCAAATTGATCTTCAGCAAAACAAACAGATGTGGGTTAGCTCTTGTTCTTTACATTTTACTAAAAAGATTTTTAAGTGGGCACACTGAACAACCAACTAGTGACACTGGGCACCCAACTTGAGACTCCTTTAAAAGGCCTGATTTTCTGAACATTAGTGTTACACACAGTCTGGAAAAGTCAAAAGTAATGAAACAGGAAGCTTCAAAAACAAACAATTCAAGTCTGCACTAGCTTACAGGTTTGAGTCATTCCCAGGTGCCTAGACTTTGGAAGCAGAAAGTCCATTTCGGTTTGTTACAGCAGCACAAGATACCTGCTAACTATATTCCTTCGAGGAAGGTATGCAGCCAGCCTATACTACCCCAGAAACGGGAAGTGGTGGACAGAGAAGGGATAAGGCTAATGCAGACAGGAGATGCACCGACTGTACACATTCTCCAGGCAGCCACTTGATAGGGCTTCTATATCAGTATGTCCATTAAGGAAGCAGCGATGCAAAACCGAGTTGTCTGTCCCAAAGATGAAAGTCCCTTGGGATATAACAGCTCTGCTAATACTCGATGAGGGGAAAGTCACTCTGTTGACACAAACTGCAGCTAACTCCAAGACTGCAGAGACTGCTGTGTTGTTCCTTGAGTTTATAATTAATTTTTCATGCAATGGAGTATTATAGCAGTCAAACACAGTCTGTTCATCTTTTATATGAAAGAGCCTTTTTAGTGCTGTTTTTGCTAGAACATCCTGTCCTTGAGTCATGTTTGTTAAATTTGTGCAGAATTTCATTAGTTCATGCCATTTCCCCATCCCAAACTCTTTGAATTGCAGTGTTATTCAACTCAGTTTCTATTTGGATTTCTTCCAGAGCTGTTTAGCTCTGAGAGCAGCACATGAAACAAAACTGGCTTTTTTTAAAGCCTTTGTTGTTTTCTGATGATAAATGTGTGATGAAATAGCTGGAAATGTAATCTACAATGTTATTTTTGTATTCATATACTATAGATATTCTAGCCTCCCAATTTTAGTTTTCAACTCTTGATATATCCGGATGCATTATGTGTTGCTGCACATGTTGGGTCAAATTCCGTTTTAAAAAGCAGTGTACATCTTCAGTAATTCCACTGAAATCAATAGAGTAACTGAGAACAAGATTTGGCCTGATTTCTCCAGTGGCTTGCAATCACTGTTGGGAAATAAAGGTGTGAGCAGAAAAGAGGGGTGGAAAAAACATGCTCTCCTGTATCGTGATATTTATTTCTTGGATAAGAGAGCAAAGTTCATTGCAGAACTACAAATATCAAGGTCCTAACATCTATGGTAACAGTAATTTTAGACTATAGTAAACCATTATGACACCATTTATGCTTTTTTCTTGTGGGCTTCCTGTGGTTCATAAGTGCAAACCCATACCAGATAGTTGTCAGTTGTTGAGTGTCTATGCTATTTAGAGCTAGAGGATGCTTCTGGATATTTTACATGGTGCCCCATTACACTAACATTAAACTGTGTTCAAATTCAGATTATTCAAACCTAAATGTTTGTTTAGTTTTTCTTCATCAGAGGATCCAAATGATTCACTGGACTTTCTGGAAGAAAGGCAAATCCTAAGCGACAATTGTGTGGCAGGTGTAAAAATCATATTCAGCCCTTGGAAATGCACCTTTAAATATATTAACTGATGTTTCATTCTCATCCTCAACTGATTCTCTTTTTTGTGCCTGAAGTTTTACAGAAATAAATATCTAAGATATCTAATAAATATCTATGCAAAAACACTGCAGATGCAAAATTCCATTGGCAAGTTTTGCACCCAGCTTTTGCATTGTCAAGGGGGGGAGGGAGAAGCACCTTTTTTAGAAAAAAAAAAAAAAAGTCTGTTCTACTGTCAGTTTTCAGAAGACTTTGCATCTTGTGTTATTTTGCATGCATGAAATCTGTGTGGCACTATGGTATGTGACTGGTGTATTTTATTGCCGCTTTCTCTGGACCAGCTGCAGAGAAAATTTAGCAATAAAAAAATCAAATGTTCTGTCATAAATTTCTGCTCTCTCATAGCTACATTTGAGTATATGAAATGTAATCTGATTGTTGGAATGTCCCCAGACATGGAGCTGAATTTTATATTCTTTCAATTTAACACTAGCTTTACAGATGCCACGTCTCTTATTCCAGCACTTGCAGTTATAATATAAATCAGTACTAATGCTGGTGATTACTATAGTATAATTGTGAAGAGAAGGGATTACTCTTCCTCCTCCCACCTACCCCCATCTGTCACTCCAATCAGGAAAGCTGGTGAGAATAGGATCTGCCAGTGATGCTGGTGGATGGGCAGTTTTTGGGTGGACTGCTTAGTCAATCATGCAAAGCACAGTTTCCATGCAGGTAGGAGTTCGGGGCCTGATCCACCACAGCCTTGCATCTTCTGAAGTCTTTTATCCTGTGCAAAGTGTAGTTTTTACTGCTATCATTCTTATCTGGTGTTGTTTTAAACCACTGTATGCTGGTATAAATGGCTAAGTCAGATGCAATGCAGGAAAAATTCAGGCTTAAGAATTTCATCTTTTCTGTGTACATATGTGCACATATATAGCATAGGGCTACTCCTTTCAGGCTTTTTTAGAATTAACTTTGCTATTATAAATGCTGGGTCTGAATCACTGGGAAAGCCATGTTCGTAGGTGTTGGGTGTCAGACTTCTGGAAAGCAACTAGAGTGTTCCACTGTATTTCTCTGTTACTTTAACAACTCTGGGCTTAATTCAGTGTAAGTAACAGACCATTACCAGCAAAACAAATTTGTCCAGAATACTTTGATTATAGAGTGTGGCAGGGCAGGGGTAAAACCGCTAGAATGCCCTGCCTCTGCAGGTTAAAACCTGCTTGCTGGCAGGAGGGCCAGGGGCAGGTGCTGGCAGTAGCTGGCAGGGAGCCTAGCTGGAAGCCCTAATGAGGGCTAGCTCACAGCACCAGGATGGGCTAAAAGGCCACAGCTGAGGCTGTGAGCTGAGAAGGCTAGAAAAGCCCTGACTCACACTCAGTTAGGGAGATGCTAGGCAGGGAACAGGAGGCTGCTACACTGTCTCCTTGCTGGAAGCAAGGTGCCTCAGGGGCCTGGAGACCCAGGAACCAAGACAGTGGGGTAACTGTTGTGGGGAGCACTGTTTGTTGCACTGAAGCCAAGAAATAAGCACTGTAAATAAAGGACACTTGGGGGAAACACTAAGAGATGGTGTGAAGACCTTTATTGTGACCAACCAGAACACAGGATCCGTGCGGACCCTGTGACATAGAACAAACCCCCAAAATATGTATTTCGATTCCCTCTATTGTCCTCCTTTTTCCTTTCTTTCTAATAGGCCTGTTTGTTCAAGGTGGGCTTTTAATAAAAGATTGTTTGCAAATCTCCTGAATGGAATGGCATCAGGAACCTGCAATGACAGGAGCATTGCTTATGTCATCACATGCATTGCTTCATATAGTTATGATTCAGTGGCAGGGATTAGGAAAAGAATAGTTGGGTGAGAGACAAACAGAATGCTGTAGCTGTATTTTCAAGGGGTTTGTTTGCAGCACATCTCTAATAGTAATTATTTTTTTGTTCTTGTTTGCTGAGCTTCTGCTTCTGGCATCTCATCTCTTTCACAGCAGCCAACAATTGAATTAGAATCCTTGTCGAACAGCAAGAAAATCTGTCACAGAAGTCATGTTGACAGACAACTTTGTTCTGTTCAGACTTTTATGTTTTCTTTTTTGTATTTGCATCTGAAAGTCCACATGTGGAAGCAACAGAAATAGACATAAATCATATTTATCCATGCCCTCTCCTGTGTCTTCCTTTTGTTTTTAATAAAGCTTGTATTCAGCATTTCACTTTGACTGGAAATAGTTAGCCACCATAGTCTTTAGAGGCCACTGTGTCAATGTATCTTTTCTCCAACATACTGCAATAGTAGAACTTGTTTCCCATGATCAGGTTAAATGACAGAGAGCAATAAGATATTCAAAAATGCTCTAGACATTTTCCCCTACAAACACTAAACTTAGATGCTTTAATTTGGGGGGGGGGTAATTTATTTCTAGATTTGATATTAACAGTATTGACACCAGCTGATGCTTTATAGTTTTTGCTGGAAGAATCATGTTTCAAGGGTTGCCCATCAGGCATGTAAGTGACATCTCTTCAATGGACAAGGTCAGTCTCTTACTAGATGGTTTGTTGCTTATAGCAGACTTGGACAGACATAAGCAACCCATAAAATTTCAGAAGCATTGAAAGCCAGTGAAGGTTGTTTTTAACTTCCTTTTAAGTTCCCTGGCAGTGGAATGCCATAGTATGTCTGAGTGGTGAGAGAAACTTAAATGGAATTAAATTCATTTGAGAAATAAGGGTACGTCTATATTACCCACCGGATCGGCGGGTACTGTTCGATGTATCGGGGATCGATTTATTGTGTCTCATCTACATGCAATAAATCAATCCCTTAATCAACGCCTGTACGCTACCTTGGCTAGAGGAGTAAGCGGAGTTGACAGGGGAACCACCGCGGTCGACTTGCTGCCGTGGGGACAGCCAGATAAGTTGAACTATGATATTGACTTCAGCTACGTGAATAGCGTAGCTGACGTTGCTTATCTTGGTTAGAACCCCACCCCACCCGCAAAGTGTAGCCCAGGCCTAAGACTCATTTTTACCTAGACTTTATACTTTGAACTTTCTATAGAGATTATCCCCAAACAGAAACCTTCCACAAGCAGGCCAGCAGTAACAGAAAAGATGTGCAACTACGATTTAAAAACAATAGCAGTTACTGACACTGTCCTTTAGAGGAATGCTATTTACAACTAAGAAAAATTGTCTGTTTTCTGACTAAAGACAAGTCTCTGACATATCTATAACTGCTTGCGAATGTTGACCTTCTGGGCTTTCTGTAAGTACTCCTGGGGCTGCTATGGCTTGGGCTTCTGCATCCTTAAGCTTTCAACATCAGTGCACACAATGCAGCAGATCATGGGACTGATTTCTGCTGTTTTGCTCCTTGTGTTGTTCTTTACTGCAGTCTAGAGTGGGAATGAAAAGCTACCAATTCAGAATTTTCCACTTACTTACCCTGGAAATAACATGGCTACCTCCGCTTAAACTCTATTTGCATATGTGTAAATGATTAAACGAGGCACAAGGTGGGGGTAGTTCAGGTACAAGACAGTGTAGAATTTGGTCTCTTGCATGTAAAATTCAGGGAAAGCCCAATTAAATCTGGTATTCTCCTTAGGTATTTCAGCTCCCTCCTCCACAGGGATGCAGAGGTTGTATTTACTTTAAGCAGAAAGCAGTTTTTCACTGGGAAGTTCTCTTCTTTATGAAATTCACACAAGTGCATTGAGCTGTTTCCTTTCTTGTCATACTGGCAACTCCCCAATAAACATTTGTTGCATTTGATTTGTGTATGCAATATCTGCACTATTTCTATGGAGACTTCCATGATACAAGCTGCACCGATACCATGACTGATGCTAACTGTATTATATAAAAAGCTAGAGCATTGTGCCATATATATGGACACTCAAATTGTATTATATATTACCTTCAAAATAGGTGTTTGTATGTACTTGATACAAACACAAACATGAGGTACAGTATATTAAAATGACTTGACTTTAGCAGTGGACAAGTACTGTCATAGATTCAGTTTGTCTATTTTATAAAGGTGAAACTAAAAACAGTTGCAGAATTTAATGCATTGTAAACCCAGTAGGAAAAAACATATTTTTCTGATATTAGACAAACTTACAAATTATATTTAGAAATAGAAGAAAACATTCTTTTAATGGGTTGTGGTGCAGAACATGGATGAAGATGTCATGTTAGGGGGGAAAAGAAATAAATCACTCTTAAAATATCTGTAAATCCTTTCCAGTACTAAATAATAACTGATTTCTCAATATCCTGACAAACAGCTCTCATGGCTGCCTATTCCTTGTAAGATCACATTGGCCCAGTGCAGGATCAGAGATTTCTAAAGCTGAGACTCCAATTTGCCACATTGCTCACTTTAGTAAGGTTACTGAGCAATCCATCTTTTTTCCTTTTCAGTTACAGTGGTTAAGGATCCTAGAAGAGTATTAAAGGCTGTTACTTTCACATGCTTCTTTTCATTTTGTTTTGTTTAACACTGGTAGACATCTTCAGAAAAAGCAGCAAATTAAAGTTATTGCCATTTGACAGGTGTTTAATGGTCTGTGTAAAATGAGTTGGTGGGTTCAGCATTGTTCCTGAGAAGTATAATTAGCACTCTTACTGGCAGTCTCAGGAAAGGATCAAGAATTGCCTGGACACTGAGATTGAACTAAACTCTCACTCTTAGACCTGGGCTACACTAGGAAGAGGGTTCGAACTAAGATATGCAACTTTAGCTATGCTATTCACATAGCTGAAGTCGAAGTATCTCAGTTCAACTTACCTGGCCGTCCTCACGGTGGTAGGTCGACCACAGTGGCTCCCGCGTCGACTCTGCTTACTCCTTTTGCAGAGCTGGAGTTCTGGAGTCATCGGGGATTGATTTATCGTGTCTTGACAAGACGAGATAAATCAATCCCCAATACACTGAACACTACCCTCCGATCTGGCGGGTAATATAGACTTACGCTTAGAGGTGGTCCTTTCAGTTCAGGGATGAAGCACATGGATAGCTCAACATGGGAAGCTTGAGTCTTTGAAACCGGTGCTGTTGCTGTTCTGTGGTTAAATAAGGCCTTTGGTTTTCATTGCCACCAAGCAGGCATGTTTCACGAGCACTGAATATTTTGCAGTTGGTAAATGAATAAGCTAGTATGGTAAATATTTAAGCTACTATGAATTGCTGAAAAATTAAATAGAAAATCCCAGATGACTAAAATAAAAACTAAGTGCTAGATTGTGGCAGGTTCTTACATCAAGGGAGATGGAGTAAGGAGCTTTCCATGGCCTGTATAAGGGTTAAACCTTGGAGCCACAAGGAGCAGAGGGTCTATTATTAACATACTTGCTATAGGGAGCAGGATGATCCCAAAGGTGTGGGAAGGGCAGAGAGCAGGCAGAACTCTAGTTCCTACCTTCTTTCCCTGTTGGTCAGTAGCACAGGGAATAGCAGGGATTTGTGCCCTCTTCACTATACCAGGCAGCTCTAGGGAGAGAAGGGAAGTGTATTTGGTGATTCTCATTGCATTGCCCCTCAGTTCAATGCTATGGCTTATAGGCACAAATGAGCCTTAAATAAATCATATTAAAGATACAAAATGTTAACAAAAGCCAACCAAACAAAAAGTGTTAAAATAAAGAATAGAATTGCAAAGATTGAAATTGTGCCACTGTATATATATTTATGTCCTCACCTGGTATACTGTGATCAATTTGGCTCACTCTTTCTGCTATATCTATTTTTGAAACCGAAAATGTGGGCAATGAAAGCTATCAGAAGCCTGAGAAAACTTCCATATGGAGACAGATTGAAAAGAAGTTCTCTCTAAACTAGGCAAAATAAGAGGACACAGTACAGGTGCCTTAAATAGAGGTTTACCATCTCCATATCACTCATGTTTATCCTCTCCTAATGCAAAAGCAAGGGGATGCTCAGTGAAACTGAAAGGCAACAAAATAACTGATGAAAGGAAAAGCCCTTTCCACAAAACATAGGCAACCTGTAAACTTACTGTCATAAGAAATCATAGACAAGATAATAGTAGGAT
Source organism: Dermatemys mawii (assembly GCA_007922305.1). Taxonomy (NCBI): domain Eukaryota; kingdom Metazoa; phylum Chordata; order Testudines; family Dermatemydidae; genus Dermatemys; species Dermatemys mawii. Next base: position 18,040,212 of record ML677363.1, read on the forward strand.
TCCAAAAAAGATTAGAGATAGATATGGATAATGAAAACACCAACAGTTATATTAAATAGGAAACAATTTAAGAGTGTCTATAATCTCATACTTCAGAGCCAAATACCAACAAGGGTTGGAGAGAAACTCCCCCACCCCCAATGGAGAAGTTACATAGATTTTTTATGACGGGGTTCTGAGAAAGACAACAACTAGGGCCCAGGGAAAGCTTCCACAAAGAACTTGAAAAGATTGGCATTGTTTACCTTCAAAAAAAGACATGATAGAAGTTTACAAAATAATAAGTGGTCTAGAGAAGGTAGGTCAGGAGTTTCTATTCACTCTGTTCTTATGTTATGAGACAAGGGGACAGTCAATGACACTGAAAGGTGGCAATTCAAAATTGATAAGAGATAGTACTTTTTCCATACATACCATTGGCCTGTGTATCTCATTAACAAAAGATCATTGAAGTGAAAAAACTCAGCATGGTTCAAAAAAGACTGGACACTATATGGATAAGGAGAATGTCCAGAGTTATAATAGTTAATGCTAACAAATTTTGGAAGAGATATTAAACTTCATTGCCTTAGGGCCCAAGGCAATCGAACTATTAAGGATTAAGAGATTTCCATGAACATTCTTCTGAAACATCTGGTAGCAGCCACTGTCAGAGATGAGATATTGCTCTAGATCCAATATCCAAAATCCAATTCCTGTGTTCCTATTTAAAGGGTTTCTTGAACTTCCAGAGACCGGATATTGACAAAGGTGCATCATCATTTCTCTCTTCCAGTATGGCAATTTCTATATTTTTCTGAAAAGTCTTTCTGGAATTTCTGAAGCATACTATCTTTTTATCTTGGTAACAAAAACATGTCTGGGTTCTACTGCTTACTAGTCCATAAGGTAGCTAAGCATATATAAACTATTCAAGATGCATTACTCTCAGAAGAAGCCTCTTTTTTAAAACTGACCTTTACTATTCCCCTTTTTTGACAGCTACTGGTAGGTTCTACAAGAAGAAGAATTAGGTACTTGTATCTAATTGTGTTCTCCCAGACTGTTGTTTAAACAAGGAAAACCTTTCTGTTGTTGTGGAAAGTGTTAACAGCAGACCTCTGTTGACCTTCTAGGGCCATTTGGGAAAACTTGACATTATACAGAAGCTTACCCAAACAAGCCGTTATTAAGCTGAGTGTGAAGTGACACTGCTTACAAAGAAAAACTAAGTATGCCATTTAATCCAAAAATTACTTAAAGACTCTGGGGAGCGGGGAGCTTACTTCTACTATAATGATTAAGGTCTGGATTTAGATGGAATGGCAATACAAATGGAATGTGCATGTTCTTATTTAGCATTGCTATGCTTCACTACTGTATCAAAACTGGAGCTGGCAGTCAGAAGACTTTTAAACAAGTGGGTTTATTTTTAAAGGTAGAAGCATCTGCATATCCTTATAATAACCTGCCAGTCATCCATAAAATGAGGGCCAGATGCTGATTGGTGCAGAGCATCCACAAGTCCCAATGAAAAAGCTGAATTTTATACATCTTCAGTACCTTTCATGGCTAGGCCTAAAATGATATTGTTTATGTGTTTTTTCTTTTTTTCTGATCTTGTCTGTTACAGTAAATATTCTTTTACCAGGAATTCTCTGGGATCAAAATATTAATTGCAGAAGCTGCTGAGCACAGGCATTCCATGACAATTTTTCAAGTTCAGTAGGACTTTTTTTCTATGGTTCTTGTAATCGGTATCTCTACAATTGGAATCTATTACAGTTGACTGAGAGATTTTAATTTTTTTTGCTTCTGGAAAATTAACAAGATTTTAAAAACCTCAAATCTGAAGACAATTTTGGACCATAAGTCAGCTGAAAAATTGATACGTTTGGTACCCCTCCCCTAAATCCTTTTCAAGGCGTGGCAGTTTGGGTTTTCAACCAAAAAACAAGTCAAGTTTTTCCTTGGAAAGCAAATATTTTCATTTAGTAAAACCCCCAAATTTCAATCAAAAATCAGTTTGATTAAACAGTTCTGACCATTCTCAGTATATTTTCTAATTTTAAAAAATAAAATAGAAAACAAAGCATAAGAGCCCATTTTAAAGAGTCTCAATACATCATATTCAGCTCATTAACATTTTATGACCCTACCTTGATATATAGTTTTATCTGGAACTTCCCACCAATGGGAAATTTAGCTTGCTGCTTAACAAAAAAAGTAAGATATGGATCTTAGATGCCACTCCTCCCCATCCCCAACATATACAAAATTGTCCCCTAATGTGTCTCTACACTGTAGCTTAAGTGCCTGCTCTAACTCAGAGTGAAAACAATAAATGTCCCATTTATTTCAGTTGTACAGAATTAATCTCAAACAAATTCCCACTGCCTGAATTATGCTTCTCATTCATGGCTTTGATCACAGCAACTCCTCTGAGTCACTTCATTGTACATCAGCTACACTCATGGCCTTGCTTTCAATACCTGATACCAAGCAGCCCTGCTACTTCTCTGAGCTGGTTCTCTTTTGCATCCGCTCTCTCTGGCCTGCCAGCTATACCAGCTTTGATACCCATTTTGTGTCCCATGCCACCCCGTATACATGAAGGCCATTCCTGACTTGTTCAGCCTCACCTCACTTAAATCACTTTTAAAGCTCCTCACTTCTGCAGCATCACCTTTCACAGTTTCAAGGGTAACTGGTTTATTCCATGATTGTCCCTGAAGTCTCAGGACTGTAGCCTTCACCACTATCTGTATAGGAACCTGTATCCCACTTTCATCTGACGGGATTTTAAGCTTCTGGCTCTGTATTATGATTATCTCAAGCAGGTATGACAGTCAGCAGGGGGTTGGAGAGTTTCTCTCCAAGGACAATTATAGAAACAAAGCATATAGAGGAATGCACGCACACACCCCTTACACACACACCCCTTATCAGAATTTGCCTGTCAGTTCTTTGAGGGCCCTGATAGGCCAAAGTCCTTCCAACCCTTCAGTGAGTGTTGCCTTCTCTATCCCCAAGCCTGAGATCCTGTCCATTTGCTGAATCAAAAGGATGTTCCTGAGTCTGTTTAAGATCAACCTTTTATACCTGAAATCCTGATTTTCTCTCAGACCCTTATTCCCCAGGAGACCAAGCTTCAAAGCCAGACTTTGGATTTTGCATTAATCTCCCCATAGTGACTCCAGGAACACACAAATACCCATCACCTGTACTCATACAGAGGGCTGTAAATACTCTACAGCTCATACTGTCTGATCCATATCAATATAATGGCCCTTAACAGTATGCTTGTGTTCAGTATTTCTGTCACATCACCTACAAAATGTGTGTGTGTGTGTGCGCGCGCGCACGCATGTGTGTGTACTTAAAAATACATACAAGGTGGCATAAATGCATTTTGTTTCACTACATTTGGGGCAGCTCCTCAGCTGCTGTGAGTCAGCACTAAACCAACTCACATAAGCTGAGAAGCTGGCCCAAAGTGAGTAAATATTAGTCATATTTCTGTAACCAGAGACCTTTCTAAGCGTCCTGTTTGCTGGCGTGCATTATGTCCTTTCTTAGCTATACAAATAGGTCAGTCAGTAAGAGTCTGGAGACCATCAAGGACACCTCTGAAAGATTCGTGGAGTTAAGTGGGAAAATCATTGCACTAATGCCAGCATCCTCAGTGAAGCCAATCAGGGGACAAGGAGCGGGGTCGGGGGTTGGATGGGTCGGGGGTTCTGAGAGGGCGGGAAGTGGGTGGAGGTCAGATGGGGACAGGGCCATATTGTTTGGGGAGACACAGCCTTCCGTGGGTGCACACCCTAATGAAATGTGCTGCGCATGCCAATGATTCTAATTAATGGTGGCTAGTGAGAGATACCTCTCATTTAAACAGTGCACAGTAGTTCTAGAACAACAAGCTATCCACCAAATTAAAGGGATTTGGATCCAAATAATTTCTTCCACCTCCACGGATAGCAGAGATGAAAACTTGGTCAGCTGGGAGGAGGGTGCACAGAAGTGCTTCTACCACTATATTTTTTTCCCCTGCACCGAACTCACAAGTGCTCTAGAAAGTTCAAGGTCAGTGCCTGTGGAAAGGGGTCAACTCCAGGGCCAGGACGATGGAGAGGAGCACGCTTTCAGGCATTTGCCCACCAGCTATGGGAAGATTCCCCACTTATAGAATGTAATGCTGACTATAGATTTGATCCCAGAGCAGTCAGTGAAAAGAGTTCCATAGATGCCAATGAACATTTTATTAGATCCTAGGACTTCATTAAAGTTAATTGCTTCAGCCCTCTAAACCAGGAGGTTCTGGGATTAGCAGGCAGTGGATGAGGTACCTCATGGGAACGTGGCTACATCAGAGCTGGGCTGCCATAGCAAGAGGGACAGTCAGACAGACTCAGGTGGCAGAGTGGATGCCCTGAGTTGCAGCAGAGCACAGGGAATCTGAGTCCCATGCACCCATAGCAAGGAAAATTGAGGAGAAGAGAGGGAAATAGTCTTGCCATTTCTCCCATAATTGAGCTGCATGAAGGAAATGCTGTGAGTTCAAACTTAATGTTTCCTGTCCTCTCTGCAGATTTAACTTTCCTAGAGTCATTAGTGGAAAAGAGATGCCTTCTAACCTTGAAGCACTGTCATTACATAAATCCATCCATCTTTTAGTGTTCACAGAAGAGGAGGTATGCAGGCAGAATCTTTATGTAGCAAGAGTGGAGTTGGGCCAGGTGCTTCTTGTTTGTCACAACAGTTCCCAACATTTTCCAACAAAAATAGAAATCTCTTCCCAAGCAATGCTACCAATGCAATATAACAATTAATTAGAGTGCTAAGAAGCTGCACATGAAGATAAGTAGTGTTACAAAAACAAAAATTCACAAATTAGGCATGACTTACAGGGCCATAATGAAGAAAAGAGAATACAAGTGAAGTAAAGTCAGAACTATCCCTTTCCTCCAATAGAACAGGTTTATTAACATACTGATATGCAGTATTTCTATTTTAAAACCCTTTTGATTTTTGTTATTTTCTTGTTTCCTGCTCTTGAAAGGTGCTGCAGCAACAGCCCAGGAGAAGGAAACTTGTTTTCATCCACAGACAGAATTGGTGATGACAGTATATGTGCCCCAGCCATGGCACAGGCTGGGCCTCATCACTCACAGAGCTCAGCACAAGCCTGGCTCTCCTTACGGACACTGCTAGTAAGAATGCCAGTTAGAACCAACTGTTATGATTTGCACATTTGTCAACTAAGGATTGGACTCCACACACAAACTCATTTCATGTAGCTAACACTGAAAGTACATTTGGGTTCAAGTTCCCATTCTGCCACACTCCCTGTGTGACCCTGAGCAAGCTTACAGATCGGGGGACTGAGAGACAGAGAGTAAGATGGGGATAATCGTTCCTTATAGGAGTGCTGGAAGGATAGTTGACTTAAAAAGATTCAGAAGCAGCCATATACTACAGTAATGGCAGCCATATAGTGTCTGAAGCTCACTCTCCTAGCTGAAGTAACAGCCATAAGGAAGACTGTCTTCAACAAGTGAGGTGGTGCAGGCAGAAGTCCGACAGAGGTTCAAATGGAGGATCCAGGAGTTTCAGAAGAACTAGACTGAGGCCCAGGCAGCAAATAGGTTCTCTGAGCAGTGTGTAAGAGCGTAATCCCTTTGAGAAACTTTGAAACCGTGAGGGTGAGAAAAGACCAAGCAAGGCTGTACAGGTAGATGGTAAACTGAGATAGACATGTGGTTGACATAATAAAGCTAAACAAAAGGCCAGATTGAGTATCTATTGCACTTGAAACAAAGATCTGTGGAATCAAGACTGGACCAGGTCCAAGTAATGTTGGATTGCCCATTTGAAAGAGATTCTCTATTTAGATGAATACATCCTTCTGGATGATGTTTTCTCAGTTTGTACCAGAATTTCCTTAACCTGTAGGGAACAGTCTTTTTCTCTGGCATTTAACCAGTCAGTCACAGTCAGATTTTGAGGTGCAGCAACTCTGAGTCTAAACAAAGTATCTGGCCATGGTGCTGTGCTTTTAGGTTCATGTATTCTGAGCTGAACAGATATTTGTAACAGATAAATGTTAAGTGATAAGCAATAGCAAACAGATCAAAGCAGATTACCTAGTAAATAAACAAAACCTCAAACTAAGCCTAAGAAATTAGGAAGATTGGATATGAATTAGCAGTTTCTCACCCTGGATGATGATACAAGCAGTCCACCAGGTTTCTATACACAAACTAGAAATCTTTTTAGCCTGGGATCAGCACTCCCCCAATTTAGCCTTTGTTTCTCAGGTGTTTCTAGGAGTTTTCTTCTGTGGGGAGTGAGAGCCCCTAGATGATCTCACCTGATATAGCTTTATATATAGCAGGAACCTTTTGTTCCAAAAACAGTTCCCAGTTTGTGGGAAAATGCAGGTAGCGAAAATGGAGTTCAGTGTCATGTGGTCTGGTCACATGCCCTTGCTGAGTCATCGCAGCCATACTTACAGGCTGTCCGGAGTGTTCTCTGGAAGGTTCACCAGGTATTCTAGTTATTCACAACACTAACGTACTGTGTCTAAATATGAATAGTTGAACATAGGCCAAATGTTATATTGGTAGTAATGTAAAATGGGCAGAAAAAAAGGAGTTCTTTAATGGAAAGATCAATCCTATTTTTAAAAGTGCTGTTCATTCACGGAATTTAAACTATTCATGTCATGCCTAACTAACGCTGGACACAATTTTTTAGATTAAACTTTTTGTTTTGCCAAAAAAAAAATGCAGCTTTGGGTTGACCAAAATATTTCACAAATTCATGTCAAGTTTGCTGAGGAGTTTTTTGGTTGAAATCTCAACATTTCAATTCCAAATAACGTTTTAAAAATAATTTAATCTCAACTTTATTTGAAAAAAGTGTTTAAAAGCCTCAAAAACAAAAATGTCATTTGATCCAAAATATGTGTGTGGGTTTGCTTTTGGGTTTTTCCCTCCAATTTTTCAGTTTGACTAGCAAACCAAAAAAAAAAAAAGAGTTATTTGCATACCTCTATTCCTACTCCAACAAAAGTACACAATAAATGGCCTAAGTACTCTGAAATTCAGAAATCTGAGATAACTTCATATATTTCCAAAATTGAAATATAAATGGTATATGTTGCTAATGTTGCTAGTGCTGTTGATGCTGTAGTTTTTGAAGCTCCGTTGTTAGCTGCACCAGTGTAGCTTGCTATTGTTGATTCAGCACATCTCCATGTTACTCATACAGAAAGATCACAGGTCACTTCAGTGGCGAAGGCTCTTGGCCAGGTTTAGTCTCAACAAAGCACAGTATTAGTGCCCCGCATACCAAGCTAACACATGTTTGCCCATGACAAGGTATCAGCCCAATGAGCATAATGTGTCCCGTAGGCCAAAGTTACTCCTCCTATGTCTTCTCCTTTTATACATTAATACAAAAGTTATATAATACACTCCAGATGTTGTTAGTTACCACTCGTACCTTGTACCTGCCAGTTTGAACAAAACATTCTCATCCATTATCCAGTCATTCCCTCCTTATAATATGAGGGGTCTGTGTGTTCACGTAGATACTTGAAGAGGTCTGTGTGTTCTTGAACCATTCTCTCTGCTCTGGAATGTGCTTGCTAGGTTAGCTAATTCTTAGATGTTACTATTCTGACAAAGCCTACTTTGGTTCACTTGCTTTTGATTCATTCTCTTAGCTATGCAAAAGGGCTCCAGCAAGGCCTACACCATTCTGAATACCTGCAGTTCTAACTAGCCCAGAATTGTGTAGATAAATTCAGTTAATGGAGCATGCACACATACTGCACAAAGTTTAGCATGGGCCAGGAGATAAATTAATGACCAGGTATGCAACGGCACTCAGATAAAAATTTTGCAGACTTTTTTCAGCTATGATCATGTCTCACAGATGTGACTTGTATTGATATAGTAAAATAATAGAGAATTAACTGAAGTAATATGTTTTGCAAAATATATATATATATTTTTAACAGTGCCATATTAACAGGATTTGTAATTGCTAACCAGGAAAAAATTGAGTTCAATAATTAGATTCTGATTTTTTTAAATGTAGATTTATTGTCTGTATTCAAAGAGTGGTTGCTTAGATTCCATGGTAATGGAGATTATATAGAAAAAAATATGGAAAATCTGGTAACTATTTGGTAACCAAGTAAATTGGTCAGCACAGGAAAGAGTCATTGCATCTCATTCATTGATGAGGACTAAGATCATCCTTTATAACATAAATGCATGCCTTGGGTTTGATTTTTGCCACCTTCAACACAGAACTGAAAAACCATATACTGGTGTAGAATAGATGATACATTCTACATATTGCATGCAGCAATATCTGACTAGTTACTAATTCGCTGAGATTTGGGGGATTGTCAAAAATAGTGCCTTCATATAGTGAAATGTGGCTGTATTACTCAGATTTAACTCACAAGATTGTTCCTAAATTTCTTTATTTTAAGTATGTTGTAGTGCCAAAACAGTTATGTTCAGTCCCATGTAAGAAATATTACTACATGTTTCCATGTAATCACTCAAACCTAAATATCTGATGCAATATTTCATAGTTTTGGTTTTAACATCAGTTTTGAATTCCCTAAACTAATAACTGAATCTTTAAAACTCACTAAACAAAACAGTTATCCAAGCAGAAAACATCATAAAAGCTCTTTCTAGTTGGGAATAAAACTTTATTAACTACAAACGTTCAGACATGTTGGATGTACTTACCATAATACCTATGGGCTTACACTATTACTATATTCTTGAACAATTCCCTAAGTGAAAATATATAATTTAGCATACCCAAGTCTTTTCAAATATTCTGTTTTATAAGTGTGTCAGTACCTATCAGCTCTAGGTAAATTCTTAATGGGAAATGTTTCCTTTTTTCTTAAAAGAAAAGGATATAAACAAATTCAGAAGCATTACACGGGTAGTTAATTGAATATACTAAAGAAAAAAGCTTAGTGTCTTTAAAATTCTATCTTTAATTTTATTATATACTGGGTATCCTTGTCTCTCACAGCAGAAAGTAAATGGGGATAAGAACAGAACAACTTCTACATAAAATTTCCCTTTTACTGTCTTTGAACCCTTTTTTATTAACTTATCCCAAAATTTTGCTGGAGTGAAGCTTAGTTTACATGAATGTTCATTAAAAGGAAATTCCGGGCAGAAAAACAAAATGAAAATTGGTTTGCAAAACAAATTTTGTTTCAGGTAGAAGAGGAAGTAATTTATAAAAGTTAGATCATCCATTCAGAAAATAGAGACAATGTCATGTGTCATATTCTAAACCTGAATATTGACTCAAATAGCAAAGGAATTATTTGTTGTGAATTGTTAGTCCGGGTTCATCACTTTCTAGTCTTTCTAAATAAAGTTCTTCCACATTTGTGATCTAGTCTAGTGCCCACTAACGACAATGGATCTTTCCAATAATTTTAGTGGACTTTGAGTTATAACCTAACAAAGAATTTTCAGACTGGAGAAAATTTAATCAAATTTCTGTGACTACAGCAAATGTCATTTGTGATATTACTGCAAAATCAAGCAGAGGAAGAAGGCTCTTACTCAAACAATCACATCTGAAACAATTGTAAGGGAAATTACTAAAAGACAACTGTCAAATATATTTGGTTTTATACCTATGTGTTCACTTTAAAATTTTTCTTCCAGACTGAATCTCCCTCTTTAAATTGACTGATCAGAGAAAGAACATAACCTCAGAAGAGGCATATAAAACAGTGGAATATCAGTGGGTTCATATATCATTGAAAATGTTGCCTTGGACAATGTATTCCTTTCTAGTTCAGTTCATATTTGGAATACACAAAGTGATTCATTTTTGTTTTAAAATACATTCAGTAATAAACATCATCAGTTCCATTTTGAATATTTATTAAACTACCTACCAAATAATTACGTAGATGTTTCATATTGTATGTCTCCAGATCTTCTAAAAAATTAAGTAATAAAGAAATGCCTCTCTCATTTTCCTATACTTCCAAATCTCCTATGAAAGGATAACCCATGGGGTCATAGCAAAGGATCTGGTTAAAGGTTAAAAGCTTGGATAGTGGCAGCCTTTTCTCAGGGGATACAGACAATGGCAAGAAGATTGAATTGATATGGACACATTATAGCCAGATAATTTCCCATAGATATTAAAGTTGCAGCCTAGTTAAACCACATTCCTAGTCTTTTGTCTTTTGTCCTCCACTATCTGAGAGAACATGATTGTTCTTATAAGTGAGAGCAGAATTTGACCCACCATGCTTACAACTATGAATCTCCATGATCTGAGTCTTTCACTCATAATTCTATCTTATCATTGACTAAGGACTCTGGTACATGAAGAGACACATATAAAAGAAGATTTTTCAAATCTGCTCAAGCAATTTGTCTTCCTTGATAATACAAGATAACTGTCATCTGTGAACTCTCTTTCTCAGTGTTTGCTAGAGTAGAAAGGACACAGCAATGGTGTTTAAATCAGAGGCTCCTTTAGAATCAATAATAAAGATTGGAGTGACTGAGGCAGATTTGGAAACATCTGGTACATATCTAATACCAAAAGACTGATTACACAATGCAGGAACAGGTGGTACAAAAAAGTATTAAGTCAATTTTAATAATGAGAGGTCAATACCTTCAGCTCCTCTTTTTCCTTTCCATGAGTGCTAATAAATTCCTATCAACAGGTGTGGATTTAGGATATATAATTATATTGCTCATACTCACAGGCCCACAGAGACCTATTTTAATGTTAAGGACATTCCTGGAAAAGATCTAGTGGTTGAAATGTCATCCCTGACTTCCTCCTTTTTAGTGTATGTTATGTTTAAGGTCACTATTGTTTATGGGTATGAGGTTGACAATATTATTAATTCTCCGGAAGAAAAATTTCTTCTGGAGTTAGTTCAGGGATTCTTAATGGTATTTTCCAGTTTTCACTGCACAATACGGGATTGGAGTTCTTTTCTGCCCCTCTCTCCCTCTATTATGAGCTCTGTGTTTGTTTTATTTGTTTTCGTTCCTTCCTTTGTAATGGGAATTAAGGGCTCAGTTCTGCAAAGTGCTGAGGAGCACTGTGGCTCTCATCCTACAAAACCCTTAAATGCATGCTCAACTTTATATATGTGAGTAGTTGCATTGTCTTGAATGAGGCTACTCAGATTCTTAATGTGCTTGACTGCTTTTTTTTTCTGGATTAGGACCAATCTACTCAGTGCCTGCAGGATGGTGCCCTAAAAATCCAATGATAAGGGCTGGTAACCAACCTGTGTACAAATGTCTCTTCCCTCCATTCCAGAGTGAAAAGGCCATATGATACGCTAGGTTACGGCTCCAGGATTTTGGCTGCTCTGCTGAAGCTCCAGCCAGAACAATGTTGTATATCTTAGAGTTCTTAATGTTTTTTTCAGTCCTTTGAATATAGAGGGATTTATTTCTTTCTATTTGTATTTTGTCTTTTTCAAAAATGTTAGGAACTGTGTTTTAAAGCCTGATTAAAGAGAGTTAACACAAATGGGATGTGATGAATAAACACAAGCACTATAGAGCTATACCTCCTGGCAAAGCTAGTTTATAACTATAAAAAGTGCAGCTTTTCTACTACTCTTCAGTATGGGAGTGTAAGTAACGTAGAGACAGAGTAGGCTGCTGAGCACTAAGTGGGTGCATCTAAGTGGCTAGCCTAATGGACAGAATTTTTACCTAAGGACTTTGAGGTCAGTGAAAGTTATCAGAGCTATTATCCCCTGCAGCTTTCTGGTGTGTACTCTTTATTTTATATATAACACAGCCCTCATTATTTTTTTTCTTTGACTCACACATCCTAAGCCATTACTAGTTGATTAGCTGAATATCTGGGTCGGAGAGACTATTTAATCTGAGTGCCCATGCACAAATTGTCACAACCCTTAAATCCTATTTGCAGTCCACCTGCTGATGTGGCACTCTGTTCTCTTTGGCTGAGAATCCTGATAAGCAACCACCATAACTTAAGAGACTTGAGACTGAAGTACCACCATAGCCTCCAAATTTGTCATCTATAAATATAGATGTTGACATGATTAAACACATTAGCAATTTTCAGTGTATCTTTAATTCCATCATTCACAATTTTTATTTGATTAATCTATTTCTTATGAAACTTATTAAAATGCTGATAAAAATCTTGTAGAAATTGCCTTAATGACTTTGTTTATACAAATAATATACATAATGATGTGCTTTTACATTCTGCATTAGAAATATACATTGGTTCTCCATGTTATAAAATGTTACATATCACTCAAAAACTCATGACAGATTTTCTTTTGACATTAGGGGAGCCGCAGGAATTCAAGCATGGACTTTACCTCATTCTGGGCCTTAATCAGCTCCCATTAAAAACAATGGAAAGACCCCCATGATGTCAGTGAGGTTGGACCAGACTATCCATAAATGTGGAACAGAGCCTATCAAGGTGATCCTCACCCCTCCAAACCAAACTGAAGGACATTAGCCATTTAGGAAGACATAAGGGACAGATTCTCAGCTGATATAAATTGGTGAAACTTCATTGAAGTCAAAGGACCTCTGCTTGCCTTTTCTAGCTGAGGATCTAGCCCAGGTGTGGCCAAATCGCAGCTCATGAGCTGTATGTGGCTCTTTTACAGTTAAAGTGTGGCTTGAAAAGCACTTTCCTACCATTCTCCACCTACCATATTGTGGGAGGGGGAAAGCTGGGGACCTCTGTCTTGCAGCGGGGTAGCGGGGAAGAGCTTTTGCCCAGTGGGGATGGGGGGCTTGAGGCTTCAGCCCCAGAAGGCATGCCTGCCAGGGCTTTAGCAGGAGTAAGGCTGAAGCCCCCAGCCCTGGCAGGTGTTTCCCAGCTCTCAACTTCTGAAGGTTGTCATATGTGGCTCAGAGGATCAATAAGTTTGGCCACTATTCTAGCCCTATCTTAAAGCCAACTCCACTCGTCATTCTAGGTTAATTATTTACACTTTATAAACCCTCTTTCCCCTCTCCTCCACTTAGTTGTAATTTTCACCTCAACTTTCAGTTTGCTGCCTCACAGTACATTGAGGTGTGCAATTAGAGATGCACACTGGCCTTGATCCAATGCCTACAATTAAGCTATTTGCAATGGCCATACTGGATCAGACCAATGGTCCAACTAGTTCTGTGTTCTGTCTTTGACAGTGGCCAGTGCCAGAAGCTTCTGGCAGTTGGGAGTTTAGGGACACCCAGAGCATAGAATTGCATCCCGGACTATCTTGGCTAATAGCCATTGCTGGACCTATGCTCCATAAACTTATCTAATTCTCTTTTTTCCCCAGTTATGGTTTTAGCCTTCATAACACCCTCTGGAATTGAGTTTCACGGGTTGACTGTGAATTGTGTGAACAGGTCCTTCATTTTGTTTTAAACCTGCTAACTTTTATTTTCACCAGGCGACTCCTAGTTCTTGTATTATATAAAGGGGCAAATAACACTTTCATATTCACTTTTTCCACACCAGTAATGATTTTATAGACCTCTATCATAACCTCCTTTAGTTGTCTCTTTTCTAAGCTGAATAGTCTCAGTATTTTTAATGGGTACTGTAGAAGTTCCATCCCATTGTACTAGAGGAAGTCACACAGAGAACTTCACATATTTTTCTACATATAGAATATCAGCATATTGTTGATCCTCCAGTTCTAAGATTATGCAAGAAAGGTTCTTATTAATTAATTACATTTTTAGATCTCCAGCTAATTCTCTCTAAAGCAATGATGAATCTGATCTTATATCAAGTCTTCTTTCACAGATCTTGTGTTCGTAGGTGTGAAAATACACAGCAAAGATTGAAAAGCTTCCATCCAGGGAAGTTTTTTAGAGAAGTGTCTGTGAATTCTGTACAGGTGACCAGGACAAGCAGTGTTTTTAAATTAAATTACAATGGGCCATTTGATTTAGCCAAACAAAAGAACACTTAACTGAAAAGTTTTCAAGATGTGCTTAGTTCCTCTCGCAACAGGTGGCTATGTTTTTTATATGTCTTGCTCTGATAACACAGACCTCACTTTCAACTCAGATCTCTGAAAGCTGATCCTATACACACTTACCAGACAAATATCCTTAACTGTAGGCCAGAACAGAACCAGGGCACAGCTGGTATACAATGCTGCTGGTGTTTAGTCATGATACATAATTTGTAGTAGATGAGGTCATTCTCCACAATTTACTATGGAGCAGTATATTTTGATATGAATGGGCTTGGATTATGTGACAATTTAGTTTTTTATTATGGCATCTTTTTAAATACCACCTTGCGGCAACTTAGAAAAAAATAGTTTGTTACTGGAACAATTTTAAGTAGTTCGCTACTCAACCACCACCTTATCATCAGTTCTGCTTGCCATTCTCTGCGTATGGAATAGCAGGGCCTTGCTGTAATTTTGTGGTAACATAGAAATAGTACAGCCAAAAGAAGGATGAAAGCTGTAGATGGATCTGGGCTTTCTTCCTGCTTTTGTCAGGATGTTAAGAGTGAGCATCATGCAAAGCACAGAGATGACTATGATGTCATAGCTGGCTATAGATCTGTAGTTACAATAGAAGTACATTTTTTAAGGAAAAGGATATTTTTACATACCTAAAACTGTCCTGCTACTGTCGGAAGAGAAAGACAGGAACAAAAGGAAGAGGAATTATTAAAGTTCAGTGCCAATGTGTACACAAGAACAAATGGATATAAACTGGCCAGCAGGAAGTTTAGATTGGAAATTAGATGAAGGTTTCTAACCATCAGAGGAGTGAAGTTTTGGAACAGCCTTCCAAGGGGAGCAGTGGAGGCAAAAGATCTGTCTGGCTTCCCAACTAAGCTTGATGAGTTTATGGAGGACATGGTGTGATGGGATAGCCTAATTTTGGCCATTAATTAATCTATGACTATTAGTAGTAAATATGCCCAGTGGCCTGTGATGGGATGTTAGATGGGATGGGATCTGAGTTACTATAGAGAATTATTTTCTGGGTGTCTGGCTGGTGGGTCTTGCCCACATGCTCAGGGTTTAGCTGAATGCCATATTTGGGGTCGGGAAGGAATTTTCCTTCAGGGCAGATTTGGCAGAGGCCCTGGAGATTTTTAGCCTTCCTCTGCAGCATGGGGCATTGGATGACCAGACAGCAAGTGTGAAAAATCGGGATAGGGGAAGGAGGGTAATAGGAGCCTATATAAGAAAAAGACCCCAAAATTAGGACTGTCTAATTTACAATTTCCCTGTCTAATTAGGGACATCTGGTCACCCTAGTGGGGCACGATTCACTTGCTGGAGGATTCTCTGCACCTTAAAGTGTTTAAACCATGATTTGAGGACTTCAGTTGCTCAGACATAGGTTAGGGGTTTACTATGGGAGGGGGTGGGTAAGATTCTCTGGCCTGCATTGTGCAGGAGGTCAGACTAGATGATCATAATGGTTCCATCTGACCTTGAAGTTTATGAGTGTATGAGCGCCTGCTCCCCACAGTAACACAATGTTAAAATATCCTTTCATCACCAAGGTTGGATGAGAAAATTTCTTTGTTGCTATAGGACCTCATTACCATCAGGACCAGAGGTGAAAGTCTGGGAGAACATGAATATTGTCACGGTAAAGAGCTGCTGTATAAATACTGCCTGGTTCAGTAACATCAGCAAAAACAAAAAATTAACTGTGAAACTGAGGAGAAAGCATTCCTTTCTGAAAGAACTATACCCCAAAACTGCAAGGCAGAAGGAGAGCACTGCACCTGAGAGCTTTGTGTCTTTTACCGGGGGAAAAAGTAACAATGGCCTATAACAATTATTCTTGAGTAACCACTTCTTGAAATTTTCTTCCCTGTTTCTGAATACTAATTTGCTTCAGTTGCCTATATATATTTGTTCTATAGCTCATCTCATTGGGAGTTTTGGCTGAGAAAGGATTGAGTAAGGATGGCCTGATTTGGTCTTATTTGAATAGACATTCTCAAATGTCTACGTTGAAAACACAGTAGTTACATCCTGAGGGAGTGCCCCTCTCTAATTATTCATAACTAATCAATTAAGTGTATATCTTCTGTAGAAAATATTTATTAAAAAGGGTCTTAAAACTAACAAGACAACCGGGTCAGATAAGATATCCAGTTATGCTAAATGAATTTATGATTGAATTCATGGAAATTTTATAAGTGTTTCCTTGGGTTTTTGAGTTCAGAAGATATCCTTGAGGATTGGAACATAACTTTATCATTTAAAAAGTCTAAAAAGCCTTGTTTGTACTGTAAGCATGGGCAGGATTCAGATTCAGAAATATACCACAAAATTACATATAAACTGTTAGGTTTATTTCTCAGGATAAAGTTTTAATAACTATTTTCAAGGGACCAACTGTGGGAATTGTTGGAAAAGTAGAGTTTGATTAATGACAGCCATCATGGTTCCAGGAAGAGAAGATTATGTATAGGTTTTTGGAATTCTTTGAGGATATGATTGACATGGTAGATTAGAGGGATTCATTGGACATTATATAGTTAGATTTTCAGAAGAAATTTGTTAAAATGTGAACGTAGGTTAGTATAAAAAATAATGCAATCAGAGAATGTATTTTATGTAAGTTGTCACTATAGAATAACTCAGCATGAGCTATAGGGCCAGAAAACAAATAGCCTTATTAAAATATTTTTTCCAAGGAAAAACAGTTTTTCCTTTCACTAGTGCTGTGTTTTTCTTGCTGAAAACAAACTTTTTTTGTGCCTTTGCCTATGCCTGGAAAGACATCACAATTAAAATGTGTAAAGCTATCTCCCACTCCTCTCACAAAAGAGTCACCTGTTCCATGATATGTTCCAGTTATAATATAGCTAATGACCATCCAATAATCCCTATTTTTATTGTAACCAGATTGGATTAAGCTATACTGTTCCAACTTGACTCTCAGTGGACAGTGGATTCCTCTCAGTGGAATTTTGTCTGCACTCTCATGGTTCATAATAGGCACATCCCCTTTTATTACTTTCTGAAGCCTTTAGAAGAAGCATTGCTCTGGTCAATGCAATGTCCCCAAGCAACTGTAATAACGGTTTATCAATGTTCATGTCTCCTGGGGTGTGATTAATTGTGTCATTTTATTTGCCTGTAGTTTGGGCCTTTCTTCCCACACATGGTAAGTTGCAGAGGTACTTCCTAACCTGCAGAGGATTTTTCTTTATTGACTCAGGCACTACATCTGTAACCACAGTTTATTTTGTGGTCAGTTTCTTTGTGTAAATAATGCTTATTAGCCTTTGTCTTAAATCAGTCTTCTTTATGCCCATAAAAAATAACTTCTAAGGACTTCTCATAGAAGGTTACTAAAATGATAGGTAATGGAAAGCTTTTTTAGAGAGCCTAGAAGTAGAGACATTTGTCTTTCCATTTATTTACTCATAGGAAACATATCTTTTGGCTGGAAATTGTGATTTTGATACATAAATTTAAAGCATCTTTGTTAAATTATATTCCATTTCACCTGGTTCATGTGCAAAACATAAGGTTTTGAGCATGACAAATTACATATTCCTCAAAAGTATTGCTCAACCCTTTGAACCTATCATATGCTTCAAATTCTTCCTTCTTGTCATTAAATTTGAAATTTTTCATATTTCCATACACTACTATATTTACCTTTTCTATTATTCTCTTTAACCTGGAAACCTTTTCACTAGTATTCCAGTTTCTCTAAGCTCTCTGCTGTTTTACAGTTCCATCCTTTTTGCCAGAGTTCTTTATGTTTTTCCTTGCTCAATAAACAAATCAATTTAACTGGCTTTTATTTCAAGTTAGATAGATAGATAGATAGATAGATAGATAGATAGACAGAGAGACAGACAGATATCCACTATGAGAAACATAGAGAAAAGATGCCAGGATTCACTTTAGAACATTCTGCGTATCATAACTGAACATACATGACAGGGGTCCCTTCATCAGGCAGGAAGACCCGTCTATATTTAAAGGTGTAGTCCACAGAAAACAGAATGACAAAATAGCCTTTCAGTTACATAACAGCATTGAACATACATTATTTATGACCTAATTTTTCAAAAATGTCCACTAAATTTGGGTGCCTCAATTGCAGATAAGCTGAGCAACCAAAAACTGAGAAACTCCAAAATACTTGCCATTTAAAAAAAATTAGGATGATATAAATAACAAAAATATTTCTTTATTATATAATGTACAATACTAGTCAACTTAGAATAGATACAGTGAATTAAAGATCCAGAGAAATGTTCTCCAGTCAATTATCTAAGATGAAAAGATATCCTGGGAAAATAGAAAAACATATAATGTAGGAAATGAAAAACAATTAAAGGAGTTAAAATAATTGTATTTTGCATAAGGGGAAAATAGAGATATGGGATAAATTACTAAGATGGGCCACTGGAGCAAACAATATTGAGTTCAAGGCAGTAATAATGGGATTTCAAGTAGAGTTATGAGAAAACCTGCCTGGTGAGTAAGTGCCAGATTTTTTTAAAAAAAATTATAATCACAAATTTTGTGAACCTAGGGAGAGGTTAATTAAGGCCAGTGGAAACAAAATTCAAGTGAGAAAGATTAAGCCTGTTACAAGCCTTTCTCACCTTCCTGGAAATTAGAGAAAAAATGGAGACAAAAGGAAAGCAGGAGGAGGGTGGGCAGTGCAGATAGTGGGGCAGCAACACATTGTTTCTCCATTGTCCCATAAAAGGTCTCTCTTGTTAGTCGACTTTTCAACAATCTCTAAATGATACAACCTGCATGAGGCATTTGCAGTAGCATCTACAAGTGAAAACCTGTTTGACCTGCAATATCTTCTAGTGTGGAGCTGGAGTTGATTTTTAGCTGCTAGTTAGTGACCAGTAAACACATTATAACTAAATAGTATTGTTAGTCGTGTTATACTGCATGAGCTCATTAGTGTTTTCGCTCTCTCTTTCTTTTTCTTATTCTGGGAATTTGAATTCATCCTTTAGTGGTTGGTTGGTTTTTTTTTGCGGGGTGGGGGAGAAGCAGCAGCAGCAAAGTTGGGCTGAATGGGGAAAATCAAAGAATAAACCCCTATTTTGTATATTCCTACTACTTACATTATTCTCTTTCAAATACCATACTCACTCCTAACCTGTGAGTCACTTCCTGCCTTTTTATGTCATTTTCCTCAGTTCTTTATGAGAGAGGTTAGAGGAAATTTCCCTGGCATCAGGTTATCCCATAACTACTAACTGCAAGGTATCTTCCTCTGAAACTCTTGGTATTGGTTACCGTTGGAGATAGGATATTGGAGTAGATGGGCCAGGAGTCTGATGTAGTGTGACAATTCTTGTGTTCCTACGTTTCTCGTCTACAAGGAATGATCTGAAAGAGCAATGTCATTCACTGAAGTATTATTTTCAAGGGTTATACTTCCAGGAATGGCCAAAACTCACTGTCTCACTAGGAGGTTAGTTAGACAAAATACCCCAACTATTAGTAGGCTTTCTAAAATATTTGGTTTTGGTGACACTGAATCTATTAGCCTCATCTCTGACTTTGAGAATGTTCTACTGACTGTAATCCTTTCCCACATGATGCTCAGTGTAAAAGGATGGCAGACTCCACATGAACCCTGGCCTATTTTGGTGTCATCTAAGATTCAAATGTTAAAAAAACAGAATTAAGATTTAAGTTAATTACTACTGAGTCATGATGGCAGCAGGTGTATCCAACTGGCTCCAACCAGTTTAATAAAAGGGGGGGGGCTGTTTTCTCTGTTGTGTTGTGAGTGGGAATAGGAGAGACTCAGCCTACTTATCCCCCCACACTAAGTTACTCGTAGACTTAGCTTTCTTATGCAAGCGTTGGTTGCAGATAATTTTGAATGGAATTTTTGGGGTACAAAGGCTAACAAAGGCTTTGTAGATCCATGAACCATGCTAGCTGCAAAGATAGTGTGTGCCTTGTTCTCCACTCCTTTACACCAGTATTTTTCTGTTGACTTCACTGGCGTAATGAAGTAGAGCTTTGGGTCCAGTGGTGTTTTACTCCACTAACTGTGCAGGAAGAGTAAGGAGAGACTTAACTTTGGTTGTTTTCAGTGGTAACACTGGCTTTCTCTCAATAAGATCAGAATTGGTATTATCGTCCTGTGCCTTGTGGAGTTCAGAGAGGAAATCTGCCTGGTAGTGCTTCTTCCATCCCCCTGGTGGCATAGTTCTGTCCTACTCTTTACTCTAGGTTTGCCTAACAAGTATGATCTAATCCTAAATAATTTTGAATCTTAAATTTAATTCTCTCCAGTCTGAAAAAGAAACAACAAAATCATGGTTAATAAGGTACTGTCAGTTCTGTGATTGCCTCCATAGTGACTGACTGAGTTATCTTACATTTCAGGCAAAAACTCTGCTCTTTAGGGTCCTATGACTTTCTTTTTGGCTAAATGGAATAATATGAGGATGAAAAGGAAAGTTCATCCTTCATGATGAGCCTCTTAGAAACACAAAAAAGAGCCAGACAAATGGTGGATTTAACGGATAGTGTATATAGATTGCTCACCAGAGTGGCAGCATTGCTCACTGTCGTGATGATATTGAGTCTTTTAATAGTTGATGTTTCCTTTAATGCCCCAGCTCCTGGAATCAGGAATACAGAAGAAACTCAGGTTTCATTTTAAAAATAAGTTTTCTAAAGACTCAATAATCAGAAGGCAAAAACAAAGTACCCCCAATTTTATTATTTTCCAAACCATGTGATTTTTAAGCCAATCTTGTGATGTCGGGAGGCCTGACTTATGACTTTGAATGGTCAAGATTGACAATGCTGCAGCTTACATTTTTCAAATGCTTTTTCCAGCTTTCTTATAATAACGGCAAAGGTAAAAACTTGGACAAGTGATGAAATAAAGTTATTATCAGAACTCTCTGGTGTTCATTTTCAGCTTAAACATTAATTAAATTGTCATAAATACTGTATGCTATCACTTTACCTAATCCCCTTGTGTTGGGAGATCTTTTTTAAAAGGTTTCATTCTTACTAATTTTATCCTAGCCTAGTTTTTCTTTGCGTCATAATATCTCAGATACAATGCAGTACAAGGAAATTTCCACTAGCCAATTTGATTACTCATAGGTTTATCATTGCTAGCTGTACTATTTGTTATGATCTGGAATTTATTCCTCTTCTAGTTTATTCATGCATTGATTTGCTTTGAAAATCCTGAACAAGGTTTACCTTTTATATATATCTATATATCTATATATATACTGTAAGAAAAGGAGAAGTCTGGACATATGTATGGATAATAAACCTGGTCTAATTATCCCAGCCTGATCCATTCAAGTAGGGCAAATCAGCAGTAAATCCAGCTTAACTAGCTCCTTTAGCATTCCACTTCTGTAAGACAAAACCCTAGGTGGTATGGAGGCAGTATAACAACTTTATGCCACTGTAGCATAGGGCCATATCAAGACAGCTCCTGCAGCCCGGCAACCCCAGGATGTTGAAATGGTTTCTTTGCTACCATATCACTTGGGTCCTATCAAATTCACAGTCCATTTTGGTCAATGCCATGATCATAGGATTTTCAAAATCATAAATTTATTGATTTCAGCGATTTAAATCTGAAATTTCAGTTATAATTGTAGGGGTCCTGATGAAAAAAGATGTTGTGGGAAGGGGGATCACAAGGTTATTAAAGGTGGGGTTGCAGTACTGCTACCCTTACTTCTGCCCTGCTGCTGGCAGTGGTGCTGCCTTCAGAGCTAGACAGCTGGAGAGTGGCAGCTGCTGGCTGGGAGCCCAGCTGTGAAGGCAGAGCCAACGTCAGCACCAGTGCAGAAGTAAGGATGGCTTGGTATGGTATTGCCACCCTTACTTCTGCACTGGTGCCTGCAGAGCTGGGCCCTCAGTCAGCAACCACCATGCTCCGGCCGCCCACCTCTGAAGGCAGCAGCACAGAAGTAAAGGGTGACATGGTATGGTATTGGCATGATATGGTATTCTGCGCTGCTGCTGGTGGGGCTCTGCCTTCAGAGCTGGGTGCCTAGCCAACAGCCAGCACTCTGGCCACCCAGCTTTGAAGGCAGTGCAGAAGTAAGGGTGGCAATACTGCAGGCCCCCTAAAATAACCTTGCGACCACCCTACAACTCCCTTTTGGGTCAGGACCCCAATTTGGGAAATGCTGCTCTCCCTTGTATAACACAGGGTAAAAACACACAAAAGACCAGATTTCAGTCCATGATATTTTTCATGTCTGTGAATTTGGTAGGGCCATACATATCACACTCCAAACTAATGTCTAATTTTCTGTTCATTATCACCACAACTCCCTTTCAGAATCACTGCTCCTCAGGGCTTTCTTTCCTATTGAGAGTATATTACATGGTTCAAATTATTGTTCCTCTGATATATTAGCTTGCATTTTTTCAGGAAAAAAATCTCATGTTCTCTTCAGTCTGTGTTACTAATCTCTCTAGGTTCCTTGGTACTAATTTCTTTGTCTTAACCTGAGTTCACAGCTCCTCCCCATTTAATATCATCTTCAAGTTTCAATAACATGCTGCAGCTCATTCTCCCAGATCATTAGTGAAGATAGTAAATAACATGGAATCCTAACACTGATCTTTACAGTATCCCATGAGACTTCTCCCCACCAAAATTGGTTGGCCTAAAGATGACTTTCTATACAGAAGAAAAGCCACGTAACAATTTGTACAGTAGCTCACCATTTATCTGTTCAATGCCCACATGCTGTGTTTTGATTCAAGATCAATAGAGGCTGCACTACTATAGAGGGCTATCACTGGTTTTATGTCATTCATCAGACTATAAAAAGTGATGCTTCCTAAAGATAATGCTGACTATTTTAACTGCTTGTTAGTTGCAAGGGAATTACTGCAATAAGCGAAGTAAGGTAGATTTATCTCCACCTACAGCAAACTTAGTTTATTAATGTACTATTTTTCTGCCATTCTTCCTTAATTTACCAAACCTGATATCTATCCATATGATAATAAACAGAGAGGTATGAATATCATTTATCTAGAAAACATGTTTACAGATAAGGGCCAGTTCTGGTGTCAGCAGGTGCAACTTCAATGACAATAATGAAGTCAAGCCATCTTACACCAGTTCTGAACTTGGGCCAAGGATTTTAGGCTCAACTTCTTTGCCTTTATTCACAATTTTTTAGGCCTATCTTTTAAAATATCTCATTTATTTTGTTCAAGGAAAAAGCAAAAAGAGCATTAAACAATACAACATTACATAAAAACAGCATTAACTGGCCAGTTGTGCACAAATTTATTTTAACCCAGTGAGACACTGCATCTGGGACCTCTAAGCACACCTAGAATCATACTATTAATCTTGTTACTAATTAATTAGACTAGACTATCCAACATCATATGCTGAATTTGGAGCTGATTTATACCTGCTACAGCCTAGCAAGCTCCAAATGGGTTTCTTGGGAGTAAGTCTGAGCAGAATTTGAACCACAAAGGTCAGTTGTAAGAATGAAATGTTGACCACATTGAAATCAATGTCAAAACTCCTATCCTCTTCAATGGGATCAGAGTTTCATCTGAGATATTGTGCCAGAATTTTAGCCTGTGTTAAAGAGAAAATGAATTAACTGTCAGATTCCAGACAGATGAACATAAAGCAAGCTAAGGTCTAGCATGAAAACCAGCCACAGGGTAGTATCACCACTACACCTACTCTGTGCATCAAGAGAACCGTCTGTTCATTATTAAAGCTATGAAGGTGCCACTTGATACCTACAATCCCATCATCTACTAGCCTCCTGAAATTGGTTCAAAGCAGACTAACTCACTGCTTAAGAACAACCCATTTTACATAAAGGAAGATGACTAGTCCTGCTGCAGTGTTACCCTGATTTTTGATTAGTTAGTAGCCTCTCCTGAATGTATGATGACTGTTTTGGTCTTAAGCCATATCACATGCATACATGCTTTCCTGAACTAGTGTCCAAATTTTGTTTCTTTTTCAATATAAGTAGAGATGGGCCCAAGTTATGAAGTTCAGATCTGTGTCCAAACTTTCCCGGTGTCTGAAAGTATTCAGATGCAAAGTTTTAGTTTTGGTTCATACCCTCATACAATGAAATTTAAACTCTGAAAAAAAGTTTCATTTGAGAAAGTTGCTTTAACACAAGTAAAATGAGTGAAACTCACCTATTAAAAAGTTTTAGTGGGGTTGTTTTTGATTGCTTATGGAAATTCTAGTTTTACTTTATCTTCAAAACTCTTGGGTCTAATTATTTGGACAAAGGTCTACAAAAGCATGTCAACTTGCATGATTTTAAAATTATTTCTTGGCTGTTGATGTATAAAACATTTTAAAAACTATGAATAGAAGAAAATAAATGTTTAAATATCTAGCAAGGAAATTCAGTTACAACCTCTCCACTTACAAAAATCACACAAATGCTTCAAATCTCAGCATGTACTGGTAGTGAAGTGCAAACAATCTTGTGGTTTACAAAGGCTACTATTCTGAACCATATTCCTTCTTCTTCCTCTCCCACCAGCTAACTAAATGAGAGACATATTTAGCAGTTTCAGTGGAAACTATTTTCTCATGATCCCATGTAATAAACTAGGGCAAGAAGTGACAAAATGTCACAGGATATGAGCAAAGAAAGCAAAGTAATAAGTAAATGTAAGTTGACAAATTGGGAAGAGAGAAATGGGGGGAAAATTTAGATGTGTATGAAAATTGAGATGCTCATGAAGAAAAAGAGAGACTGGTAAAGTTCCAACAGAATTAACACATTTTAAAATTAATCACTATAGACATATATCAGATTTCTTTTTCCATTCATTAACAAAAGCTTTATTTTTAATAATGCAGAAATAGAAAATAGTACAGTGATGGAAAGGCATCATATTTGAATATTTGATATTTTTTATGTTTTGATTCTTCCATTATTCAAGATTTTTGGCTGGTACACATTAGCAAAATCTGGTTAGAAAACAAGAAAAAACAGAAACCTATCTTAGGGGACTGGACCTGATATTTTAAAAAATATACTTTTCTGTTGCATGCACAGTAATTAATCAGGTTTAGTAGAGCTGTGTGAGGAGGCTAATATTTATATTTGTTCTCAAGGTTTTGGTTCTGTGGTCATGTCTGAATAAGAAGAGCCTTTTGCAAACCCTTTTCCAGGAAGCAAAACTATGTGATACCTAGACTAAAAGGCTTTACAGACCCTACTCAAAAGGTAGGAAAACAATCCAAAACTTTGATGGGAAACCTAATGTTTCTCCAAGTCCCTCCTTGTATCTAGTGTCCCTTCCAGTTCTCTGATCATCTAGATAAACTTCCTCTGAGAGCTGTATGACTAAACACAGCTGCCTAGAAGCCACTGGTCAACTTCATATAAAACAATTTTATTACACATTTGTTAGAATAAAGTTAATTGTGGTTGAAGTATGCCCCAGTGGTGGCCAGCAGCTACAGTTAACCAGATGGATGCTGTTTTCTGATAAACTAGCCCAATAGTGAACTTCAGAGAGCCTCTGGAGGCTAGATGGGACATAAGGAGAGTGTTGAAAGTCCCATTTAGAACCCAGACTCGGCAAGTATATGCTCGTTTTTTCTAATAGCAAGGAAGAAACTGCCACCTAACACAAATTAAACTGCAGTGGGCTCAAATAATCCAGTAAATTTAAATACATGCAGATTTCAGCCACAAATTATGCAATGCAAATTTGATTCCTACTGCCTCTGCCACAGGCAACAAATGTACAGAAAAGAGATGCAAAGAGATGAAATTGCGTAATTGCTATACAAACCCACAATTAATCCATAGCCTAACCATGTGGTGTTAATACACTACAAAAACCACCTCACTGCATCAAAAGTTACTGGTTCCCACCTCCTCCCTACCTCTAAGCAAAATTCTAACAGTCAGTTGAAACTGAAGAGCTACAATATATCATTATTTAATACATCATTAATTCAGTAATGTTATATTAGTTCCTGATTCTGTTCCCACTGAAGGCACTGGGAATTTTATCATTCGCTTCAGTGGGAACAAGATCAGGCACATGGATTTTAACTTTTGTCCAGAAAAATCTTGCTCAATATTAAACAAAAAGGCCAATAATTCCATATTCAAAACTTCCCTATGTTATTGCCAGGTAAAGAAAACCTGACATGGAATGTTCATACTTAGTTGAGAGTGTCCCCTTTTAACCATTTGTATGTAGGCATTGAAAGAGAGACTGATTCGTTTGGCTCAGCAAGGCTGAGCAATGGCAGAGATATTTTTAGAAAGAGGACATTATAGGGCATATCTACCGCTCCTGTAAATCAGCATAGTTCCACTGAAGGCAACGGAACTATGTCAGTCTATATCCACATAGGATTTGGCCAAATATTGCTTAAAGACAGACACAACAGCACAGAGATTCAAGTGTTCTTCATTAATTCCCTCTCCTTCTAACTTTATCAGTGCACTCAAACACTAGCAGATGCTGTTTTAAAGTTTAGTTTGCCATGCAATTGGAGAACACAAAAGAGGAGCCTCCCTGGACTTTGGTTTTCATGTTCCCAAAAGCCAGATCTGGGAGAAGGAGACAGAGACCGATTCCCAGCTGGTATAAATCAAGGTAGCTCAATTGACTTTGTTGGAGTGATGCCAATTTGCAGCACCTTAGAATCTGGCCCAACAGATACAAATATGGGTAAGCATAAATTAAAATATGAAAAGGGAATAAAAAGATAAATGTGAAAAGTGTGTACTATATTACAGACTCTATAGAATTCTTTGTGGGAAATAAATGGTTTCAATCTAGCTCCTCCTTCATATTTGTCCACAGATAGAAATCAGCACATAATCTGGAGAACTTTTTCAATATTATTTATCTCTGTCCAGAAATAAGCCTGGGATAGAATATTACGGGATAATGCAGGTCAGGACTAAGTGCACTGATGCATTTATGTGGGAAAATTTATATACTTCATGCTGTCCACAGTGTACCAGTCTATGATTGTCATAAAACCAAGTGGGTTATAATACCCATCAGAGACACCATTAAGCATGAAATACACCTGATTTCACCCTGTAAAGCTCTCAGCTGGTTATTGATAACCCAAAGGTACATAGAGGGAGATGCTGTCAGGCACCTGTGTCTTAGACAATCAAACAAGGGGTAACATCAAGTCAGAATGAAGGACAAAACTGGTTCCAGAAGAAAGAACAAGGCTGTATTTTATGCACAGTGTGGGATAAGAAAAACCTGGGTTTTGAGGACCAGCTATGATAGTTTTCTAGTAAGTGCAATATAAACCCGAGACCCATTCAAACTAACCCACATTTGTGAATTTTGGCAAATGTTGGTTAAGATTGTTCTCACAGCCATGTAGACCGCATCATGCTAGTAGGCATCTTCTCCCCTGCCACCCAACAGTTTCTCATCTGCCCTCGGAAGTCCTATGGTGCACTCTTGTTGCCTGAGATGTCTGTGTGTGGCACACAAAACATGTTTTAGAGTTCCTGGGTTGTTGCAGGTGTCGCTAGTGGCAAAGAGAGGCCCTGCCTCTGGAAGACAGGGGACAGCTACTGGGTAGGGAGGGACTAGGTTTCATTCAGCGCACATTTCCAAGCCAACCTCCATGCTCTGGTTTGCCTCCAGGCTCCTGGGGGTAAAAAACTGCAAGTCAAACTATTTTGCTGACATACCAAGCTATCCAAATGCTGTTAAAGTGTAAAAAAGTTGAAACCTTGGGTATCTGTCAGTGCTAGACAAACTATATCAAGCATCTGCCCAGGATAACATTTCACAGTGTGTTTGGGGTTTCATCTCTTGTGTCCATTTGTCATTATTGTCCATTTCTGATTTGGTGGCAGGTTGCTACTTAGCATGATGCTATTCCTGCCGTCTCTTTCCTTTCTCCTAGGGTTAATCACAGTTCTTCCTCATCACTTTTTAATGGAAAGTCTTCTATCATTTCTGATAGTGTGAGCAAATATCTTTCTAACACTCTCTTGTAGTTCGGCTAT
Source organism: Dermatemys mawii (assembly GCA_007922305.1). Taxonomy (NCBI): domain Eukaryota; kingdom Metazoa; phylum Chordata; order Testudines; family Dermatemydidae; genus Dermatemys; species Dermatemys mawii. Next base: position 18,068,271 of record ML677363.1, read on the forward strand.
TTCAATTTCTTTTTGTCACAGGTTGCAGTCATTCATCTCTATATTTGCATTGTGCTTTGTGTCTCCCTGTTTCCAACTCTAGCTCATGATAATTGATAGCATAGTTGACAAAATTCTACCTTAGTTTTCCACTTTTCAGTCAAGCTGTAGTCTGCTAGTACAAAAGTTCTGTGTATGGGCATTGCAAGATTGTATAAATCTAGCACGTTGTTTTGATCTGTTCAGTATGTTGCAGTACGATTTGGTCCAACATCTTAATGATGTATGGTGAGTTATTTTGTTCTATTTATCTGGAGGTTAATGTTGCTAAGGCCTGTCAGTGATGTTATATAGGAGAGAACTATGTTTTCAATAGGTTTTAATTCTTGATCATGTGCTCTTGTTGAGATAGCATCAGAAGTTGTGTTCTTTTTCGTATGTTCATAAGCAGAGGTACTTGTCCTACTTCACAAAATCTTCTGTGAATGGAAAGTTACCCAGCCTTACTAACAACCCTGCAAAGAAACCTCAGTAAGCTTTTATATTACAGGTCTCAAATATTGTACAATTTCTTTTTACTAACATACTGTCTAGCATAGGTCAACAACAGAGCTAGTCAGAAAATGGCATTTCAATCCCAAAGGAAATTCTGACATTTCAAAAAATATTTTTTATTCCTGAATCATGACAAATAATCAAAATACTTTGATTTGGAACAATTGAAACAATCTTATTGAAATGTTTCATGTTAATAGTGTCAAAATATTATTGAAATAAAATGAGAAAGTCTCAATGAATTGTTTTTCAAGTTTTCCATCAAAAATGTCATTGAAATTGACATGTTCCCATGAAACAGTAAGACTGCAACAAAACAACTTTTTCTGATGAACAGCTGTTCCATGGAAAATTTTTACCAGCTCTACTCAACAATAAATTGTCTGTTTTTGCCAGCCCAGAGAACATCAGCAGCCCCCTTTAGTTCTGCAGTTGAAAATAGAGGTTTATCTTGTGTTGCAGGCACTGGGCTGTGACTCAGAAAATCTTCCATATCCAGGAATTGAAGATTCACTTAATTTCTCTCTGCCTCAATTCCCCATCTGTGAAGTGGGAATACTTTACAAGAGTGTTGTGAAGTAAATAAGAGATGTGCTGCAACAGCATTTGGTTGTTATATGGAGTTAAATGGTTTGATGTATTGATAATGGTCTTCAAAAATATTTTTCACTTACATTGTTTATATCATGAACTTTCCAAGACTGCAAAAGACAGCATTATATTCCCTTTATGGACTTTGATGTTATTCACCAGTGCCAGATTATCATATACTATAGCAATTGGAACTGGGAAACTGATGCTGATGCAGGGGCCATAAAAAGAATTGACCAGCAAAATGTTCTCATACATTTGGGTTCCTTAATTTAGCAGATCTCTTTTTTCTATATAGATGCTTATACATTTACCATACTGTAATATTTAAGCACTTCAAAAATATGGATTGATATTAGTGGAATCTGTGCCCTCAGTTTGAGGGCAATTTTTGACCCTTAGAGTGCTAGAATAACATGATGGCCAGCTAAATAATCATATTTTTCACTTATGTTGTTCCCTGCAGGTGAGAATCCCAAATCATTTTACAAACGCTGAGTGCTTCAGTTTTTGGGTTCCCAACTTGACATACCTTAAAAGGACCTGATTTTCAGAAAGTGCTAAGTACTTGCCTTCTGAAGCCCAGGTTTTTTTAATGCGTCTCAAGTTGTGCTTCCAAAAGTTGTTCCTGTTGAAACTCCTGGCCATTAGATTGCAAGCTCTTTGTGGCAATGACTAGCACAATGGCCCATGATCCTGATTTTGCAACCATAATACAAATGAATCTATGATTAATAAAAACAACGCCTTTTACCCAGGTTTGCTACAGACCCCTTCTCCTTGTGGTCTTCTAGAGCTTGATTCCAGAATTCACAGGAGGCTGACAGAACCCTATGCATGGCTTCTCCATAGCCTGCCCTCATCTGCAGCAACTGCTATGGCAACCTGCTATGGTGGAGGAAGAATTCACGTGATAAAATGAAATACATAAGAAGATTTACAATGTTACGCTACAGTTTCAAGAACAAATATAAAAATGACTCCTTTTGTTGCCATCACTGAAACTGGGAGGGAGAATAAAGAAATGACTCAAATATTTGCTAACTTTGAACCAAATGGATCAACAATTGTTAGACAAGCAGGATTTTCAAAATAAGTGATTCTCTGAAATATCTTGAGAGAACAGCTGTGATTTTACAAGACCTCATTTTTTTTAGTAGTTTGTACATACATTTTATTTCTTGCATCAAGGAGTCACAAAATGCAGTCAAGGAATTAATTTGAAGCTTGAAAGCTAAAAGTGAAAGGGAGTCTGTCTGTGCAGTTCTATAGCTCCAGACTCTTGTGTCTAACTACATAGCATATTTCCGTTCCACAGGAGGTAGTTATGACAAATTAGAAGTCTGAAAATTTTCTGATGGTGTAAAGGCTCCAGCTGTCATTGGGGAGATAGTGATCAGATTTCATAACTGCATGGTCCCCTGACTCCACTAAGAATTCCATATGGTCATCCAAATGTTTCAACTAAACCCTCTAAAAATTTCCACTATGAGTTTTGCTTATAGAAAATAAAACTCTTCTATTATGAATTCATCATAAAATGCCCACCAATAAACAAAGCATTACGGATTGGGTTTCCAAAAATCTGTCATACCCACTCTGTTATTTTCTTTTTACACTGAATAGAAATGACAGCAATATCTAACATGTGCCCAGGATCTAACTTTTTATTTAGCACAACTTACATAAAGGAGAGTGGGTTGTTAAGTGGACATGCAATGAATAATTAAGTTGTGTATATGTATGTGGTGATAAACAGAAATTCTTCAAACCTCTTCCCTTTTTGTATAAAACCACCTCTGTTAAATTGTTAATGCTATTACAGTGGACAGACACTTTCATTCATGTCAAAGATGTCAGCATAAGACTTACACAGTAACAAATGACAAATGCATAATTTATTGATTCTTAAATGGCTATGTCATTGGATGTATTTCTTATAACTAATTTGCTTAAGGACACATCTGGTTCATGTAGATAGCATCTGTTTTAAAGAAGGTCAGTGCTATATTTTAAAGTTAAAGGCAGAAGAACATAATCTTTTCTGGCAATGTTTCTCTGTTCTTTTAGCCTAGGAAATTGATTAATTCTTATTCAGTTCTGTCTATTGATTTTTATACAAAAGTCAAAGATGTGCAATCTGTTGTTCACTTTTGAAACCATAAGAAAGTTGTACATGTAGAGCATACTAACAATCAGTGAGTATATGCAGTAAAAAGTCCACAGACTTTGGGTGATACATTTTGTGCATGCTGAAATACTTTTTTAAAAAGTAAATATTAGTTAAGTTTAAATTTATTGCTGTATTACAAATATTATTATTGAAGGCACTGATTATTTGATCTAGTATAAATAAGAGGTGCCCATATTTTGACAGAGTAAGCTTATTCACTGAGTTTGTTTGATTCAGATGTACAGTGTATGTGTCTGTTTCTACGAAGAATGTTCCTACTTAAAATCCACAAACACTGAATATTGATCTGCTAGTTCCAATAATCCTATCTCCATGATAGGCCAGACTTGCTCTTTAACTCTTTGCACCAACTCTTTTCTTCTCAAATGTATATATACATAGGACCGGATCCAGCACAGTCATGCTCATGTGAGTGTCTTAATTCACACAAACACTGCCAAGGATTTCCTTTTATTAATATTAATGCATAAATCAAACTCACTGAATTTCAAGCATATTTATTATTATCCACTTTGTGATTGATACAATAAAATATAAACAGATGTTTAAAATCAGGTTGAAGTTTGCACTGGAAAAGAAGGACACAGGTACACATTATTTAGAAACTAACACTGATGTTTTAACCTGTTTTGGACAGCTAAGCACCTTTTGCTTTTATAAGTTTCACCTTCCAGCATACACAAAATGTTTAATTATTTGAGGATTAATGGAGGTAGTTTATAATTAAGCTGAAGTATGAACTGATGTCATCATCTCAGTATGATGATATACATTTTTATGCCAAAGCACCTGTTGTTTTGGAAGAAAGCAGCTGATATCATTATCTACTCAGCCAGATAGCCCAGTTTCCTGCTGCTTAAAAAATTATCTTAAGGGTTACCTAAATTGGGGTAACACAGGATTTACTTTTTCATAACCAGGACAGAGGAGAATGCATAAAATGACTTTACCCACAATCAAAGATAGAAGAAAAAATCTATTCTACTAAACTACATTATATTGTTATTTAGTAGCTTGATTTTTTTTCATTTGTGTGTGTGTATGTATGTATAATAATACAGTGATGGTTAACACCATAAACTGCTTCTCAAGCTAAGGAGTTATGGGCACCTAGGTTTTCCATCCATTCTCTTGGCAGATAATTCCATTTAGTATAGTCATAGATCTAGTGATATAAGAAACCTCTTGATACAATAAATTCATCCCCTATCACAAATGAAGTAATGCTGCAATATCTGTCCCAAAATATTATATCCAATTTTTCCATAGATATCTCATGTATTGATGTCTCTACATTTTTCCCAGGTAAATTATTCTATGAACTGTGTCATTAAGACTTATTTTTTAACAAATATTTATCTTGCAGTTTTCCTGTTTCTAGTTTCAGGCCATCACCCCTTCTTTTCCCGGATTTTATTTATCATGCACATTTATTTTTGAGTGCTTTAGCAACAGTGGAAAGAGTATGCTTAAATAATCTCCAGTAGACATCCACATGAAAAGATGCACTTAGTCACTTATATTGGTAATTGCTTCATAACTGCTGAAAGTACTTACTGGAATTGTTTCCTCAGAACAAACAAGCGCAATGTGCCCGCTGCAACCTTCATGTAACTAGGTTCATGTGAGTCTCTCTAGCTGGAAGAAAAGGAGCATTTCCCCTTTAAGGGTTCCCTTACAACCGATGCGGTAAGGGGAAAAGCTTACATGGATGGACAGGCATGGCAGGAAGCAAATGGGGTCAGGTAAGAAGATCACTGCATTGCCCTTCCTGCTGACTGGAAGAGGGGTGTGGTAGTTATGTGCTATACAGTCCGAGAGAGGCCTTCATTACTAGAATCAGGCTGGCAGTACCCACCTACCCATTAACCCTTCTTATTCACTCATTGCTCTTTTCTTGGATGTGGGGAGGCGGAAAGAATTTTCCCCTCCCCACCAGAGTGGCTATGGCAGGGTGGGATTTTTACCTTCCCTGCAACTGGTCTGAGAACTTGTGGGGTGGAGTAGGGGAGTTAGATTATAATGTCACAACTAATATGTAAAACTTGTGGGGAATATACTGTGTGCAGACACTTGGTATGGAAGGGATACTGTTATCAGATAAAATGGATTGGGAAAGGATTGGAAGGCAAGTATCCCTTAGGGAAGCTAAGGAACAGGGTTTGGGTCTCTTACGTTACCACATACTGCCAGATATTTTAAGTGAATAAAGTTGTGGCCTAATTAAATCACATCCATGGCCTCCTGTCTTTCTTCCAGTTTGGCCAGACAATGATGTCTCTCTGTAGGACTTGTTTTGGGACCTACATAATTTGTATTCCATGCAATAGATCAATGGATGTTGTTAAGCTGTTCATATTGAGCTTCAAATGAGAAGGGAACCTAAGTACAGTAGCTTCCTATCACAGGTGTACTTATTATGGTGTGGTTTATAATGAGGGTTATGCTAGGGATCAGATTAATATCCCAATAGTCTACAGCATAGAACTGTGATCATTGTGACTTTGTGCACATTAACTGTGTGGTTAGCTTATATGTGTATGTGGGAGAAAGGCACCTGTCTAGCTCCTAATGGATATTGAAAGCCACAGCCATCGGTGCTGAATCAAGCAGTCTTATTCTAATTTTTTCTCTCACATCAGAAAGCTTTCCTGTAAATTAGGGTTTCAAAAAGATATTTAATAATACAGAAACCTAAACTGACAGACAAAATGTACAGTAATTGCCTGTCGGTAGGCAGGATGTTTAGAGCTGATGTATTCTAACTATGAATGCTATTTTTCTATTTATTAGATTTCAAAGAAAGTATTGCTTGCTATTTTTCTTGATGCCCAGCATTCATGGCTGACCACAGGAAATAATGTACATTTCTTTTTTACAAATCTAATGCATACAATTTCACTAAAATTCAGTTCAACTAAAGAAAAATGAGACTTGAAAAGTTCATTTATACTTTGTAAGACTCCTTCAAGACTGAAAAATCCAGTTGCAATCAAGTTCACAGCAAGAGTATACTGATGACAACAGTTAAAATTTGTTGGATTCCTGTGCTGTTGGCATCCTAAGGTAGGTTCTCATGCTTTCCATAGCTAGAGTTTCAAATACCTCCAACCTACAAAATTCATTATATTGTAAGATGAGTCTTGGTCCTTCTATTCCTTAGCGCCCTTCTATATCATGGTTTTAGTCAAGTTCCCAGTGGACATGTATCTACATCTTAAAAAACATCCCCACAAGTAGCGATACTTGATATACTTATTGGAACCTCAGCAGAGAATCCAAAGGATGAATATTCAAGGATGTAGACATCTGGGCCTTGAGCTGCACTAAAATAGAAAAATAATACATTTATTTGATAATTGTTTCTGTAATGTGACCCTTGCTTTACAATCTCAAAATTATAGCTATATATTCCCATTTTATACCCCTGTTTCAGTATCCTGATATAAGTTCTGAGATCTTATTCTACAGTTTCTGGTAATATCCCAATTAAATCCTTTAGGATTTCCACCCTAAGGCCCCTTGCAAAAACACCCAACCAAACAAGCAAACAAAACAATCCTGCAATTGGCAGTGGGCAAAATCCTGAAGCTTTATTCAGCTTTTAATCTTTTTCCCTTGGACAAATCCTGAATTCAATAGGCCAATGAGAGTTTTGCCTGGGTAATAATTGAGGAAGTGACTCCAGGATTTAATCCAGGATTTGGTGCTTTGTGACTGATCTTAACCAAATCCTGTGCCTTTTGCTGTCTCCAAAATCTTTTCTATTTCTTGTGCATTATAATTTAGGTTTTGTAGCACATAAATAATCAGAATCTGACACTTGACTATTTCATTCCAGTGCATCACCAGTACCAGAGCTATAACTTTCTCTTGAACAGAAGCACCTACAACAACATATTGCTATCCAATGCAACCCAGGATCAAGTACAGCAACTTCCCCTCCCTTTTGTTTTCTCTCTTGAGGATGTTTGTTTAAAACTTTTTTATGAAGAGTAAAGAAGACTTTCCATATCTGGTCTTTAAATTCTTGGACTATCTACATATGCAACTGGACTCAGCTTCTACACAAACATGCCATTTTCCTCCTCTTCTGAACTAATATAAATATATATATATCTATATATATATATATATATATATATATATATATA
>ML677363.1:18075843-18116258 GCA_007922305.1 Dermatemys mawii
ATATATATCTTAAACATGCAAGCATGGGAAAAAATGTGAACCACAAAGTGCCAGAGAACAAAATGCTACAGAATGCTACAGAACAAAATGAGCCAAATTCTAAGCTGGTGTAAAATGCTGATTTACACTACCCAAGAGATGGGCCAATTGATTTTGTTGCATAAATTCTATTACTGATGTGCTTGATCATCAGGACTCTAATTCTGCAGCTGGCTGTGTAGCCAAACCCCTGTGCCTGTCTGGAGGCAACGTACAAGCTCAGCATTTAGTTGTACAAGTTCCATGAAAATGCTCTGGAGCTCCTGAAATGGCCTAATTATTTGCAGCACTTGAAGAGAGTTTCAAAATTCATGAAACCTATTATGAGAATGATATTTGCAGCTCATACATTTTCTTGTTTTACAAACAGAAATAACTTGCCTTCAATAAATTAGATGTTATTTAATCCCTTGGTTGAATTGTGTGTGAATTTCACCTCCCACTGCTCCACTGGCAGTCTGAGATTTATAGTTGGTAGGGTGAATTTTTGGCTGTCAGAATGTCCCTTGGGACCATTACAGACCGCACGTAACTTAGGGAACATGTACCTTTCTAGTTGGGGGGTTTATCCACTACAGTCTACTTTTGGTGCACTAGCTAGATCAGAGCTAGCACAGGTATGTTTCCTTGAACTAGGAATTGCATAACCCATTTGAAATATAGAGACACACCCTTAGAGCAATCCCATGGTCTACTCCAGATTTCTCTCAAGGCTGATCTTCCCTCTGACAGCCCAGAAGATCCCAGAAGAGCAAAGAAGGATAAAGGCACTTTCACCTTCCCCTCACTGCCCTTATCCACTGCTTGACTGCACTTCACGAGGGGCACAGGTCAGAATCAGGATTTAGGATTCTCTTCACTATTACTACCCCCAAGTGCCACTCCCATTGCACTTATATAGGAAAGAAAAAAGATGAAGTCACTTCACTTCTGAATGAAAATTCCTCACTGCAGTTATCATTCCACCAAAAACAATCACTGACATCCATATAAAAATGTGAAGAATGGTTCTGTATATTTTTCTGTGTCTTGTGCTACTGCCCTGAACTACTCTCAACATGCTCACTGAAAAATGAATCTAATAATGTGATGATTACATATCTGGCAAAGCACTTTAAAAGCAAAGGAAAGCCAGTGCTGTCTTCCACTCTTCAGCAAACACTGTTGTACAGACCTGTATCCATTGTGCATTGATTGACAGCTCTGTGCCTTTCCATGCCTATTTGAGCTAATCATGTGGAAAATCAGTGCCAATGACGCGTGTTTAATTGGGGTATTACCAGAAATCTGTAGATCATTGGAAGAAATCTGAATCCACTTGGAAAACCAACCCGCAAGCTCAGGCAAAGGACAAGACATTCAAGCTTCACGTAGCAAATAGGTGAAATACTTGATAGCCGGGGAAAATGTGAGCCATTCAAATTCTTTGAGATAAAGTAAACGTACAGTATATGATATGTTAAATAATATTGACCTCAACAATTCATCAGTAAAATATGTTTTCTTGTATGAGTCAACAGCAAAGTAAGGATTAAAAGGTTAAATGGTCATTTGGTGTAAATTGTCTTAACTCCAGCTGAGGAATTAGCCCTAGAAAATTGTTTTTCTATTTCCTTTCCTATAAACAAGACATAACAAAAATGTCAGCAACCAACCCATCTTTGCATTCCCTTGCTTTTAAACTTTGAACCAGAGGATGTTTCTGAAAAAAAAGCATTGCCTATTGGTGGTACCTCCAGATAAACCAATACCAAATATTTTCTGTGAGGAGAATTTGGAGAAAACATACCCAGCAATGGGAAGGTTATAAAACACAGGAATTAGAGGCCTTTCAAACTACCAGTTTGGCTCATAAATGTTAGCAAGAGAAAATAGATATTATAAAATTAGATCCCGAATGAAATTATGCTTTTGCCAGCAGGCAGAGTGTTAGACAAAAATATGGTGAGGCTCTGTGCACTACAAAAATTCCTGAACTTTCATGAGCAGCACCATGCATGTCTGCAAAAGTGTATTGCATCATTATGATATTTTGGTGTCTATGAAAGCTGTTCTTTTCTTTTCTAGGATATTTGAAACCAGATACGGTTAGTGCTGAGAGAGTGGGTTGGTTGGACCGTTGGTGGGGTTTTTTTTATTTTTTTATTTGTTTTTTAGTGAACCATGACAACATATTTTGGCATTGTATGGGAGAACATTTGTGCACAATTCCAATGACAGTGTCTATTGTGAATCCTGCTTGCATTCCCAAAGCATCTTGCCTTTTCTGCTGTGTGGGCATTCTCTCAAATCAAGTTTGTCCTGCTTAAGTTCTTGTTTCCAGGTTTCAGTAATGTTAGTTATTTTTTATCAGCAACCAGACTCCGCAGAAATAAAAGCTCCCTTCAGAGAATAATGAAGTCATTCTCACAGTGACTGCTGGGTTCTGAAATGTTGAGTACTCTACCTTTGGCTATTTAGCTGTACATAAGAAGCACGTAGAATCTTACTTTTCATGGACCATAAATAAACACCCAATCCAACACTTCAGCACATTTCTAATTGTAATGTAGCATGTAATGTTTCGGTACACAACACAGATGTTTTCTGGTCATTGTATAGAGCAGAGACAGTGATGGTTGAGTATGTGTTTGCATTATAGTCACGGTGTGAAATCATTATGTTTAACTTTCCTGATTATTTTCTTCAGACAAAATGAAAAAAATTAGTTCAGCCACAATCTTTTTCCACAAGAAATGGGGTATGAGAGGGTTGAAGAAGAGGCTTCTCTAGAAGTCGAAGGAATCTATTTATATTCCACTTTGTCTAATGAATGTTAAAAGATGAATGTTTAAACATTGGCGTGCTCTCCACCCTCTTCCCCTGCTATCAATACCTTAACCACTTACTTGAAATGAATATGAAGTGCACCATGACAAGAGCAAGATTTGACCTACAATTTTTATATAGTAAAGGAAAAAACACTCACATTTTCTTTTTTTAAAAATGCAAGGATTGATCTTGCCACAAGATAGCCTCTCAGATATGGGAATAATCTCCCAGCAAGTCTGGGTGGGAAATGGTTTTCCAAGCCCACAAAAATTTCTGAGAGTACAATTTTTTTTTTCTGTCTCAGATCAGGACAAAAAGTTGAAATCTCAAATAATTGCAAACCAAAAATATGATTTTTTTCAGTTCAGGTCAGTTAAAATATTTAGTTTCTATAATTTCATTTAGATTTTGACCCCTTTTTTTCATTCCTTTTTCAATCTAATTATTTTACAGTCGTTTTGATCTGGAAAACTGGATTTTTGGTTAGAAAATATGAAAATGAAACATTTTAACAATTTAGCAACTTTTTTCCCTGACATTTTTTCAACTCAGGAAATTCATCAAACTCAACCTTGTTTTACAGTTTCAGTTTTGATGAATTGGCATTTTCAATGAAAAAACAATTAGTCAAAAAATTCCCCGACCAGCTATAGGCCCAATTCATTTCCCTCTAAGACTAGCATCAAATTCTGCTGTATATGCAGGAAGTGCCCTCAATTCTTATTGAGTTTTTTCCCCTCTGTGAGAATAGGTCAGACAGATCTCTCCATATGCCAATCCTCTTCTCTACTGTGTGCTTTATGGGAGAGAATTTTTTGTGAAATCTCTTAGTTTCTTCTTGTTGAGCGTGTAGTACTATTTAAACTATTCCTGTGAAATTAATGATCATCAATTCTTCTCTACCTTTGACTCTCTCTTTCATCCTTCCCACTTCCCACTTGCATTTTCTGCCAATGAACTTTCTCAAGAAAATAGACACTATCCTACAATACTGGTTCTTCCCCGTCTCATTCCTCCTTCCCATCCTTTTCCACTATGGTCCTCCTTCACACCTGCTCATTTTCAATAAAGTCAGTTATCATTTCATAGGATCTGCCTGTTTCTTTTATTACTGATGGGCCTAACTTCAAAAATATGTATGCTTCCAATGTCCATGCTTGCATAACCAGTTTAATGAACTAGTAAATGTGTGGGCAACTCCAGACTATAATTACATGTGGCTTTTTCAAACATCAAACCTAAAATTACTAAAAGAAAGTTGTTGGGTTTTTCATCGTGCGGGAGAGACACAGGTGTGCAGAGGGAATGCTGGTGAGTGTATATGGTAGTGAGCAGAAAATCATGGCTCTCTCCCAAAGTCATTATCAGAGAAAGCTGTAGAACCAAGAGACACAAACCATGCATCCTTTCCACGTGTTCTCTTTATTCAGTCGCACAATGTTTTACAATACAGAAGTGAAAGTCGGTTAGCAGGAAGGAAAAAAAAGGACAGTGACCAATCAGACAGTAAACACAACTTTATCTTTTAAAGAGAATATGACCTAAAAGAGCAGAGACAGTTAACTAATACAAGGGACAATTTGGTGTGAGCAGTGTCTAATGGTGAATAAATTAAACCATTTCATGAGGGCAATGGAAAGACAGGAAATTCAGAGGCACATGTAGTACAGAAAAGGTGTACTTTAAGGCGAGTTGGGATGGAATGGGGTATTGTGGATGCACAGAGATATAAAAAAGCTGTTCCAGATTATAGAAGTGACATAAAAGAGGGCTTTTGCACCATGAACTCAAGTGCAGTGGCAGAGTAAAGAGGATAAGGAGGAGGACTCACCGATGCATGAGGTGTTCTGGAGTATAACTGAATCTTGGGAATTCAAGGGCAATTTGAAGATGGAGATGAGGGTCTGTTTTTTAATCTTTGTTACAACTACACCGAAGTCAATGAAGTTGCAGGAGGAATGAATTTGGCCTAACTTATATGTGCACTGACATCCATGTGAAATGAGAGGCAGCAACACTGTGCATAGGCTTAAATCTCTAGAGCTGGAGCTTGGGGAAGCCATAGAGAAAAGAGTAGTAATAGTTAACTGACATGGATGAGGACTGCAGCTGGATGGACTACTTGTAGTGAACAGTTTAATCAAAGCCTCTGGCCCAATTTCTGTTTGCAAATTATTCACAAAGATTTTGATTTTCATCAAGAAGTTTGTTATTTAAAATTGATAAATTCTTCATGCAAACATATTTCAGACTACAGGTTGTTCACAAAGTGTGCCCCATTGATCTGTTTGCTGTTCAGTTGTGTGATTAGCCACCTCACAGTAAAACTGTACAGAAAAACTTAACATAGTCGTTATTTGCTACAGCAGAAAAGACAAAGAATGTGAAGATCTTCAACAGCGTCCCCCAAAACAGAAGCATTTTTATAGTAGCCAGACAAAGCACCAAAAGCAGGCACAAAGATACATTTAGCTGAAATCACATCACACACAGAAATTAACCCACGGCTCTTCCTGTGTCTAAAAGCCTTCTGAACTGGCTTTGTCTTGTGGGTGTGGCCTGTGAGGAGAGCACACAGAAAAAACAGTCATACAATACAATTCCTTAGAGGCTAATTACCTTTGTTCACAATAGAGATGGTTAAATTATTCATTGTACATGTATTATATACGGGCTTAGCTTTCTTCTTGGTACAAAAATTGTTCTCAATCCAATTTTGTTTTTTACAGATTTGTTGACAACTCATTATTACTTATGAACAGCCTATGTGAACAAATTTCAGGTTATAGGTTGTTCTCAGATGGTTCACTTCATTTATTCACTGTTTGTTATGTGCTCTGTGTGATCTAAGTTTCATCATATTTCTCCTGCTACCAGATTGAATTACAGAAAAATGGTAGTGAATAATGAATGGTGATTGGTTAACAGCAAAAAACAAACACACAAATTCTAGTACACATATGAAGAACATCCATTCCTCACATACCCCTGCAAAAAGAAAAACAACAACAACCATCAACCTAGTTAGAGCAAGTGTCTAGTAACAGTGAATAAAAATATTTGTGAACCTTGATTTGCAGTGTTTGGCCACCTCTAGATCACCATCAACTCTCTGGACACTAATATCAATTCATTCACTCTAACCTATAAGTTGTGCAGCTTCATTCACCTCACTGTCACACAATTCCTCAAAAATTTCTCTATTCCCTATAAATATTTAAATACTTTAAAATATAACTCAGCATCTATCATGCTGAATTATGTATCACCTAACCAACTTCACTATGTATGCTGATTCTTCCATCCTCAATCTCACACCACTTACGTCATTCGCTTGCCTTCTAATTGCTTCTCCATTTACCCCATAAGAACATAAGGAAAATAAGAACGGCCATACTGAGTCAGACAAAAGGTCCATCTAGCCCAGTATCTAGTTTTCTGACAGTGGCCAATGCCAGCTATTTCAGAGGGAATGAACAGAACAGGTAATCATCAAGTGATCCACCCCCTGTCACCCATTCCCAGCTTCTGGCAAACAGAGGCTAGGGACACCCCTGCCCATCCTGGTTAATAGCCACTGATGGAGCCGTCCTCCATGAATTTATCTAGTCCTTTTTTGAACTCTGTTATCGTCTTGGCCTTCACAACATCCTCTAGCAAAGAGTTCCACAGGCTGACTGTGCTTTGTGTAAAGAAATACCCCCCATCCCAACACATAATTATCTCACATTTCCTTCCCCATCTCCTTGGTTCATGTTTTGTCTATATGTTGTCACTGTGGGGCAGATAATGATGCCTTTATTCACACAGAATAGTATCTTCTCCATCTCATCCCATTCAGTAAGACTACTCATTGAGTAATGTACTACTTAATGTGAGTAAGAGTGGTCTTTGGATTGTAAATCTTTGGAGGAATTAAATAAGTTCAGCCTGGCAAACTGACAACAAAGGGAAATATGCTAACCATATACAAGTATTTGAAGAAGCTAAACACATAGGGTCAGATTCTCAGCTGATGTAAATCAGTGTAGCTCAACTGAAGTAAATGGAGCTACTTAAATTTACCACAGCTGAGGGTGAGTTAAATACTGCCTTCAAGTATACTCTCTTACTTTAAAGACAGAAAGAAAGAGGTGAGAGTGGACTAAGGGTGAAGAATTACAAGTAGGATAAAAGATGAAGATATTAGAAATAGGATAAAGGATGAGATAGATCAAAAACTATGAGTATCCAAAATATGTCTAAGAGTAAAGATTATGAATTTCCCAAGAAAAGTGGTAATAACGTCATTGCTTAAATTGTTTAAAATTAGATTGGACAAAATTCTTGAGACTATATTAAGAGTTCTCTGCTCCATTAGGACCAATCCTGCATTAGCAGGACTAGAGGGACAAGGTAGCTTTGCGTCATTTCCATCACTAATTCCTATGACTCTATAGTCAAGGAATACTCTAGGACAGAGGTAGAGTATCGTAAAGAAAGATGCAGAAGAATTGCATTTGTAAAGAACTCTAATATGAGCCTTTAAGAAAAATACATTTAAATTCAGCATATAAATGGCCAACTTTCAAACAGTCTTATTTATAAAAGAATGGTATTTTTAAAAACTTGCAAAATAACGGTAAGTTAAGCATGTATTGTAGAGCATGAATTCCTCACAATCAAAGATGAATTAAAAAAAAAAAGTGAACCCTGGAGAAAAAGAAGCCTAGCCATCTGACAAAGCCTAGGGCACATGTTACCCCATCACTGCAAATGACTGCGGAGCTTACAAAACAAGCCAGATGCTGCTCCTGGAAGGATTTCATCTATAATATCCAAACCGCGTGACAGCCTATCACAACTCATGTTTGGCCTTAAGGTGTGCAGCACTGGGTGGAATAGGCAAACAATAAGAGAGGAGAGTGAGACAGCACAGTTCTTTTACTAACTGAAGTTATTTTTTTTAATCTGAAAATTGCATTTGCTTTACCTGCAGATAGTGGCACAGATGGTACTGCTATAATATTCTGCTGTAATATCCTGATTCATTTGCAGTGTTGCATAGATGCCCAAACATATTTTCACTTACTGGGTCTTCTTCAAATCATATCATTTTTGCCTGCAGATATAGAACTGGATCCTGAGACAGGCTAAGCGCTTCTCTGGAATGTGCCCATATCTCAAGAATGTGTGTATCTCCTTGCTTTGACTAGGTTATTTCTTAAATGTTCATTTATAAAATCATTGCTCAGAGAAGATATTTTATATAGAGGGCTAAAATGTCTGAAAAGGCTACATGTGACAGGGTGCAGGGTTGCAGCCTAGACCATAGTACACAAGCGGTTAACTCCAGCTTTAATTTTCCCTTCTCTTACTTGGGTGCTCTGGGGAAAGGCTGCTGGGAGTGAAGGGGAAATACCTGTAGGGAGCAGAACATTGGGTTGCCTGGGAACATTTCGGCAGGGGGAGCTGGTTTTGCTTCTATTATCTAGTTTGGGCTTATGATTGTAAACCTCACTGAGTGTTGCTATTTTGTTTCAGCTGAGTCATCCCACCAGCTTACACTGCACTTTTAAAAATATTTCATTAAATAATTGCTAGGAGTTTAATTCAGTGCCCTTAAAATATGCTTCCAGCGCAACAGCTCACCAATCATAAGGGCTAATTTAGATTCCCAAAAAGGAAGCAAGTATTGTCTCTTTGTACAGTGGGATTGTCCAGCTATACCGAAAGGAGGACTAGAGACATTACAGATGGTTATAATCAGCTTTACTATTAGGTATCAGGGACTACCCAGCACATAAAAGTGTACCGTGCAGGTAACCCCTGGTTCACTCAATAACGCCTCGGGGGGGCTTGCACCAGCCACCCCTCTTTTCCATCCAGGTTCCCCACCCAGCCAATTACTGGGCCTTGACCATCTACCCCTTCCCCTCATAGGCGGGTTAAGGTGGGCTATAAGAAAGTGGGGTTGACTCCCTGCCTTACCAATCATAGGAGTCCCCCATGCCCTGCCATTCCGTTCCTTTAACCAACATCTCCTTTTTAAGTCCTTTACCAATCCATTTATCTGGTCACTGTATCCCTTCCTGTTCTGTGAGATAGGGGGCTTCACTGCACGGGCTGCCTCTTTTAAACCCTTCTGTCCATCCAGATTCCAAGGGACGAGTCATTGTCACCCCTTGTCCCCAGCCATAAAGCATTATCCTCTTCATTCAGCCAGCCAAATTCCTCCCCCCGCTCCCCGCCACTGAAAGATGCAGTGTGGTCAATGTCTATACCGCAATTAGACACCGATGGCTGGCCCATGCCAGCTGACTCAGGCTCTCAGGACTCAGACTAAGGAGCTGTTTAACTGTGGCATAAACACTTGGGCTCAAGCTAGACCACGAGCTTTGGGACCTTCCCCTCTTGCAGGGTCCTAGAGCCCAGGCTCCCGCCCAAGTCTGCACGTCTACACTGCAATTGAACAGCATCTTAGACAGAGCCCCATGAGCCTGAGTCAGCAGGCATGGGCCAATGGCGAGTTTTTAATTGCAGCGTAGATATACCCTAAGAGCAAGATGGCTTACATTATGCACCAGCAGAGGAGAGACAGTTAACCTGTACATGGGAGCAAGGGACATCTTCTGACTGCTTAAATAAACACCTTCCATGGGTGTGGACTTGTCAGCTCAAGCAGGGAGAAAAGCTTTAAAGTGGCAACTTCCTGAAAACATGTTAGAAAAATATAAAATATATTTTTTTAAAAAACCCTTCCTTAGTCAGTGTGGTGCCCTCTGATGGATGGGAAAGACAAGTTCTCCTAGAAAGACAACTATTATTTTGTTTAGATAGGACACACATAAAGCTGCATTAATAATGAAGTCTCTTGGATTACTGTATACCCACCCTGTGCTGTTATTTTGTCAAATATCTCAAGATAAATAGGTGGATCATTATTACTGCTTTGATTGGGGACCTCCAAGCAACATGTAGATGCTGCAGTATGTGCTGCTAATGATGAAGGCCTCATCCATGCTTAAAAGTTTTGCTGACATAGTTATGTCGGTCAGGTGTGTGAAAAAATCACATCCCTAACCAACATAGCTATGCCAGCAAAAGCCAATGCAGTTATACCAGTAAAAAGAGTCTTTTTTGCTGGTATAACTTATTCCATTTGGGAAACTGGTCTATCTCCTGGCTTGGACTTGGTTATTTTAATGGGTATATGCTCTCCAGTAGGAGGCCTTGCCATTGTAGCTACCCCAGCAAACCCTTTCGAGTGCAGACAAGGCCAAAGGGATTAGCACTCTTTCTGTGAGCCAGTACTGGGTGAACGCTAAGCGTTGTGTTGGGTGGAGATACAATTAGAGATGTGCTGTCTTTGGATGAAATGAGTAACTAGGCAACAGGAGAATGTCATGCCAAGTCCATGCAATGGAAAGCCAACCTTTACCCATAGTCTGGAAGTTCACTGTGAACCTTCCTTTTTGAAGGCTGTAAACTGTCCATAGTACATCATCCTGAAGGGGTGGATGGCAAGTTTTTTGTAGGTTAAAAGCATTGGTGACAATTCAATGAATGAAATCCTGGCCCCAGTGAAATCGATGACAAAACTCTCATGGGACCAGGATTTCACCCAGAGATTTCAATGAAAATTTCCATGACTCCTTTATTTTATGCAGCATTTTTGGTGTCAAACTTATTTCCTTAGTGATGGCCAATAATCATTGTTAACTGGTGGCTTTCAGCAGCCACCAAATATTGTTGGTGATTTCAGTTTAGTGGAGACGTATCTACTTTATGAAACCATCATCACAATATGGGCTAACCAACATCCCTTCCTGGCCGCCTTACCATTGATGCCAAACAGTGAATTACATCTCATCATTTATAAACCCTTTGTGCAACTCATAATCAGTAGCGAGAGGCAGCAAATATAATTGATGGGTCTATGAGTAACAAGGAAAAGCAAAGGCTTTAGGGTACCTGTAAATCAGTCCTATATTCTGACTCTGGGACTGAACTGAAACAGCGTCACAGAAGCCTATATTTCTGCTCTGTGTCTCCTCCCTTTGCTTCCTGAGGTCTGTGTATTGCAGGACTAGATGGTACTCACTGGCATCCAGGCGTTCTTCAGCCTCTACTGCTGCTGCAGCACCAGGAGGCTTCAGTGGTAGCAGATAAGATATCAGTAATGTCATTACTATATTATGTCATTATTGGTGGGACTTAGTTCTGCTGGCCCCAGTTGACTAGTTGTACCTGTTCATCATTATGTATCTATTAATGTCTTTCTTTTGCTTTTGTAACTTGCCTGTAAAGAAGTTTTTAGTGTATGTGAAAAAAATAATACACAAAATGTAAAATTATTATTTTTTAGATTATTCAAAAACTGTTTAGGGAATCCTTTAATATTTAAAAAACAATTATGCTGACAGATAGATTAAGTAGATATCATATCCTTGCTTCATTGCACCATTGCAAAATAAGTCACATCATACATATACACATAATGGTACAAGGTTGTTTGTTATTCACTCTTTCCATGTACTGGCTGATGCATCTTTGCCATGATTCATTATTCCTAACAGCTATATCAAGTGTTGCAATTACTACGCCATATAGATTTAAGCCTATAATATTTCTAGATTGGAGAGAGAAAAATAATATATTAAGTGCTTGTGGTATCTTTATGTATAAGTTTGAGAATCATTAAATAGCTGTCATTCTTCCTTCCTCCTCAGCATCAATTACTCCACTCTGGTTTTACTTACTCTACTCTATATAATGAGTCCCTAGAGCATGTTTCATTGCGGGAGAATGAACACATTCTTCACTTGCGGTCAGTGGGATGTGGTTAATTTGAAATCACTTAAACTATTATATCTGTCAAGCGTGGTTATTTTATTTTCAATTCACATCAGTGTTTTAGTATGCATGTCGGTTACTGGGTCAAACTGGCAGATTAATTTTCAAGCATTCTGTTGTCATGTTCTTCATCACTGTCTTTACATGTAGACTCCTGTTGAAAGTTAATATATGCCTATTAAAATTTACTTCGGAGGAAATCTACCTTTAATATAAACATTGCTATATTTATAAGCAATAAAAAAGCTATTTAATGCAAGCCAGCGCAGAGTTCGGTGTAATCCTCATTATTCTCATGTAAACCAAGAACATCTTTCTGAAATATTTTGTCTAAACTTCCTTTTTAGAAAAAGGAAAAAGAAAAATGATCCATATACCACACTTAAAATACTATATATTTTGTACCAAGTTCAGAATCTATCCAGTCTAATTTGTCATTTCTCTTTTTGTAATTTCCAGGTTTTCTGAAATCGGCACAAAATGTATTGTTCACAAGCTAAAGAACTAAGCTCCATGCAGGCAGATTCAAAGTACAGCTCACGCTGTATAAAATGTTTTATCTTTTAAAATATTATACTTGGACTTGCAAATAGCCAGAAATTTAAATGCTGAAATATTAACTTACACAGTTACCAATAACAGCGTGATCAGATAAAGAATTAGAGGAACCACCAATGGGCTTTTTATTACAGCAATATTGTACATATTACATGAATAAATTACATTGTTGCATTATGCAGCTGCTGCATCATCAGTTTAGAGAGCATGCTGCAATCCTAAGTATTCTAAGATGCAAGCTCATTATCTCTAAATCCACTTTGGTTAGAGCCATGATATGATCCATGCTAAACTGCCTTCATGTAACATACCTATGCATAATCAGGTACATGGCTGCTAGATAGACTGATGTGCTTAGATGCCTAATCAAATTTACAGACTCCATTTCTGTAAATCAGGCAGAATCTTTGCCTTGAAAAGGTTATTAGGAAAACTATATTACCAATACAAATGTGCGCATGTTTCATAACATCATATTTGATATGGAAGATTCTAGTACAAAAATATGCATTTGCTATAAAAACAATTCTGCTGTAAAAAAAGAGTAAAATCTCTTTTCTGTGTGGGTTATGATGATGAGTGCTGGCATTTGAACACTGCCAAGGAATATCTTCCTCAATGGTTCTATTCACTATTCATTCTTCTATAATGCTACAAAATGAAACAAAAGGATTCACATTCCTTATAACTAAAAATGTCTATGTGCACTATATTACACATCTGCATATTTTATATAATGATGTAAATATACTTGGTTAGGCAAGTAACAAGCTGCCACTTTTGCTTCACTGCTTATTCTGCTAAAACTTTGTTCATTTTATTGTTAACTCATCTTCCAGCCCACCCTATTTGTCTGTTTTATCTACTTGTCATGTCATGTCTAATACCTAGAATAATATGCTTGCCCCATGGAAGTCAATGGAAATTTTGCCATTAACTTAACCCATAAACTACAAGCTCTCTAGGGCAGAGGCTGTCTTCTTTGTTATTTTTCTATACAGCACAATGGGACCCAGATCCTTTGCTGGGTCTCCTAGGTACTACCATAATCATTAAGATAATAATGATGATGATGATGGTAAATATGTGTGCACATGTACTGTTTATTCCCATATATGTGTGTGTTTTGAATAGAAATGGCTAAATTTCAGACCAAATTTGACATGCTGATCTTTTGGGAACCCACCCTATGTTAGAAGGTTACATAGGCCTATGTAATGTATTTTATATATTACAATTCATGTATTACAAATGACACTGAAAGAAGTGCATGTCAGCAATGATCCTGTCTGTACTCATGATCCTCCTCTCTGGTCAAAGACTTGGCCCACTGCTGACAAAAATAATCTTTGAGGGACAGGAAGTTTGTGAAATAAAGATTTTTTTTTTCAGATATATTACTAGCACAACATATAAAGCACAAATATTGCACATTTAAAGAGAGGTTTCTCCAGGCACCATAGGTATATAATTCCTTTACTCTTAGAAAAATCTAGAATACCCTATATTTTTCCATATAACTAATCATTCTGATTTTTCTATATCAAATATTGACATGTTCTGTGTTATGTTTACTTCTATAATCCTATCACCAAAGAAAGAGATAATGAAGCTATGATTCTTTCACTTTTCTGGCATTCCCAGTGTGTTTGTGATTGTTGTTTATAGTCACAGTGATCATGGCTCCTGAGGAATATGAGAAGACATACATGAATCTCAAATAGCACTATTGCATGATTCTGTAGAAGGCCAGCATTAAGACTATCAAGTCATAAGATGTGGTCTTGATGCTAGGTTTATTTGGTTCTGATTTAGTTCTTATGTCTAGGAGTGAGGAATAAAAATATTAATTCATACTTTTAGCTATAATTCACTCTTTGCACTATGATTGTTTACGTAAATCACACATATTTCTGTTCCCCGCACCTACAAAGAGCTATTAACAGGTCCACAGAACACTTTAGTGTGAAAATTCACCAAATATTCCTGGAAAGTGAATAAATTTGGTTGGAAAAGTCAATTTGTGAATACGTTTGAAAGTATTCATGCAGCTCTGTTGAGATGCACAAAGCTGCAGAACAATGAGTGCCATTCCACATTTATAAGGTAAAACTGTCAGGTACTGTAAATACTTTTCAGTTTAAACCCATATTTACTTCAAAACACGGCAGTTTAAATAACGCATCTATTTCTTTCCTAAGTACACTTATATTTTTACCAAAATAAAGAAAAGAAAATTATGTTAACCTTTATATATTCTTCCATTGCTCTTATAAAATAAAATACTACAGTATTCTCCAGTAATTGCCTCCAAACACTTTGGGAGCACTGCGATAAGGCGGAGTATTTGGGGGCCCTTACTTTAACTCTTGTGCATATGTGTTACAATGCATTCTTTAATTATATGATCACATAATATTTTTTCTGCGGGATAACTGGCTCGTTCAGTGGCATATTCAATGGATTTACTCCAAACTGTGGCAACTTCAAGTAAATGTGGCCCAAATTAAGGCAGGAGCCATAGAACCCTAGGTCATTCTGTACATATCCTTTCCTTATTCACCATCCAACATAGTTATTGAGGGGTTGTCCCTGGCTGTTCTTTAGATATCTGGAAGAAAGGAGGAGATGGGAAACAACCAGTGACAATCTGGCCCTCATATCCATGTTAGATGATGTGTGATATATGACTCACTAGAGCTGTTCATAAAAGGTTGCAAAAATGTGTCATGGTGGCAAAGTGTATTTTTCTTCACTGCCTTCACATTCAAAAGTTATTGAACCAAATTTAGCCACATTTTCAGAATAATTTACCCTTGGTCAGTGACTATGTGCAATATTTCATCTCTTAAAAAGGAAAGGTTTGACAAAGTTATAAGCAAAAGAAAAGGACTCTTTAGAATAGAACTGTTTAGGCATTCTTGTCAGTGGCAGTAGGAACCTTGCAAAACATCAGCCACATAATATAGTAATTTAATTGCACTAGTCACTGTAAACCGCTCCAGCCCCGAAAAAAAAAACCCAACTGAAAACAAACAAAAAATAGCAAGATGTTGTCAGTCATCAAAGTAAGGAAACTCATGACAGGCCAATAGTTTGTGGTCACTTGGGTAAAAAAATATTTCCTTCCAAGCTGTAGCAAAAAATGAAGACATCCCATCTGGGCCACTAATACAAAGAGAGTTGAAAGTTATAGGAAAGAGAAAAAAATGCAGTCTGAATAAGGGTAAGGTGGGAAATACGATTGAAAGAACAAAACATCAACACTGTTAGTCATGAGGAACAGACAGAAAGGAGGGATTGCCTGCTGACCATGTGCACCAGTGCCAAGGAACCTAAAAGGAAAACCAGCATCTGTGGAATGGGGCATTTTCTCTCTAGATCTGAAAGACAGCAGCAGATTGTTTGTATAGAAAGAAAAGGTGTCAGCAGAAAGAAGGAATATACACACATGGAAACATTTGCTCTAAGAAGACACTTAAAAAACAACCATTGGGTTGGGTGGAAGAAACATCTGTGCAACATGCAGCAAGACCACCACTAGTGCAGTGGGGAAGAGGTGGGAACAGAGGGGAATATACAAGCAGGGCTAGACATTGTTCCTTGTCAAAATGACATGACAAGCCATAGAAAAATGTTTTCAGAACTTTCATGAAAATCCACCATTTCATGGATTTGAGAAAACAAAAAATATTTTTATGGGGAGAAAAAATATTATGAGACATTATCTGAAGTCAATAACCTTTATGTTTATCAAGAGGCAACCAGATTCCTGTTAATTAACCAAAATTAGTCAACAAGTGAAATCTTTAAAAAGAAATCACAATTTTTTTCAGTGATATGCTAGAAATTCTGCCTAAGATCAAAGAGTGGTTTCCTATTTAGTTTTCTTCTACTGAGTTTATCCCTCTTTACAATAGCCCTGACCAATGTTCCCTCTAATTTTTGACAGGCTGTGGGAGTAAAAAATTTCTTCTGTGCAAATTTTAAGATCTGTGTGCACGCGCATATGCACAGAGCTTAGAGGGAACAGAGGCCCTGACCCTGCAAAGATTTCAGCATGTGCTCAATTTTACACACTGCAAATAGCCTCATTGACCTCGATCAAAAAATTCACAGTGCACTAAGCTACGCATATGTATAACTTTTTGCAGGGTTGGGGTCAATGACAGCAAATGTGATATGTGCCATCAAGGATGAAGAAATTTACACCTTTCTGTACTCTGGCCTTATTTTAGTTGCTCTCGGTGTTTTAGACAAACACAAGAATGTCAAACACTTCTGATCATGATTCCCTACCCCATCTGACCATAATGCACATACTTTCAGCCACTCCTATAAATTCTATCACATCATGCAAGAACTATAGATCCAAAATGATCTTTCCCTGCACCAGATGAAGAAGCACCTGCCAGGTGAAATTCCACCTTTTGTGTATTTTAAAGATTCTTTATACAAAGTTGATCCATTAATGACTTTTCAATACTGCAGAAGGTTGATGGGAAAAAGGAGTCCCATCTATATCCTCCAACTATTACCTGTATAGGAAATCCATGTATTACCCTACGACCTCTTGTGGAGATCCCATAGAAGATGAGTCATGATGTTACTGATTTCTACCAGCTTGTCCCTCCATTTGCTTGCTGCAGAAAAAACAATTTATGGAATATGAAAGCACTTTCAAGTGACTAATGACCTTGCTGTTTGTTAACAACACTGAAAGGAGACCTTATGTTAAAGTAAATGAAGGCACATGAGAGGCCTTGCTTGCTACACTTGCTACCTTGTTCAGATCCCTGATTTAAAGACATGGCACATTCTTTTACTCCACAAGGAGACCTGCATTAATTTTGACATATAAGGTTGTCACCTGCTCCTTAGAGATGAGCAGTGAGAAAGAAGAGAGTACCTCCTTTAATATTAGGAGGCAAAGTGAGAAATACTGTGCGAAGAAAAAATGAAGCTATTTTTATAATTAATTGTGAAATTTCAAAGTGTTGGAAATGGATCCATATTTCATTTTAGGCAATGTATTTTTCAATTACCTCTCCATTACCCCCCCCAAAACTGACATTATTGAAAATGTAATATTTTATTTATTTATTTTCATTTACAAAAACACAGTTCTTGGTAAATGAAACATTTCTATAACCATTTTACTCATATTTTGATACAATTAAAAATAATTTAGAGGTACAACATTTTTGTGAAAAATGAAAAGTTTTGATAATGTTGACTTTTTTTAATTAAGAAGGCTAGTAAAAAAAAATTATTCTTTCACTGGTGATTTATGATTGTTCTCTACAGTACATTCTAAATCTCTTTAAACAATTTAAATTATTTACTTTTCACCTTAATTCCTTAATATGTTGGGGAATTTTCGTTTCACTTTGAAAGAGTAAATTAAGTAGCTATGAAAATATAAAAAAGAAGTCCAGAAACAAAAGAAAATATAAAAAGAAGTCTTCAGAAATGAGAAAACAAACATACAAGTTTTCATTTGGAAGGCGTTCTAAGTACCTAATGCACACACATTGCACTAACTTTCTTTGATAGTTTATCATTACAAAAAATCATAACTTATGATAATGCAGCCTTCTTCCTTGAATTACTTGTTAATTAGGTTTAATTATACCATCAAACAGTTATTCAAAATGTGACCTTTTCTAACAAACGTCAGGCAGTGAAGATGTAAGTAAAGCACAGAAACTAAACAATAAGCTTCCTGTATAACAATAATCAAAATTGCTATGGTGATTTTTCCCCATGTATAACACTTGGCTAAAACATTATTATTTAGATTACCATTCATCAGTTTCTGTTTTAGGGATTACCTTCCCCTCAGAAACTCAAAGAAGGCTAGACAATTGAAAATGTGCTGTAACCTTGTCTGTATAACTGTTAAGCTGTGGGATCCATCATTAGGAAGATACTCAGTGTAGTTCATGTTGCTTAGAAATGTAGACCACAGCTATTACTCATTAAAATCACAATCACTGGGAGATGGCTCCTGCCTCAGCAGAGTTACTTGTTGCCTTACTCATCCGAGTGACATTCTGAATGCCTGGCAGTGCCCACTATTTTTGACACACATTGGACCAGCGCTCCAAATGGCTCATTAAAATGGGCTGATGCTTTCTGGAGATTAGATAATTTAGCATGGCTGAAATAGAGTTCAAACAATGGTGTTTGCCAACCAAAAAAATCTTCGCATTCTCCTACCCAGTCGTTGGTCACTGGATTAGCATTCTTGGCCTTTTTCCCTGGTTTAAAGGCAAGGATTGTCAAGGTTTGGCTCATGAGAAGTTTTATGGTTCAATATCAGGCCAGGTTTGATTCTTGAATGGTTGTGAAGCCCTGACATAGTGAGAAGCTCAGCTCAGAAGCTTGTTTCTTTCACTAACAGAAGTTGGTCAAAAAAGAGATATTATCTTACCCCTATCTCTCTAATATCCTGAGGCCAACACAACTACAAAACACTGCAAGCAACCATGGTAAGAGTGTACACGATCATTTCGTCATTTGAGGTATTCTCTCTACTAGGTCCTGCTAGATACTTAGTGGCTCCTGGGACATCAGTACCAGTTGGAAGCACTCAGCACTTTGCAAGACCATATCTTTATTTTTTTTCTGGTTCAGCTTCACAGACTATAAGTTATTTTCCTTATCATTAGAGCTGTGTGGCAGATAGAAATTCCAGTTCACATAGGAT
This sequence comes from Dermatemys mawii, assembly GCA_007922305.1. Lineage (NCBI taxonomy): Eukaryota > Metazoa > Chordata > Testudines > Dermatemydidae > Dermatemys > Dermatemys mawii. The sequence goes on from ML677363.1 coordinate 18,094,799, forward strand.
TTCAAAATTTCAAATTTTGGCTTCATTTTGAATTGGAACAAAACCCCAACATTTTGAAATTTCATCACAAATTTTGTTTTGATTTTGACATTTTAAAAATTTGTATTATAATGTATAATACAAAATAAAAGATCAACTCAAAATGAAAAATCAAAACATTCCATTTTGAAAATGCAGAAACGGGGCATTTCAACATTGTTGGAACTCTTTTGCGGGGGAGGGGTTCTTCTGAAAGAAATTCCTGTGAAATCAACCCAACTTTGCAAAATGTTTCAATTTTGACAGAACTGCATATTCAGATAGAGTACGGTTCCATCCAAGCTTTTCTGACCCCCTCTAGTAGTCATCATGGCTCAGTGATAATTTATTGTTGTGGTTTCCTATTTACCAGCACCAGCCTTCCTTAGACCCATGCTCCTCTGTCAACAGGTAAGTTCAAAACCTTTTTAACATTTTGCTGGCACATTGTCTTGCCACCTCTGAAACACTGCTGAAAACCTGATACTTTACTAGAGATGTCCAGTTTTCTCGCACACTTTTGTACATGCACTCAGTGCTTGAGATTCTATTGCAGCAACTCCCATGTAAACTTAATTTCTTCTGACTCAGATAATAGGCATGAGTGTATTGTTGCAGTATGGTCGGTAGCCCTACAAACCAACTTGTTGTGAAAAATACCATTTAACACACCTTTGAATTTGCGATGCTCAGAAAACCACACACTGTCAAACCATTTCTACTCTGCTTGGTTTCTTATTAAGCTGGAATTTCTCAGAGATCATCAGCTGCTTTGAAGCAAAAAGTGACCGAAGTACTTGCATAGTTTTTGCATATATTTTTGTTCCTGGTCTGTCTGGTTGCAACAGACTGTGTAATAGGGTGAAAGTTTTACCTATGATCATATTCACAGTCAATCCAAACTACCAGTAAGACTTTGTAGCTGCAATATATGTCAGACGTTCGGTTCTGGAGCTCCACTTAAGCTATCTTCTGATAAATGTGGGATTTTTCATTGGAATCAATATACTGAATGGTATTCCAGAACTATTCACCCACCACCAGCAATTCTTCTTTTCTCATTCATTGTTATGGACAGTTTTATCCTTTTTTTTTTTTAAGGAACCATGCACCTCTCTGTTCTCTTTCTTAACAGTTTCCATATGCCTCTTCTCCCTCTTGATTGAATTTTCAAGTTCTTAAGGGGTGTAGAGCATAGGTGTATGCCCCCTGAACTATACTCAGATACTCTACAGCAGTGGTTTTCAAACTGAGGTATGCACACTCTCATCACAACTAAGTAATAGTTATCTGCTGCATTCTAGCAAAAAACAAACAACCTTCCCCACTCAAAAATGAATTTTGACCAAGAAAAGAGACTAACATGGACTTCTGCCATTCCAGTTTTTAAGGTTAGACTAGGATACAGAACTATCTCCAGGCCATACAGAGCACATATACATATCACCCTCACCGCCTCTGTTTACCTGTCACTCGCCCTTCCCAAATAGATAGAGTTGCAAACTATGGGTCCTGTCTGGCAAACATACACAGGAGTAGTCCCACTGACTTCCGTACGATTACTGAAATCCATAAAGTTAATCATGAGTGTAAATGTTTGTAGGATTAGGCCAAAAGAGAGGGGGGAGTTGTTTGTTTTAGTATTTTTTGAAATAACATTCCAATTATCTGCCATATTCATTTGCCAGTACTGTATTCACTGCCAAAGTAGTTGCCATTCTATAAAAATCAATATGGTGTTATTGTCTTTACTTGGTAACTGTCTTGTGTTTATGCATTTTTTGTTATGCTGCTACTTAAGATTTCTAACCTTACATATTAAACCAACTTCTACTTTAAAAAATATATACTATGCTCCTCCAAAGCTGGTTTATTCTAGCTCTCTGCAGCAATGACATTTTCAATGAAACCTATGGAAATCACCTGTCTCCATTATTACAGAGATAGGGAATACACTACCAAAAGCATAGTCATAAAAGTGGCCTATCACATTCAGTGTCAAGAAATTTAAGATACTGAGGCTAACAAGAAAGAATTGAAGGGATAATAGCTTGATATTTCTGAATTATTGAATAAGTGTGATTAATAGAAGAGAAAACTCTCAAATCTTTGGTGCAGTGGCAATAAAAAGGGGAAATACATGAAGGGAAATATGAACTGGATGGAATTATCCTGGCATTGTGGAATTCTCTGTTCAGCTTGTAATACAGAATACATGAGGAAAGGTATCCAAAACAATTCAGAGTGAGAATCTTATTTATTGAAAAGGGTCAGATAAACAATTATGTGTCTATATTCTTTAAAATAGATAAAAGATCAAATATTGGCCTCAGATGTAGGTGTCTCTCATTGAAATCAATGGAAAAATGGCATGCATATCTGAGGGCAGGATTTGCCTAAGAAAGGGAACCTCGCTGAGATATACCAAATTGTAAAGGGGACAGAAAGGATCAGTGGACTAGAAAGAGAGAGCAGAAACCAAAGCAAAGGAAGCACCAAGCACAAGAGAAATTTAGTGGAATTTTTTCATATGCAATGTACTTAATGTACTAAATGAATGACTGAGAGCTGCAAGAAGAATGATCAATATAATGTTTCAAAAAGAAGTAGGATGATTACTTGGAGGGAAAAGCTGATATTGGAGGGTACAACTTCTAACTCAAAGAACGAAGGCAGGACTGAATTGGCATCACAGCCCTTTTCGGTCAAAAAGTGTTCTACCTTCTCATGTTAGCAGCCATACACCAGGCATTCAATGCAATAATTCAAAGAGATTTTTGTCTTTCTCTCTCTCTTTTTTAATGTACTTCCACCTTCTGATGAAGTAGGCTAAATGAAATGAGAATGCAACATTGCATTAAACAAATTGTGAATGAGGCTGACTGCCCAGATTAGATTTCAAGGCAAAGACAAATGCTTAGAATTATGTGGTTTCTGTTTTGCGAATCATGGAGGCGGCTGTACTGATGCAACAACCAATATTCTAAGCTGACATCAAAGCAAAAAAAAAAATCAGCTGAAATGACAGCAGCAGCTGCAGCATCCGCCTCTAAATTAGGCTGTGTTTCAAAGTCTGGACTCAACTGCTAAGCAGTATAAAAACCCAGGAGGAAGGCTGCCCAACAAAAAGAGTTAGCTTTCTAACCTAACACATCAAAGTAACACATGCTAAGAGGAGCAATAAATGCATATGGCACACATTGACATGCTGCCTAATTGCATTGGGCTCATGAAACCAAGACAAATCTTCAGCTGACTCCTAGTTTTAGGGAGGATTACAGACCTTTTCTATTGCAGAAAGCTGACATAAATTGATAGCACATTAGATTTTGGCTTTGTGATGATGCATTCCATAATTTCAAAAAGATGGACAGTTTTCATATCATAGGACACCTTCAAAATACTGAATTCTTAATTTGACGATTTATGTATCTACCAGATCACACAGCAACAAAAATAATTCTAAGTGCAGCATTCTAAACCTTCATCATGAAGTCCAGAAAAGGAATCTTTTATTAAAGATTTTCCTTTATTCATCTTGAACTGAAGTCTCCAAATTTTCAGTGATAATATATTTCAATGCCAATCTAATTATGCTTATTAAGAAAAATAAGAAATAGATTATTAAATGCTGAGAGTAGATTTTATAGTGGCAGAAATAGTTCTATCCCTGTTAAACTTTCAATAACAATTTTTTTTCTAGGTACTAAGGTTGTAATGTATTCAGCAAAACTATTTGCAATTTTTATATATGATGCTCAAAAGGATCATTGTCGTAAGGCAGAACATTAATACTACACCTAAATATTCATATTTTAGGATGTATTATGTAGTTTAAAACACTCAGCATATACTCCTCCCGCAAGTATTTTATTTTTTATGGAAAGTTAATGTACAGAATTATTTGAAATTCAAGGTGTTAATTGTGATTCTTGCATGGTTACTAATTAATCTTATGTGCATACTTTCATTCAGTTCACACATTTTAGGGGAAAGAAGAAAAATATACGAAATGATAACTATAAAATATTATATCAGGGGAAAATGGAAAAATGCACAGAAATAGCTTTTTCTAACAACGTGTAACTCCTGTTGATATAACTTTAACTGAATAAATGTACTAGCAAAGGGTTAAAGTTGCAAACAAAAGCATTCATCCAAAATGCACTCTGTTAACTTGTGCATTAGGAGAATCAATTCCAGCAGAAATGATGCAATAACACCAACACAGTGGCATTATTACTCATGAAGTAATTCTGGTTTTTATGCTTATGGATTTCTTCCTGTTTAAATGAACCTGTTCAAGGACATCAGCATCAAGTGCAGAGTTTGTACAGCAGTATTGCTCTTTTCATGAAAAGAATCAGAAATCGTAAAAACAAACAATCCCCCTCCCCAAAATGTATAATACTCAATGAAGAGCAGAAATACAAATGTTTGTACTTATGTTGTACTTAAATGACGAGATTTCTCACTTATGAATCAACTGATAAAATGTACGTGTTTAAAATAAATGATGTCAAGTCTCACAATGAAAAATGCCTGGACATTTAACACTCTACTCCCTTTAAAAATAGAAAGACACAACAGAATATGATGAAAACAGAGGCCAGTTTGTCAGTCTTTTATATGTCCTGGCATTCGCAATTTTGTGTTTCCCAGTTACATTATTTAAAGGTGTCTTGCAAAGTGGGAGAAAATAAAATGGTGCCCTTTTTTCCTTATGTTGTACAAAAAAGCAGGGAAGGTAATGGTGATCGTTGTTGTTTAAATCTCTGCTTTTTTTTACATTCAGGATCTGGCGTAGCCTGTAAGACTCTGTTGTGGCTGGTCAGCTAGTGACATGATCCCATCACAAGATTGAAAGGGGAAGACTCTTAAACCTTGTCTGCACCAGATAAATGTATCATGCTGGGAACTGGTTTAATCCATTCTAAAAACTGGTTTATGGGAAGATTTGAAAAACATTTCACACCAACAAAACTTCAACCAATTTACAAATGTTGTAAGAACTGTTTGGAGTAGACTGGGCTTTTGGCATGTTTAAGAGCCAATTCAATATAAACTCCTTCAGTATAAACTTGTTTGGTGCTAGCATGAAGGCCAACAACCTGAAACAGTCCAATCAGTCATTCCACTGCTATCCCACAATGCACTGATTGATTTTTTATATCCCCCAGCATGCTCTATTTCAGGAAGCTGTGCCAGGCACAGAAGTCACTGCAACTGACATAGTTTTCAAGAGGGCTAATATGGACACAGTTGTTCTTAAGCTGATTCAGCATGGCTAGTAAGAATGTATTAAACCAATTAAACCAATACGAATCAAAATGAACTGGTTGTAAATGCTATACCCAGATCAGACTGCTTCATGCACCTAATCAGACTGCTTCATGCACTTTTTTGTCTTTAATAATATCTATTTAATGTTAATAGTTAGTAAATATTTTGCCATAGCGTTTCTCTATGGCAGAGGAATAATAATAAAAGGCCAAACACAACCACTCTATGACTATGAAAGTAAAGCATTCCAGTTTTTGTGGTTACTAATAAGATGAAATTGTTTTTATGGATGTGTAAGGCAGGGCAAGCTTCTGAGGTGCTCAAGGCATCACTAGCTACAAATAGTATTTAGAATATTTCTCTCTCCCTCTTTTTTTTTTTAAGGGTCATTGTAACTACAGTATCCCTGAAAGGAATTCCTAATTAACTCTCAACCTGAAATGCACCATAATAAATTTTGGTTTGGGTTTTTTTTTCCCCTGAGAATACCCTGAGGCTTTTAGAATAGTCCTCACATGGAATAGAGAAGTGAAGAGGGAGGCACGGGGGAGGGGGAATGAGGGAAAGAGAGAGAAAGGACACAATATCCCTTTCTTTCTCCAACGTGCAGAAGGAGAACCTAACTAATGCACAACTCTTCACTTCCACAGCAGGAAAGTCCATCACCCACAGATGTTAAGGAAGTGTCCAAGCATAGGGTAAATGCATCAACCGCCTAAGTGTGTGTGGTGGGGAGATAGACAACAAGGTTCAGGAAACTTACCAGGGCCCTCCCAATCTCCCCTCGAGCCTTAGGAAACCTCTAGAACCCCACACCCTCATGGAAATTTAGGAAGGTATGCTGAGTAGCCTTAGCAATTGTCCACTACCTTCTTCTACATTAATCTTCCCAGCCCAAATAAGTAGATTACTCCACCTCTAAGGAACCAAAATATGGCTCCTCAGCCTCTGACCAGGCTAAATAGGCTTGTTGGGGAACAGCAAGCCTATTAAATCTCACATGGGAATGGGTGTGGCCCCGATGACCCTCCTAAATCTTCATAGGAAGTATCAAGTCTCCTCAACAAGCTAATTGGAGGGTTTTCACTCCTGCAAACTTCAGGATGCCCCTAGAGGGGAATGTCTCCAATTCCCCATGGACCTTCTAAAGACTGCAGAGCTTTGAACCTTATAAGGGATAAAGGAGTGTGGTGTAGTAGGTGGTGGGAAGGGAACTATGAAGGGCAGGAATCTTGGGGCAGGGAGGGTGTATGTCCACAGTTCTTCTCCTCTCCCTGCAAACCTAGACAATTTCTCTCTTTGGCTAACTCCTTCTGCTTCCCAGCACTAATTCTGTAGCTGTCAGTGAGCTAGAATTAGCTCAGCAATTCCACATGACCCACTCAGGTGTTAATATCTGAAATGTTAATAACTCATAAAATAATAGTCTAATCATCTAATCTTTATTTCTCTGCACTATAGCTAAGCTTCACCCGTTCAGGAACCACAGCTTATTTCACTGCTTCTTATGATTCTTTTTATTTATTATGTTGGGGGTATGAGTTGCCACAAAGTGACAAGTCTTAGAAAAAATGTTGAACTCTGTTGACAACCTCTCACTTTTCTGGTGGCTTCATTATTCATGAAACAACTTTGTCAAAATGATCTCAACATTTTTAGAAAGCTTCTACCTCTGCCACAGAGCTAACCCACAATGTTCAGGCCAATATCTATTGTGAGTAGTTTTGAGGGAAGGTAAAATTTGGATTTATAATGAAAACTAAGTGCTTGTCTCCACTACAGACTTCTACCTCAAGATTTTCAGCACATTTGTAAAGGTCGATCGGGATACTGTGCAGATGTGTGCACCAAAATATTACAAATGTGTGGAGAGTGTCCAGGCCAGTCTCTGCAAACATATGAACTAACCTTGAGTTAATCTGCAATCAATTAATTTGAAGTAAGAAGCTTATGTAGGCAATTTTGGGGGCCAATTTTCAAAGGTATTTAGACACCTAAATATAAGTACCAAGTAGGATTTTCAAAAGCACTGGCACAGTTTAGATGAAAATCCCCCTTGGGCCCAGGTTCAGTGATAATTAGGTGCCTAATTTCCACTGAAATCAAAAATAGTTAGGCACCTAGTGCCTTAGAAAATCTAGGCATAATCAGATAAGTGCCCTTCAATGTGGATCTAACTATTGAGTAGCTGCTGCTGCTCCAAAATGAACTATAAACCTTTAATTGAAAGAGGAGATTGTTTAGTGGAAAGAGCAGGGATCAGGGATTTAAACTCTTAGATTCTGTTCCTTCTTGGCTGTTAACTAACCATTGTGGCCAAGGTTGCAAAGACATGACTTTGAAGACAAATGTAGTTGAAGTCAGTTGAAACTCTGGGTGCTCAGCACCTCTGAAAATCAGGGCTTTAAATGTTCTTCTGCCTGAGTTTACCTCAATATTAAATGAGAATAGTAAACATATATGTCATACAGGGCTGAGGTGCGATTTAACTAATCAGTGTTTGTAAATTGCTTTTAGAGCTTCATGAAAATAATTAAACTGAAATAATCGTCCTTATAGAATCAAATTCCCAACCTGTTAACCACTATTGGTCCACTGATTTCAGTGGAGGGAGGCCAATTTACACAACCTGAGACAGTGGTGAGGCCCATAGAAATGCCAATACCTAAACCAAATTAAAGTCCTATTATTAGAGAAATCTAATAATAAAATGAATCTGGACCAATGAGTCTGCAATAAAACTACTCTATTTTAGTTTGTTTTTGTTTATAGTTCTCCAATTTCCAGGTGCAGAAAAAAAAATTCCCTTCCAAGCTATGTTTTTACAATATATTTCAGTACTGAAAGAATGTTACCACAAAGTTACACGGATCTGAATCCAGACCATCTCAACAGAAACGTATGCACCCCAAAAGAGACTGGGGCTAACGTACCGTTGTAATTAAATTGTATTTTCTTCATTTTTCTTGAAAAGAGAGTGTGTTTAGCTTTCTGATTTCAGTGAGAACTATGTGAATACATATCTATTTTAACATCAGTGAATTTGAAAGAAAAGATAGACTTTGATTTTATTGTTTCCTAAAATAAAGCTATTATGAAAGAACTCCAAATGCTGCTTTTCACATCCTTATCCGGAGTTTCAAATAAAAATCTTGTTTTCATTATTCCAAAGAATAGCAATTGATTCTGTCAGTTTAATTGAGGCACTTATTGCATGTCAAAATATTAATTTATTTCTTAGCAAATCTTCATCAAAAAGTGAGAGGACAGGTAGTAAGAAGAAATGGATCTCCCCTTTTCACAGAATGTGCTTAAACGTTAACAGTATCTTCTGTACTGCCATCATCCAACAACAGAAGTGACAAAGAGTCCTGTGGCACCTTAAAGACTAACTGAAATTTTTTCAGAGCATGAGCTTTCGTGGGCTAATACCCACTTTGTCGGATGCATACGATTCCATCCAACAACAAGGTATCAAAAATCCTGGAATCCTAGGAATGTACCTGGTGCTGGAACTGGGTTGTAGAAGGACATGGTTGGAATGTTAACCACTTTATTTTTTTTCCTAATGAACATGTCCCTAGGCACCTGATCCAAAGCTCCCTGAACCAATGAGAGACTTTCCATTGACTTCAGTGGTCTTTTGAAGAGGACCATAGGGCATATGTGCAATGTACATGAGAGGACTTTGGCCATATTTTCAAAAAGGTGGCATCCATTTATGCATGTGCAGTTTTACTGATAGAGGAGATGAGCTTGCAAAGGAAACAGTGTAAAGTCGGGAGGCAGATAGTAGGGAAGGAAAGAGAGATGGCATTAAATTAGAAGGTGGAATAACTTGACATTGACTGATGACTAAATGAAGCAAAAAAAATCTATCTTTAAAAAAATGAATCATGAAAAATGTTGGAAAAACCACTGTAGGTTCACAGATATAACTAGCATTTGAAGTTACCTTGACTCAAGTAAATATTTTATTTTGCTCTTTGCAAATAGCACACAGAACATGACTGCTGTACATTCTCATTTCCATATTTAAAAATGGACACTATGACAGTGAAACTTAGGGATTTCAGAAAAGTGGGTGGAAGATCAACAGAAAAAAGGTTAAGCTCAGATAACCTGTTTACTCAGCTGAACACATACTTATGAAAACTTGTTAAAAGCACCAGAGTAAGATCAGAAAGATGCTTTTAGTATGTTAAATCAGGAGCCTTAGAAAAGCATCATGTGAGTACTGAAGGAAAAAAGTGACCTTGATCTCTTTGTCTTAATGGAAAATCACTGCCACTATTCCCAAACTAGAAGTAAAGGGGAACCTGGCTAAAGACAGTAAAGAAAACACATTGAAGCTCTCTAAGCAAGCCATAGAAAATAAAATTAATATGGGAAGCACAATCTCCAAAACATTCTCAGATTCAAGCATTTAGACTTTGCCCAACTGTAAAATGAATGTAATGGTATGGAATTTTCAGAAGCATGCTGACTGAGCCAATTAATATGAGCTAGGTCCTAAACTCACACTATGGCTCCTTTGTGCCTAAAATGGCATCTGAGGATACCCTTGACCACTTGGCTCCTGCTGAAGGTGACTTGGAGGGGTATAAGCAGAGCACGTGGTGTTTCTTATCTGTGTAATCACCCCTAGGAGCACATCACAGATTGGCACAAGTTAGAGCAGCCCCAGGGCTTCACTAGCACACATCAGGTGATAAGTGTGCCTTGGGGATTAAGGACATTTTTTTCCCCACCACCATGTCCTCCTCAGCAGAGTTGTGGACACATGAGATCTAGTCCTCAATAGTTTAATGAGCTTTTAATTCATTGGATTAAAATTATTGTAGCAGTGCTGTTAATGAGTGAAGTGGCTTACCTGAGGCTATAGATAGTGCCCTGACTCTTATCACATATATTTGTATTAACAAAGTTTTATCATGACTATGTAAATTTATGTATGAGGATACATGGACTATGTATTTTTACCCTGTTGATGTGAATTGTTTGTTTATGCAGAACTAATTCCATAAGCAAATAACATTAACTATGCTAGAGTAACTAAAAATTACTGCTTTCTGAACATAACCCAGTCACCCAGACTAGGCATAAAGAAAATAGTATATGCTTTTTATCAACAAGACTCTCCCAGTGGTGGGGAGGGTTGTATCTTCACCCTGGATCCTACTCTCACGGAAAACAAAGGTTACTGGGATTGTGTAGGAGCAGAGCAATTGCTTCTGAAGAAGGCTGTAATCCCAAATCTCTGGACTCCATTGAGTCTTTTCATGAAACCCTCTATGAGAGAAATGCCAAATGGAGTAGTGAGAGTGCAATGGAGAAAATGATTAGTAAGGCAATGGAAGGAAATGAAATGAATGGAAACTACTGTTTTGTTGTCCTCCGTATGTACTGATACATGAACATTTTGGGTTAGAACATTCCCACACATTCTGTTTATACAAAGTTTCATGCCAGTGGGTCTTGGATGCAGTGACCATACTCTGACACACACAACTCTAGCTAATTGGATATGCAGTGAGTCAGCAGTCTGAGACTTTGCTTCTTTTTTCCCTCTCATTGCACTGCCCTAATTTCCTGATTTTTAAAAAAATCTATTAAAATGAACTGTGTTTTAAAAGTAAGACTGCTGCTGTGTTTCTTCTGATGTGACAGATAAGTCTGTGACAAGAGGACAAAATACTCAAAACCCTTTACAATTCGCTGAGGGTGTGATTTGTAAGTGATGAAACCCTCCATCTCACTGTTGAAGAATGTGGGGCAAGGTCATGACTGTTGGGCATAGCCAAGAGTAAGGGTATGGTTACACTTACAAGATTATAGCGCTATTGGTTATAGCAGTCCCCTTATACAGTAATATGTATAGCGCTATTGTATGTCCACACTCAGATGCACCAGTGGTATAGCATGGCCACATTTGGGGCACTTAATGCGGCATTAAGAGCAGTGCATTAGGGAAGGTATCCCAGCATTCAGCTGGGTGCAACGTGCTTTTTAAACAAGGGGGGTGAGGGGGGACGCATTGTGTGTATGCGGAGGGAGAGAGACAGTGGTTTTTCCATTCTTATGAAAGCCTGTCAGCGAGCCTCCCTTCACAGAAGGCTTTGTTTTCACACAGGCTCCCTCCTTAAACATTTGCATTGCTTATCTGCCAAGTTAAGAGAGAAACTCTAAAGAGGTACTTCCGCATTCCTCCAGCCGAGTTCAAAACAAAGGGAAGAGACGTCAATTGCCTTAAATGGCTCTAGGCATCTCAAGAGATCACTTGTAGCGCAGTGGGTGTCCACATTCTTGCTGTAGCGCTATAGGAGCTGCGCTACAGCCCTTATTCCCCATGCAGAGGTGGATTACCAGGAGCACTATAACTCCACGGATATAGCGCTTTACGTGCCTTACCAGTGTGGACGGGGAGGAGGTTATAGCGCTCGTGGGGACTTTATAGCGCTATAAAGTGCCAGTGTAACCAAGCCCTAAGAGGCAGTGTGAGGAAGTGCCTCACCCCTGGGGAAGCATCAGAATGCCTCCTTGAACTTCTCCAGTAAGCAGCGGGACATACTTGATCCTACACCCCTTAATGGGGTACAAGGTGTCCCTCCCAAGGAGCATCTGTCTTGATCCACATGTCAAGTGTGTCTATGGGTAGCACTCAGCCTTCTCTCCATCCTAATAGAGAAAGCAATCTCTCTGTTTCCCCGAGTACTTCTTCCTTTCCTTTATGCAGCCTACGCAGGAAGATAAGGGAGACAAGAGTAAAGGCCAGGCTGAATCTAGCACTGCAGAGATAAGAAAACACACTAAAAACAGTGTCTAGGGAAGAGATCCACAGAAACAATACAATATGTTGCAAGTTTGTACTTTTCCACAAGGATAATGCAAGAATTTATAAAGCATGCATTCGTATACAGATCTAAATGAAAAAGTCACTTAAGTTTAACATAATCACTGTGTTTTTATAAAATTATTTAATATTCTATTGTGAATTTCAGCAGGCTGCCATTAGAGGGCATGAAAGAGTAGTTGTGGAGACAGAAAATGCACATCCAGACAAATAAACCCTGAAGAAAACAGATGGATCAAAATAACATAAGAAAAATATTTTTAAATGAGTCACCACTGTAATGACTTGCTGAGCAAACAGCTGAGAGTGTCCAACCCTGCAAACCCACAGTCTGGTGGTTCCTGATCATGCTGCCATTGCACAGATGGGGAGTTTTGCTACTGACACCAGAAAAAGCAGGATCAGGCTCATAATCCTCCATCTCTGTCCAGCAGAAATGTTTAACTTCTCCTGGAATTTTTAAAATCATACATAAATGAAACAAGAAAGCAAAGCTCCATAATCTAAGTATTTTACTTTACTAGTAGCACAAGCAAATTGAAGGGATTTAAAATACCCAGTACAAGGTGAACAACAGACGTGTGAAAAGATCAGCAAAATAGTAAGCGATTCACATCCAGAAACAGCCACAACACATGAAATGTATTTTAAAAACACTGAATAGATTTCTACTAATTCCTTTGATTGTTGTAAAAGTTCTATCGAAATAGAATTGCTCCTGACTCACAGTCTGGACCTCATGGTAGGATCTGCCAGAAAAAAATCATTAGCTGCAGACACTGTCAGTTAAACAGAATTCTGGAGAATGAGAGATGCCTCAGTACAGCACAACCTTAATGCTCCGTTACCTCCCAAAGTAGATTGACCTATGGAGGCTAATTTTCTGCCCACCCTACCAACAGATCTTCTTATCTTTAAAACTAGAGCTGCAAAACAGAAAGCAGAGAATGGAAGCACTTTTTAAAAGAGCATAATTTAAATTCACTTCACTCGTCAAACAGTTTACATAGCATTGTGGCCATCACCCTGACCTTGTCAAGCATCTGAGGCATGGTATCTCATTGTAGTATTAGGTTCTCTAATGGGTGGCATTCTCCTTATCTCTTCTAGTCCAGGGGTTCTCACAACAAATTTTTTTGTGGCCTCAGAGTGCGGCCACCAACTCTTGTGACAATTTTTCTTAAAATACTTAATTAACTTTAGGAAAAACAAATAAATATGCACATACACATGTCCAAATCATTGTAATTTATCTATGTAGGGTTGTTGGGTTTTTTGTAGACTCAATAATAAAACTAATGCACAGTTGTCTCTATTCTTTACTGGACCCAAAACAGAATAGAAAGACAAATAAGGTACAATTCTTATCTTTTTTCCTTATTTCTTTTGCTTTGGGTTGGGTTTTTTTTTCTTGTTTTTCTAGACTTGCCAGCTATAACTAAGTCTGCTGTGAAAAGAGATATTTATATGTTTGTTAATATCACTTTTCACAGCAGATGTACTCAGCCCTGCCAAGTCTGGGGATAAATTAAGCCCTGGATGGGGAGGTGAGTACAGAGGCAGAGGGTGCCAGGGACGATAGGGAACTGGGGGAAGCAGAGGGGTTCAGAGGTAATGGGGGGTAAGCTCAGGGCCAGAGCCTGCCACTCCACTGCCAGGGAACAGAGCCCAAAGCTCTACACCCAGGGGACAGGACCAGACAGAGGACAGAGCCCAAAGCCCTGTGGCTGAAGCCCAACCCCACCATCCCCAGGAATGTGGAGAACTCACTGACTGCCTGCTTCTCCAGCTTATGTGTCTGCTGGTGGCTCCCAGGGAGGGGCCGCTTCTTTCCCTTTCTCCCCTGGTTCTGTAGCCAATAATTAATAATCAATTAAGCTAGTAATTAATTAATTAAGAATCAATAATTCTTTGCATTCATTTGATAGTATAAAGTCTGGAATTGTAATGCAACGGATGGAGAAGATGAGCATTCTAAAAAAACCATGCTCTTCTTCTTTAGTCCTCTTTAACCTGTCAACAAAGACTGGTAAAAATCTTAAAAAATAAGAAACTAACCTCTGAAAGGACTTAACATCTTCACATGATGTGGTGTCAGAATTTAGTGAACACTTTTGAGCTTATCAGGATCAGGAACAATATTGCCACGTATTATTATTTATTATGTGTGCTGTGGTAATGTGCAGAAGCCCTCGGCATAGACAAGGACCCCATTGTACTAGGAGCTGTGCACAACGAGAACAAAAACACTGTCCCTTTTCCTCAGAGCTGACAGTGTTGACTAAATATTTTCCAAAAAATTCAATGTGTTGTGCAAATGAAAACTTATTCTGACCCAACCTGGCCTCATGGATTCTATACAGCACTGTAGACACTGAAGGTAAATACTGCAGCATTGTCCAAGTAAATCTTTCCATCAGGCAACCTACCAATATCTATTGGTAAAAAGGGACTCATGACGTATATTATCACCCCATATCAATAGCTGATTCCTCACCACTATCCCAATCTAATTCTGGGCTCTAAAATCTGCCAGCACACAATAACAAGCCATTGGTGATCACAAAGGTGTGACACCTTCATGATTCAATATGAACTCTTTTATCTACTATCCCTTTAACTGAAGCCTTTAGGCATAAAAAGAAAGGCTGACAAGAATATTGACTATAGAAACAATAGGCCCCATATCCAATAAATTAAGGCAGTCCCTGCTTCATGATGACCACTATAAAGTAAGGTGCATTAACAGTTATTTTGTAAATTGGCTCTTGCCTTTTTTCTGCTTCAGTTGGCCACTGAATGAATGAATTTCCTGATGGCTATGAAGCCACAGTCACCGACTTTCCATTATGCCGGGGCAGGGGGGCAATCAGCACCAACTGCGGCCCAGGCCCCGCCTCCACTCTACCCCTTCCTTCAAGGCCATACCCCTACCCTGCCCCGACCTTACCTCTTCCTACCCTCGTTCCACCCTGCCCCATGTCTTCTCACCCCGTTCTGGCCCCTCCCCGAAATGTGCTGATAGGGGGGCTGCCAGTGGGTGCTCAGCACCCACCATTTTTTTCCCTTGGATGCTCCACCCCTGGAGCACCCATGGAGTCAGCACCTATGTATGAAGCATTATTTCTAGCTTCACAAATATATTGTAAATGCCCTCAGCCCTGATCCTGGGCATTGCTCCAGCCTTTTTGCACTTTTTGCATTGTTCCACTAACACCACAGTAAAATTTTGAAAACAAAGCCATCCCAGGAGCTGTAAGAGATGACAATATACTGAAGCCATTGTTGCTCTTGGGTAGAGGGTCATGCAGCAGTGTTTAGGTCAATACAGACTGTTTTCAGCAGAAGACAGTCAGCAGTTGCTCACTCTGACTTTTTCTCACCTCTTTTTGGTGAGGTCAGTTGGTTTAAGAGAGTTTTAGGTCTCACTGTTATACCAGTGTCACAGTACAATGAGGCAAACACCCAAACTGTTCAGTTTCAGGTTGTTGTTCTTGATGAATATCAGTGGATATTTTGTGGGCTCATATGTATTGCCAGTGGGGTCCACCTAGACTCCTTCCAACTGGTGAAGGCCAGCACCAGATGCCTTGGAGGAAGGTGCAAGAAATCCCATAGTACACAGATTCAGATTATCTGCCTCACATGAAGATCATCCTAGTATCTAATAGTTAGAAGTTGGCTTAAACCCTGAAGCTTGAGTTAGAGCTTGGCTTGAACCCCAAGCTTCAGGGTTTAAGCCAAGCTCTAACTATTAGGTACTAGGATATCACCCTGCACCCTTTTTAAAGCATTAACTATAACAACACTGGCTATTCTTGTAATCCACATAAATGCCCAGTCCTTCTTGGATTCTTGCTGAATCTTTGGCCTCAGTGACATCATGTGGCAGTGAGTTCCTCTGTCTAATTATGCATTGTGTGGAAAAAGTATTTCCTTTTCTCACTTTTCTATTTGATGCCTTTCCATTTCATCAAATATCCCCTTGTTCTTGTATGATGAGACAGGGAAAACAATAGCTCCCAATTTACTTTCTCTGTCCCTTCTCCTGATCTGAATGTTATGACTAACCACTGACAGGTTTCTAGCTTTCCCTTTTGGAGGAAAGTTATTAATAAAGTAGTGACTGGGCAGATCTTGAAACATGGATTAATAAATAGTAATAAATAATTCCTTGTAGGTTTCCTAACTAACCTCAACTAAGGGTTATGGGACATCAGATATCGGAATGACTTGGGAGGGCAACAAATGACTGTGCTGACACAGAGTGGCCACACAATGACAGCTGAAGATCCCAATAGGATGGGAAGAGTTTTGTTTAAATAGCTTCAGCTGAGGTTTGTGACTATGTGTGAACCCAGGCTGATATTCGCAGACACAGAAGAGCCCTGATCCACACTACGACCCTAAGAACTCCTGATGGATTCTGGGTTTCTTGCTAATCTCAATGTGAGGTTCTCTTTCTTTCTTCCCCAGGAGCTGACTGTACAGCCTTCACAATGTGCTACATCTTCACAACTGCAAAGATGGCTAGGAGATCATCGACTGCCAGACTGACTGGCTGCAATGGAACTATTTTGGTTGTTGGGAATAATCAGATTATAAATATCTGGGTAATTTTGGCCCCATTCAATGGAAAAAAACATTGTATGTGTGATGTGGGGATAAGTTACATTAATTTTTTTTCCAGTTTACTGGATTCTGTTTCCTTTTCATGTGATTCTTTTTTTTTTTTTTTTGCATTCATCTTATGTGTGATTGGAAGATTCAGTAAAATAACAAAAAGACCCATTATGCAATTTATGCAGTCAGCGTTCTTGGACATAAAAGCTTCTGTTTCAGTGCCATATCAAAAATTCTGATGCTTTAAGTCTTGGTTGAAGAATCAACACAGCCCTAAAGTCTTGACTCTTAAGGCTTCTGAATGAATGGATTAAACAGACTTTTTAAGTCCTCCAATGTCACAGATAAAGAAACATCTCAATTCTATATATGCGGCTTAAACATATGCATCTGTCCTCCCCTTTTTCAACCAAAGTATATCTGCAAGTTAAGAAACTAGGAGTGAGGTTTTTGGATCAGACATGGGAATGTCTCCTTGTTTTATGATCAAGCAGAGATTTCACATTCCCCCCAGTGGAAAGTGCTGGATAGGGACATTCTTGAACGGGGACTGAATGCTCCTAGATAGGTCAGGAACATTGGTCAATTAACTTAGGACTGGTTGCTCCATTGAGTTGGCTCAGGGACTAGAATTTCCCAGTAAACTAATGCACAGTTATCTGATTTAGTGAAGCTATGTCTGTTACATAAGCAGATGTTTATATTTTTGCCATCCACACTGTAGCGCTAGCAATGCAGATTCTGAGATTATGCACTGCTGTGAAGGAGCAGAAGCAAGTGTGGGTCACTTGCCAAGGTAAAGATTAGCTGTTGCTGGCAAAACAGACTTACATGACTAGTGTGTTCAGATCTTGCTAATCCATAGGATTAGCTTTCCCATTTCTGAGAAATAAAAGGCTGACAGTGAGAGAGAAGCTCATCGAAGCTTCCTCACCTGTAACCAAGAATAAAAATTCCCTTCAACACTTCTTCTGCTGTTGTTTGCTTGATAGTGGAGCCTAGGTGTAGTTAAGATTGAAATGGGCTCACTTATTGTTGCTTAACTATGATATGCATAGTCATGCAGTTCAGTCCTTGCTGGCCTCTCCAGAGCTCTCCTATGGTGGGCATGTGAAGGAGGGTTTGGGAAGCTGAGAATATGACCTGTTTTTCTCTATCCACACAAAAATGTTGTTTATAGCTTTTTTTAAAAAAAATATAGTTTGCAAAGATTCTTTTAAAGTAGATATATATAAAGATGGTCATTCTAAAATTCCCCTCTCAGATATTCTATTGTAACAATATAATTGAGGAGACAATATTATCCACAATCTGATCACAATGTGATTTCAAGGCTTTAAGAACTAGAAGGTTCAAGTAAAGAAAAAAATCTTAGCTCTTTATGAGAACTGCTTGGTTATACAGTTAGCCCCAGTCTTGCAAGATTCACCGTAAAACAGGCCGGTGGGTGCTAGCACAGATTTCAGCTGGTCCCGAACAGCTTGTAGAAGCAAGGCCTTAGATACATTAGGCTATATTTTTATATGCTGTTTCCATTTATTTATTTCTTCTTGTGAAACATCCACCAATCAATACAAATGATAGAGTACTGGGAGTGAAATTCTGTGAGCTCCATTTGAGATTTTCCCACAGCCCTAAAAAAAAGTTGTCATATTACAATATACCCACCATGAAATGCCACATTGATTACTTTCTAAATATGAAATATGTCTTCTTTCACTAGCTGGAAAGTGGGATTTTTGATAGATCTATTAAATAAATAAATAAAAATATATAAAGTGTTTTTTTTCTATTTCACAGAGATTAGAAAACAAAGGAAGGCAGAAAAGAAAAATAAATAGCTATCATTAACAGACAGCTCAAGAAATAAAAAAGGAAGCTTAGAGGCTTACAAAAGGTCAAGCCATGTAGCTAAATAGAAGGCTCAATTTGTCAAAGAAAGTGTTTGTATTAAAAAGAAGAAGGAAAGTTCAGATATAGGAGCAAATCCTGTGAGGTGCTGGGCACCTGCTACCAGAGGCTGTGTATCCTTAACTACGATTGAACTCAGTGGGAGAGTAGGGCGCTCATTACTCGGGTTTTCTGAATCTGGCAGCATCATGCTCATAAAAAGTAACAAGGAAACAGAACCTAAGCAGTAAAATATTTTATAACAAAAAAAATTATGTATGAAATGTTAAAAAAGAGACAATGAAATTTTAAATTAAATATGAAAATTGTTCTAAGTAATCTATAAAAACATAATCTCGGTGTTTTGTTGGCTCATAACTGATTGTTGCAGACTTTGCAATGGTGTCACTTAACATTCAGACAATTACTGCACTTGGGTGGGGAGGAAGTTGTGCATTCCTAGCACACTTCAAACTCCCACTGGAGTCACTGGGAGGTTCAGAGGCCTTCCATTCAGACCAGAAATGCCTGTTATTTTCAGTGGGAATTAGGGTGCAAAAGGAATGCAGGATGTTTATTATTCTATGAGTTGGAGTTAATAATGAAACCATGTTGTGAATGACAGTGACTGAGCTTGAAAATAGGTTCTGAAAAGAACTCGAGAAAGTTCTCCAGAAAGTTCTTTGGCATTTAGCCTGTGTCAACTCAGAACTGAAACAGGAAATTCCACTTACTCTACTACTTCCTGGGAATTACTCTGCATCTGTACTGGTGTAAGTGAGATCAGAATCAGTTTCTATAACTGTTATTAAGAATATCATGTGACTTCTCCTCAATAGAGAGGCCTTCTGTTATAAAGTGACTGATCTAAAGACTTACTCTTAGGAAAAAATCCTGCGGGACTGAGTCATAGCCTCATCCTTTCTCCACCTCTATTGGGAGCTACTCCAGAAGGATTAGATAGGGAGCAAGTACTCAAACCCAGGGCAGCAAATGTGTCTGGCTTTATACCGATGAGACAGAGGAGGTGGGGATGGGTCTTTGTGCCCTCCTTCAAGCTGCACAAACCAAGAACAAGCCAGGCACTATCTAGCCCATAGTGAATAAATAGAAGCAGGTGCTCAAGGACCTCAAGAAAACAGTCTGGTTTTGTACTCTATGCCTGCTTGGTGTGGCACTCTGTCTCCATCTAGTGGTGGCTGATTGATGAGCCTGCTACAGAGTTGGCTGAGAAAAGTGTATCTACTGCTTGATCTAAAAGCGGCTCATGCATTAAGCTCCCAGGATTGATCCCAGCCACTAGACCAGGGTCTGCATTTCACTTTACCTTAGCATCAGGAGTAATAATGAATTTGAGAGGGTGAATGCTGGAAATTGTATACATGTATATTGTTGTGTCCATTGGTTTCAGTGGCACTTTGTCAGTTTACAGCAGTTTAAGATCTGGCCCAAAGATAATTAATGATAGACTTCGTTTATTTAATGGTTCGTAAGGAGCTGGGATAATGTAGGAGTGGTAGTGGTGTTGGGGGAGGGGATTTGTTAGTGGTCAAGCCATACCCTCACTTTCAACAGCCGGTGGACATAAAAGGTAACTCTTTAAAAGATCACTGTTGCAGCATTCCATATGTTTTTTGGGGGAGGAAATGGGGAGGGAAACTCAGTGGGGAAGGAGAAACATCGCTTTTCCCAAAGTGACCCCTGGGTTAATGACCTGTGGACTAAATATAATGATACCATTTCTTGTGCATATTATATTCAATTGTTCATATATTATCCAGTGACTTACATGTTTAACTGAATCAGCTTTTTCTTGTCAACCTTTGATTTTTATACCAACACACTGATTTCGGTTTTCAAAGTCCATCCTGGCCCATCTGCTGGGCTATAACATGACTGCCAATATTAAGCTGTGCTAGAAGAGAATGCTGTTCCAGAATTTATTTATTTTTTAGGAGCTGGGGCAGCATTCCAGTACTTCTGCCAGTCCCAGGCCTGGCAGTTCCTTTCCTTGCCTGGTTGCATCCTCTGAGGTGGCAGGTGCCAGTGCGGGTCCCAGGCCAGTGGTGTTCAGCAGCAGGTCAGGACAAAAGGAGCCAGAGAAAATGAATCTAGGCACAGGGCACTTAGCGGCAGGTCAGCACAGAGGGAGTCGGACACACTGCAGCTGGGACAAGATAGGGCAGCATGGGGGCTAGAGCCACTAGGAGCCCAGGGCAGAGCTGGAGCCAGAGCTAGGCAATACCAAGAACCAAGAACCAGCAGACCACCCACCCTTTTGTGGAGCAGGATCCAGGCACAGGCAGGAGGGAGGCAGGGACAGGACAGGCTCTGCAGGAAATCACTCTTGCCTCCCTTGGGCCACCCCTAGCTTCCCCACTGCCCCTATATTCCTCCCAGCTCACCCTGATCCCTCCCAGTGCCTCCCATTACCCTACAATTCTGTCACTTCTTTTTTTTAGGACTCCAGCACTGCCCCAAACTGATAAACAAAAACACTGAACTGATGGATCCCAAATCTTTAAAAATCAAGCAGGAGTCTCTTCTCCATTACTCTCGTGTGTAATTGCATTCAAGTCAATGGGGTCACACAGATATAAATCCAATGTGGCAAAGTAGAGAATCTAGGCCTTAATTTCATTTCTATACTTTCTTTGGTCTATTCCTCATTTATATAAGCAATTCTGCTCTTGCCACTAGAAGTAGGCTTCACTGAATCATGAAAGAAAGAAAGAAAGAAAGAAAGAAAGAAAGAAAGAAAGAAAGAAAGAAAGAAAGAAAGAAAGAAAGAAA
>ML677363.1:18116268-18166268 GCA_007922305.1 Dermatemys mawii
AAAGAAAGAAAGAAAGAAAGAAAGAAAGAAAGAAAGAAAGAAAGAAAAAGAAAAGTTTGGCTTATAAAATCAAGCCATTCACCCATCCCAGTTTTCCCAAACACATGCACTTTAAAACATATCAAATGCAGAAAATGGACCAGGAAACCTGCTGCCTTTCTTTTTGTTCTGTGACTAACAGTAGAGCCCTTTTAAAACATTTTTGCCTTTGGATCTTGCTCCTTCCACAAATGTGGAGTATGTTGGTACGCACATGCAGCTGAATCTCTATGGTGCTGAGTGGGAGATGAGGGTACTTGTCCTCACAGAGTGTGCTCAGCACTTCAACAGGTCTGGGACTTTAGTGTGTTATACAAGAAGAAATATTTAGGTACTTTAGGCTAAATTCAAGCCTGGTGTACATAAATGCAACTCTACTGCAGGCTATGGAGTTGCATTTGTTTATAGCCAGGCCAAAACGTGGTTATTGACAAAACTCCAAGACACAGTAGCCCACTCACTCAGTAGTACCAAGAGCACTCCAGGGCTCTGATATCTGCACTGGTTCCACACTGAATACAAAGCTATGTTCAAGGTTTCAGTCCTCATCTTCAAAGCCATTCATCAGATTGGCCCAAATTACTTGAGGGACCAAATCATTCTTCAAGATCACGATCTCCCATGACAGCTACGTTCCACTGGGGCCACCAGACTTAAGCTCAAGGGTGAGACTCATGTGCACAAGAGATAGAGCCTTCTTGGCAGCTAGCCAGAAACTGCTGAACTCACTCCCCAAAGAAATTAGTACTGCCAAGAATCCCAGTGCCTTCAGATCAGAATGTAAACCCCAAGCCCTTACTATTGCCATCCCTCAGGAAAAAAGAGAAAAACCACAACATTTACTAAGGAGGGGTGATGAGAAAGCTACAGGAATCTTTAATATGTTTACTTTTAGAATCTGGAATGTGCTCAGAGAGTACTGTGATAAGTGTGGCAGAAATACCTTGGCAGGCAGAGAGATTGTTATTGGCATGTTTCAGAGTTTAGGGGAGGCTAGAATAATATTTTTCAATTGGCAGGATTAGGTATCACTGTAATTTAATCACAAGGGCAAATGAGTTTGTCAGTCTCAACCTTATGTAATGTACAGCCCCAGCATGTGCATATTTGCAGCACTGGTATCTTTAAATTTATTTTATCATTTTTCATCCCTCATCAGGTGGAAGCCTCTGTTTTAGAAGTTAAAGGCTCTAGTTTTATTTCTTATGTTTCCTATGCCATATGTTTTATTTCTGATGCCATATGAGGACAACCATGATTATATATAAAGGAGGCGATGGATTGTTATACTGTTTCTTAATATCACAAAATTTAACCCCATTAGCCTAATACTATAAATTTTGTCATGTATAGACACAGAGACAATACACAAGTCCACTACCACGCAGTTTAACACATTATTACCCTCCTAGATGAGCCCCCACTTATGGTACAGCCACCATCTTAGCCCACATACTGGGGATTAAACCAGAGACTTACAAAGCTAAAAGCACAAGCTGACACAACTTCAACGAAAGCTCTGGAGAGCTTTAACAATTCATAGATTGTCACAGAGGGAGACTAGTAACACATACCTGCCAGTGGGTTACAGCTGCACAAAATAAACAACATTTTCAAAAATACTCAAGTGAAGTGACTTAGCCCCTAAAGTGCCTAAGTCACTTTTGAAAAAATGACTTGGGTGTCTACGTTATTTAGGTGCTTTGAAAATTTTACACAAATTGTCCAAGAACTAGAAGTATTATTGTAAGCAAAGACAGAGCATTGTGGGGAACAAGGTTCCATGCCTGGCTAAAGATATTATTCCCTTCACTTTCTTACTCAACAATCCTCATGTGTATTCAAAATCAAATCAGCTGATGCTAGTGAAAAAATAAGTTTGAACTCGTACTCTTTTAGCACTGCCAAAGCAGCACAGCCAAGACAGAGTGTAACATTTTAATTGTTAAACAGATGTAAACATCAGATTGATTTTGATTCAGTTCATTTGAAGATTTCACTCTCTTTATCTTATTGTTCAAAGTTGTTCCTCGTGAAAGCCCTAAACCTACAAACTCGGATATGCTTAGCTTTATGCCCCTGAGTAACCCCACTGAGCCTCAGAGGGTTTACTCAGAATCATAAAGTTAAGCATGTGCATAAATGTTTGCGGGACCAGGACCTTAGCTGTCAAAGTGATAGACAGACATAACATACATATTGTTTCATTTATTATAGCACCTCTATAATGTATAGCTGGCATATGCATACATACTGGGCCAGGTTCTAATCTCAGTTAAAGGGGTGCAAAATTGCAGTAATTTGACCAAGAAAAAGCACTTGATTTCAAGAAAATTATTTTGCATTTGCCCTGGTATGACTGAGATAAAAATCTGGACTACAGTACCTATTGAAGAAGCCATTTCTCATAGATATTTTTTATTATGTTGATAGGGATGTAAATAAATACTTAACCCCTAAAATACATAGGGCACACATAAGATACATATAGTATATGAAGAAACTTTATCTCTGTGTGCTTTTGACATATGTAGTGTAATATAA
This sequence comes from Dermatemys mawii, assembly GCA_007922305.1. Taxonomy (NCBI): domain Eukaryota; kingdom Metazoa; phylum Chordata; order Testudines; family Dermatemydidae; genus Dermatemys; species Dermatemys mawii. The sequence continues at coordinate 18,118,852 of ML677363.1, forward strand.
GCATAGAAATTGATTAGGCATTGCTCTTTAGTTAAAAGATATATCAGTACATAAAGTCACAGTCTGGGTTCATTTAGCCTTTTCATTTGTAGTGCTCCATATTACATGAGTGCAGATCCATTTGAATCTCTTTAATATTCATGATCCTCTCACCAGTCTGAGTGAAAGAGATAAAGCTTTTGATAGCAATCTCAGCAACTTGATTAACAATGCACTAATCATCACTACCATTGACCTGATTCAAAAATGTTTCCAATTCATCCATCACTTTATAACCAAAGATGATTGCATTACCTTACCATTTTTTATTTAAATAAAACCACATGAGCTGTAAATATCTTGCCATTTTTACTAAATGAACCTTGGAATCAAATTAATTTATTTTTAAAACTAAATACCAAAATGACCTGTAATAACCAATTAGGGCATGAGCATAGGGAAAGTGTATCACAAGTGGTCTGCAATAAAATCAATTCACTTTGACTTCACATCAATAAATGTTAAATTGTGCCAAGGAATTAATTTTGCAATAAATTGTTATTGTGGTTATAAAATCTAACTAACGCATATTACCAGGAGTAATTATCCATATATCAGAATGCATTGAATGCAGAGTGTGCACTATAATTATGCCCAAAATTGCTTATCATTCAAATGGTAATTTTAGGGATAATGTTTCTGTAACGATAACTTTACCTTTCATTTCCTAAAATGTATTTTTAAATCTTTTTTTTTTTACTTGATACTGTACATGTAATGGAAACTGAACTGATTGTGAAAAGTGCAGTAACTGGAAAATATGCCATTATATTTTAATCAACCATTGCTTGGTTATCATACCTGAGCCCAATATTATTGCAACACAATACAAAATAATAAACCCAAACCCACATTTTTTGAATGGAACTTCACTCATAAACACAACTAAGCTTGTGGAGTGGATGACAGGATAGGGACAGTTTGTGCCATCCTTGCTTACACTGAGTAGCACCTTATTCTTTATATAAATTGAAATCAGTGGACCTACCTGCTGCGTAAGGTCTGCACTACCCGCTGGATTGGTGGGTAGCGACTGATCTTTTCGCGATCGATTTATTGTGTCTCGTCTAGACGTGATAAATCGATCCCTGAGCACATTCCCATCGACTCTGGAAACTCATCTCACTGAGAGGCACAGGCAGAGTCAACAGCGGAGTGGCAGCAGTCGACTCAGTGCCATGAAGACGCCGAAGTAAGTCGACCTGAATACATCAACTTCAGCTATGGTATTCATGTAGTTGAAGCTCTGTGTATTAGGTTGATTCCTCCCCACTATCCGCCAGTGTAGACTAGGCCTTAGCCACATGAGATACAAAGGTACAAAGCCACATGAGTATGGATATCAGAATCTAGCTCTGAGTGAACAGCAAACTAAATACCAGTCATTAAATATTCATTATTAGATGTAATCTTATTTTCCCACATTTTTGCAAACCTAATACATAATACCATTCTTTTGTGGATGTGGCATATACACTTGAAGTTTAAAATAAATAAACAGAAATATTTAACGTAGTTTGATGCAGCAAATCTGTTTTATAATATCATCGAGCTCACTTCATAAACAATGATTTGGTTTAACTTTCAATTATTTGTTTAATTTTGTTATATTTTACTTTACAGGACTTACACAGAAAAGGGCCCCAGAAACTGCTCCCATAAATTTGGGATTTACCCCTGTTTCTGTATACAAAATCTATATATGCATGCGTAAATGTGTGCACATCTTAGATAACTGCATACCAAAGTATCCATTTGCACAAGCCAGTAGAGAGTTTGCATGCATGAGCTAGTGAAAGTGCAAATTTATGGGGACAATTTTGCAGGTCGAAAGTCATGATTTAGATCACTTTTTGTTCTCCTCAAGTACACCCCCTCAGGTGGCAGACCTGACTTTGTGCATCTTTCTCTGGGGCAGTTCAATCCCCCTTAGACTGGATCTCTGGGCTGCAGCCCCACTGTTTACCAGTCATGTTAACCCAACAGGCAAGTGAGTTTGGCACCTGTAAATCTTTTCCTCTGGGAGTATGCAACAGTGGTTGATTAGTAATTCAAAAATAGTTTCTTTAAAACAAAGCTTTATTTATTTTTTCTCCCATAGGCACATAGCACATAGAGGAAAGGGTTTAAGTAACAGGGATCCATAAACATATTTCCCTTTACCTTGCACATTAACCTTTATTTGCAAACATTTGTAAGTTCCCCTGCCTCAGCCCAGTTAACCCCCCCATTTGTGACTGGGAGAAGCAGACTGTCCTGCTTGCAACATGTTCTTTTGTCTCTGTGTGTCTCCTCTGTGCCTCTGTCTGAGGTTCCACTGACACTCCCAAGGAAAATCCCCTTAGCTCACTTAAACACTCTCTCTTCTGGGCTCCAGATCCTGTAATAGTTTAGTGTCCTCCTTTGACTCTAGACTTAGCCTTCGGAAGAATAAATCACTCTTAGCTTGGATGGAGCTAGGTGGGTGGTTTTTCCCCCAATAAACAGCTTCCCCATTGTTTCCTCAAGGATCCTTCTCTGTATCATTGTTTTGTCTTTCCTGCTTGCTTCTTTTAACAACCCCTTTTGATCAAACCTTATAGCAAGTAACCCACACATTACCCATAATAATAACCCATAATAAACCCATAATAAACACAATACCATTTTTCGTATTTTGTCCATATTGTTTGTTCATATTTATGGCTCCATACACCTCATTGCCCTCTTAATCTCATTCCATTACACTTATTATTTATTCCTCAATGTACCACACTAATAATCCCACTTTTTATATAAGTTTTAAAAATTGCATTTGGAGAAGGTACATTTCTCTGAGTTTCACCAAGAGGCAAGTTGGTCAAATTGCAGAACATTTCCTCACTACAGACTGGTTTGGTCAATGCATGGTGAATGATTATATCTGTATCATTGTGGTAGATTTATTCAGAAGGGATTGGCTTTTGGTTAAATCTTTTTGTTGCTACTTTTTGGGCAGTGGGAAGGATTATAGAAGTCGTAGCAGTGCCATGTATTTGAAGTTCTTAGCTCATCATGTTATAAAACAATGGGCAGATTCTAATGACATCTTTGGAGGGGAGACAGGCTTTGTTACTGACCACAAGTGTAAGGCTCTGGGGATTGGGTGATGGGTTATGGAGCGTTTAATCTCCAGGTTCAAATCCAACCAAAAGCTATCACACCTCTGATACCACTTTGATGGAGTAAGAAATTGAGCTGGTGGTGTTCACTCCATCCCACCACTGCTGTTAGCATTAATTTGCAACATTTCCGGCAACCTCAGCAAAGAGAAAGGACTGAAAGGGCATGGAGCTGAACTGCTCTCTTATTCCCAGAATTGGTTACTTTAGTCCAAGCATAATGAGGTACATTGAAGGGAGATAGTAGGGAAGCATGATCTGCTGCTGTTTGAGCCCATGATGTACCTGTTCTATGTAAAGAGAACTTAAGTCTACATTGCTGCTATTCCTGCTCTTTTCACAAGCACTAAATACACTAAACAAAAGAACATGACATGAAACAATTCATGTTTAGAGTCAGTCAAGATGCTAACTGACTTCATTTTATTCTCCTTATGAAATAACAATTTGCTACTGCATATAAATATTTTAAGCTACAATATTTTGTTAACCACATACAATAATTTAGGTCAGATAACACTGAGACCTTTCCAATGTCTTTTAATATATTTTTAGGAAAATAACTGTGAATTATTTTTAATGAGAATCTTTAGATCCTGTTAGAACCACTGAATTTGAAGCTTCATCAACAGATCATTTGTTTTTCAGATTTCTTTAACACAGCTTCTGAAATCTTGACAGTATCTCATAAAATATGTTTTATTCATTAGGTGAGGTGCTGAAGCCTAACAAATCTACGTGTTAACACACCACTTAATGCAAGAGATCTATGATCATATCAGGACACTTTCTCAATGGGATGGAAGTAAAGGGAGAGCATTAACAAACCTGATAATTATTAACCATATGATCTTATAGTTATTGCTGAAGATACATTGCTGAATTAAAGTATTTCATTACTGAGGTAAAGCATGCTAAATTTACTGGCATGGAAAATGGAGGCATCTCCTGGTGGTTACCTGCAGTATAACATGGCAGTAACTTGACATTCTCTTTACACATGTATTGTGTCACATAAAGAAAATATTTAGGATTTTCAAAAGAGCCCAAGAACTTAAAGCCCAAGTACAGCTAGGTGCTTTTGAAAATCGTAACCCCAAGATATACATTCTTACCAGTGGAAAGGTCACTTTTTGAGAACAAGATAATATAAAGAAAAACGTTACAAAAGTTGTGAAATCCTTCTAGGTAAATAAAATATTTAAAATATAGCCCTGCTGCCTGTGAATTAGTTAAAATATATTTTAACTTCAAATGAAAGACAACTCTTGTGGTTAAATTTCTTCTTATGTGTGAAAAATAATTTCTTTTCATATTGCTTTTGAGGTCCTTTGGAAGTGAAATACTTTTACCTAATATGTGATTTTTTACATAAAATATATGAACTATATTTAATTTTAGTAGAGAAAAATGTGTAGCAGCCTAGCCATTTAGTACTGAAATACATGGCCTTGAGAAATGTTATTTTAAAGCTGTTTGCCTTTTAAATTGTAACAGTCTGTATATCTATTTGTCTAGACTCCATCAAGGCGACTATTGTAGCTGGAGGCATTGGTTTGAAGAAGACTAAAGGGCTACATCATGTCAAAGCCTCAAGTAGGAATTATTGCCTTTCTTGCCTCAGTTCACAGCTGTATTATGTCACCAAATCACATCACAGTGTAATCAAAGATGAATAAAATATTTTTTTTCTTTACCTTAAACGCTTTTCCTGTCAATTACAATCAAAGGACATGATTTCAGGTCTGTCAGTTTGCTGGATTCTCTCCTACTGATGACTCTAAAACTGTAATCTGCTAAATATAAAATGAATCAGAGAAGTCTTAGAATGATTCTGCCATTAAGAAGAAGAATGTTTTTTCTCCCACGGGGGACAGAAAAGTAATTGGTCTTTAAAGAATGAAATCAAAGATGTTAAAAAATGACCCTTTTGATCCTTTCCTCTATAACTTTGCCTTTTTTGTTGTTGTTTTTTTAACTAAATTCTCATTCATTCACTAATTTCCTTCTAGGAAAGTATGCATAAGTATTCTAATCAAAGCTATTCAGTCTCACATGCTCTTAAAAGTAAACATTTAACTAGCATCTTGTTTTTATACCTCCACACTATTTTTTTTGACATATTATTGTCGATTAGGTGCTCTGTAATGGGCAAGCTGTAATCCTGCTGCAACTCCTAGCCTGCTGCAACTTCTAGCCTGTTTTCTGATTTGATTACATCATTAACCATAATCAAAAACATTTCCCCAGAATGATTTTAGGTTGGTAGTAGGGATTGCTTCCTTTGATCTCAGTAGCATCATTTTACGATAGGTTGCTCCTCATTTACACTACAAATACTGACAAAAATGAAAGTGGTATCTTTGCTAGCAATACCAGATAAAATAAAATAAAATAAAATAAAATAAAATAAAATAACTGGTTCAGCAGTCTATACCAGCTGCTCTCATCAATGAACAATCACATTTATTTTCTTGGAAGAAAAAACAGCTTAAATCATGTACAGTGTTTTAACTGGTAAGCCTTGCATATGGCACAGTCTGAAACTATATATATATATATATATATATATAAACTATAGGTATATATATATATATATATATATATATTTGTGTGTGTGTGTGTGTGTGTAAACTACAGTCCTATCCCAAGAGTAGTAAAACACACCAGACATTAGCTCAGTTAATGAAATGTTATTTCTACATATTATTAATTATTATTCCCATATAAGTATGTACATAGACACTTTTTCTGTATTCTGTTTTGTAGCCTTATACCTTTTCACCACTGCAACCTTTATTTAAAAATCATACCATTTAAAAATAAGTATCAAGAAGAACTTCCTTTGTATTGTGATCTTGCCAAACATCTCACAGCAATGTATTTTATGGAACGTGGGTTATTTACTTACATTTTATTTATCTATTTATTTGAGTGCACTAAAGTATTTGGTAAAAACCTCATTGACCGACAGTTTAATTTGTTATGTTGTCACCTTTGTGATGAGCAAATATGAAACTATAGTACTTTTTACTAATGCATGTCATTATTATGGGAATATTATTTCTTTGTAAGTTAAAAGTGAGTTCTAGGGTGTTTAATTTTGCTGTTAAGCAAAATAAATGAAAATGCCCTATTTTTATATCATGGAAATTTAAGAGGTTGGGTATATGATATAAGAATGAGTATAGCACATCTGCTAAATTACCTGTAATGGAGAAGCAGCAAACAAATAGTCACTCCAAAGAGGAAAATCAAGATCTCAGGGCTGGTGTATTAGATAAAACACTAAGGCAAGATATGTGCTATACTATAGGACTAATAATTATATACCTGAAGAATATAATAAAATAATACTTTACCTGTAATATCTCAAGGACTAAGTTATAGATGTGCTAGAAGATTCAAAAAAACATCCTAGCACACCCATGAAGAGGCCAGGCATAGTTTTGCTGCAATGATCTGAGGATCATAGGATATGTTGAGGCAGGAATGTGAATGCTTAGGAAGGGGTGAGGTCCTAACCTCTCTTCTCACCCCTGTAGAGTGTGTGCTGTGGGGAGCTCTGGCTGCCCATTTTAGAAGATGTAGTAAGAAAAGGTTCTTTCCCATGGAGTTTTCTCAGTGCCAGGAGAAGAATAATGCCTTTTAAAATGTCTACAGGCACCACCACTAGAGAAATTCATACCTTCTCCACTTGCCCAGCATGCTACTGTCTCCTAGGAGGCATGATTTTGCCCTAAGAGTAGCTAAAATATCTAAACAACTAAGTAAAAAATCAAGCAAAGCAAACCTTCCCAACCTTGTATGTATGCAAGTATATATCCAGACTACAGTTCTTTCCAAAGAGAAGGTACAATACCCCAGACATTCACTCTGTTAATGGGATTTCACCACTAGGTAATTCAAATCCAGCCCTGGTTGTTAGTAACTATCTTAGCTCTCTGTTTTGGTAACCTGTATTATGTGAAATGAGTTAGTAGTCTCTGTCTTGTTTCTTCTGGAAAGTGTCCACAATCCCATAAACCACCACCATACTCAGTAGTTTTTGGTAATCTCAGCGGGGAGACCAAGGACTTAATGGAGAATGAACTATTATGAGCGTCTTCTAACTTGGTGCTGAAGCACACTGGTGTGACAGTCTAGGAGAGCTATCATAATCAATGCCCATACAGATAAGCATGAGATACAGTTTCCATTTTTATCAGTCTAGAGCTGAAACTATTCATATATTATTTTTAAAAGACTGTATATGATTTGTCTATTTTTTTAAAAAGCAGAATAAAACACAACCAAATGTAGTCCATGAAACCATTATTCATGCTAAGGTATTTACTTGTTTAACATTTTGTTCTGTCTATGTATTTCTCTACACGAATAGCAAGCAGATATACTACAGTAATATGGCCAGGATAGCACAATCATACAGTAGGAATTTCACTGACTTAAATGTGATAAGGCAGCCCTGTAGTAGTCCCTTATTGTACCTATATTTCTGCATCTAAACAGATGCCACAGCATGAACAAGATTCTGAACTCATTTACACTGGAATAAATCTAGAGCTGAAACCAGAACGTGGCCCTAATGTGTTGACAAAGTTATGTATTTCACAGTGATTTGCCAATCTAATATGATTATAAGCAAACTACTGTATTTCAATAACTAAAAACTCCATCTGTCAGAAGGAAAGTTTGCCTGTGAGTAATTTGATAATTGGTAGATTTTTGGAGATGAAAAGATAGCCTAACATAGATTGGGTCACATTGCTTCCTGTCCATGCCTGACAAGGAATGGTGCTACAGTGTGTAAAAGGTTAACAGGACCTAGCCTTTCATATGACTGCACTGGGCAGAGTTTAAAAGGAAGGGGAAGCTGGGTGGAAGGAATGGTGTGTCCTCTTCTCCCCTTGCTGGTTAATGTGGGGAAAGCCTCTGGGAAATTCTTGTGCAGTGTTTTTCAGTTGTTTTGCTGATTGTTTTGTGTACAATAAACAAGGCTTGAGGAACAGGCTTTAATACACTAATCCCTGAAGCTTAATTTTCCTTCCCTCATCCCCCAGCTGGTGTAACCTCCCAAAAGCTTCCACCATATAACAGCAGCAAGGATTTTACAATGATACACTCTCAATTTTGCATCCATCTACTGATGAATAAGGAATGGAGATAAAAATACAGGGCTTTCCTGACAAGTGCACAGCACAAGACATATACTCCCTTTTGAGTATAAATATATATATATATGCACACACACTCCCAAGGGAGTATATACATATGTATATGCATGTGTGTGTGTATATATACACACACATACATACATATGATATGTGTGTATATATATATACATATGATATATACACACACACATATACACACTGAAGTAATATACGCTAAATTGGCGATAGTCTTATCCAACAAACACAGCCGATACAGGCAGCGAAGACAGTCTACATTCTTCAACCTGGTAAATGCTTTTAAATGAACAGAAATATTTTGAAACAGCCAATAATTATAAAAGAGTTGCTTGCCATTGCATAATTATTTTATAAACCACATAACATACAACTGTTACTCAGCCACAGAGGCCCTCTTCCAACAGTACCATATGGTTAATGGCTTCCATTACACATCACACCATACTGAGCATTCTTTCTTATCATACTGTATTGGCTACTGACTCGTTTGCCATTAATGTGTGTGTTACCCTTTCACTGCATGTTTATTTTATGAGATTGTGGCATCTGTTTTTGGTGTTTATTCTAAAATGACAAAGTACTATGTTTCCATCCCTATCCTGAAAATTACTTCAATATTAATTTCCCAAGGTAGGTTTAAAAATGTATTTTTGTTGTCTTTTTCCCTGAGTCTTTGACAAACAACTTTTGGCCTTTTATATTTTGATTTAAAACTTCAAAGGCAAGAAGGACTTCATTTCTTATCATTTAAAATTCAAAAGGTTGAACTGAATTCCACTGTGCAATCTCAGATCTTTTCTAACTGAGCCATTTGATGACAACAAACTCTTTCCCTTCAGGAGATAATTCTGAGTTGCCAGAATATTAAAATCTAAATATTCCTTTTTTTGCATTCAGACCCCATAACAGAACCTCATAATCCATTCACAGCAAACATCTGACTTTAGTATTTAAGCAACGTCACTGGGAGCACACACACAGCACATTTTTCAGAGTTTTGGTGGCATCATAGCAACTTCGATATAACTTGATTTAAGAAAAAAATCAATAACAATAAAGTAAAATTTCAACCCTATTATAGGATGCTGCACACTATGTGGTGATCAGAACTGGAAGTACCCGTAAGATTTTAGACTGGTGCTGTGGTCCAAGCAGCATGATGCAGGTAAAATTCCTCCCCACTCTCTAAGAGTAAAAGAAAACAACCAAACTTTCTTTGAGGGTCTCAACTCCATGCATCCGATGAAGTGGGCTATAGCCCACAAAAGCTTATGCCCAAATAGATTGGTTAGTGTCTAAGGTGCCACAAGTACTCCTCATTCGTAAGCTAGCAAAAATCACATCAGTATTTGCATCCTGGGAATCAGGTGTACTTTGTGAGTCTGGCAGTGGGCAAATCCAGCACCTACCTCTGCAGCCACAGACAAACTCTTGGCCACAGGATGGGTGAAGTGCTGTTGAGCAAGCATGGCTGCTGAATGCAGAGGGCAGCACAAAGTGGGATGAACACATTACATGGTGTGAGCATTCTGCACAGAAATGCATGGGGAAGTCAGGGGAGCAGATGGCTATTTTATAAAGGCATTTCATCCACTGGGCTGTAGTAGTCCCCATAGGATGGCTCCACAACTGCTCCATGGCCTGCATAGAGGATTCCTCCCCTTCCTTTAACCTCCACAGCTGCTTAGCATGCTACCCAGCAACTTAGTCTGACCACTGAGCTCTAGACTGGGGTCTAAAAGTCTGCTCCATTGCTCACTGAAATAAATGGGAATCTTTCTGCTGACCATAGTGGACTTTGGAGCAGACCCTGAGTTGTTTAAAACAAGGTATCTTTCTTTTTATATTTGGAAAATACACTTTGCAATATTCCCACTCATTATTTCAATACAGTCTTTAAACTAAAGCTAAAGGGAATTTCACACGTGTTAAGCTTGTAGGAATTAGCATTGATTGACACTGTGTCAAAATATAAGATGATTGCTCCTAATGCCTTCCAGCATTAAGCAACTGAAAATGTTCTTTTTGCTTTTCAGCCAGCATAATCGTGATGCATTTAGCTTTCCACTACCTTTAAGTGCTGAGTTAGAGAAGGTACAAAACATCCTACCTGGGCTTTTTGGGTTTACATCAGAGAGGAATAATCTGAGTCAGAGCTTCTCATAGTTGCATAGAGCACAGCAACAGAAATGTATGAATTTGCTAATATTTGCAGTCCTTTGTACCAGTTATTATCCTAAAACTACTTCCACAAAAAGCCAAAGTAATAAAAAAAACCCACTTTAGAGCTCCTTATATCAAGCTACCAGCAGCCTTTCAATATCCATCCAACTCAATCCTTGTACCCATTTTAATAATGTTTCTCCCTGCACTCAAGGAGTAGTTTTGACAGGCAGCTGCCTGGGATCACCTGTGGAAGACTGCCAATGGTGGTACTGCAGGGAAGCATTTACAGAACAAAAGTGGACCAGGTCAAAAGTCATCATTCCCAATATGGCTGATGTCCAGTGATCTCAATACAAAAGGAAGCATGGGTGAGGTTTTCCTAAGTTTCTCCACCTGTACTCCATTTACCTTTTAGACATGCCTGTTTAGGCAATGGTGGAAAGAGCACTGTTGTTAAGTACAAAATTCTAATGTATTAGTTTCCCACAACATACTTCACTTTTCTTGTTTTGCATGGCTTTGTACTTGGTATATACTTATTGCCACACAACTCTTTCCTTGCAGCTGATGCTCCTTGTCAATGAAGAGATACATATATATACAGCTGAATTTCTGAGTATGATAGAAGTGTTGGCTGGTTTTGGTGCACCTGAAAGTCCCATTCTAATACAAAAACCTTGCTGTACTGTACACAAAAACTAAAGTCTTAACTACTTGTGAATAAGTTTTTTTAATTAACCTGGTCAATGAAGTAAAGACAGAGTAAAACAGACATGTACAATGTGTACAAACTGAAGTAAAGGTTTCCCATGTATCAGACTTATTGGAAGCTGGCTGAAACTCCTATCTCTCAGTAATGCGAAAAGTATTAGTAATACCATGAGATGAGGATTTTTTGAAGAAGATCACAAGTAGAAGGCAAAGTAATAAAAATTGTTTGATAAGGGCCTGATCAGAAGTCAATAGGATCCTTTCAACTACCTGTAGTCAGCTTTGGATCAGGCTCCTATTGCTTTGAATACCTCATATGATCCTTTCAGGTAGTTTATCATCATATACGGACATAATCATGAAACAGCCCATGTTCAACATATAATACTGATATTTTTGAAATCAGTGCACCTCGATGTGTACCAATAGTCCTTTCGCATTGGTTTGAAACCACTGTAATTGTATTGACTAGTTCTGATCAACATTTTTTATTTTTTTCTTGTATAAAAAAGGGGTTTCATTGTGTCTGTGTAAAAATGCATGTAGCTGTAGCTGTGTAAGTCCCATATATTAGAGGGGCAAGGTGGGTGAGATGATCTTTTAATGGACCAACTTCTGTTGGTGAAAGAAACAAGCTTTTGAGAAGAGCTGTGTGTGACTTGAAAGCTTGTCTCTCACACCAACAGAAGTTGGTCCAGTAAAAGACATTTCCTCACCCACCTTGTCTCTAAGTGTAAAAATGACAATTGAGTAGGATATTTCCAAATTAAACTCTTGTACCTTTTCAAGAATTGAGGAAACTTTGAAAAATTACAGAGTATCAATGTTACAGTATCTCATTTTTTTCCTTTTGTCACTTTTTTAATTTTTGAAAAGTTAAAAAAGTTTTGAAAAGGAAAAATTTTAAAAAAATATATCCAGGACATTACACATTTTATTGCGCTCAAAAGCAAAAAAAGAGAGAGAGAGGGAGAGAGAGGAGTGAAGGCAAGGGGACAATGGAATTCATGCTTTTAAAAAAAATTGTGAAGAAATATTTAACGAAACATTTATTTTAAAAAAGGAAAAATGTTCAATTCTGAACTCTGTGAAATGGAAACAACTTCAAAAAGAGTGCATTTTTAGGGACCAGCATTAGTACTGATGTGTATGGACTTAACTCCTGATTTAAACAAGTCCAGGTATAAGAAGAATCAGCCCCATCCTGTGGCATTCAGATTATAAACTACTAGTGGATCTTTCATGAGAAAAGACAGCCTGTCTTTCAGAAAATGAGTGAGTAGTAGGAGCTGATAGGTTATCTAAAGTAAGATAGAATTATCAAATAAAGAAACCATGACAGTTACAATGAAGGAGGTAGATATTCAAATTAGGTTGTTGATCACAAAACAATCAAATGGGACGGATCTACATCACAGATGTTCAGTGCATAGAACCATCAAATCCATATAATGTTTTATTATATTTAGTATTTTAATGGACAGCATGTGTTATGGATTATTGCCTGTTCACCATGCACTAAAGGTTTGTCTTAGTCAATGATATCTTGATGTCTGCAGTGCCCAAAATATGCTTTTCTGTCTACCATATACCCAACCTCTCCCTGCAGCCTGTTATTTATTACTTGAATTATAATAGTGCAAAGAGGCCCCAATCAAGATTACAGTCCTAGGGTGCTAAGCACTGTGCAAACACATAATGAAAGACAGCCCCTCTTTCAAAGATCACACACTCTAAATAGATAAATGAAAAGAAGGGAAACAGAGGTACAGAAGGGGGAAGTGACTTGCCCAAGGTTAGACATCAGGTCTGCAGCAGAGCCAGGAATAAAAACCAAGTCCAGTGCTTTATCCATTAGACCAGTGATCCCCAGACTGTGGGGTGTGCCCTTCTAGAGGAGTGAGGAGGAATCTCTGGTGGGGGTACACAGCAGGGCCTATACCAGCCCCCATAGGTGTGCAGGAAGGGATCGCCATCCAGCCCGACTCCAGCTCCAGCTGAAGCCCCACCCTCAACCCCAGCTCCGTGCCACAGCTGCGGCCCTGGTTCTGCTTCCGGCCCTGGCATTACCCCTGTGGCTTGGCTCCCAGACCCCAGCCCCAGCTCCTGGCCACAGGTCCCCCGCTCCCTGCTATCAGCCCCTGGATCCTGCTCTCAGCTCTCACTCCCAGCCATGGCCACAGGGGGATGCAGACACATTCCATTACTGGTAAGGGTGGGCACAAGAGGAAAAGTTTGGGCACCATGAATTAGACCATGGTGGTTTTAAAAAAAACTTTAAAAGGTGGAGTGAACCATCACTTTTGCAAAAAGAAAGAGGGGAAAAGGAGTGAAATATCATTATTCCATTCCATTTCAAACACTAGCTGTTTGATCCATTGCTGATGGTGGGCCTGTCTTACATTCTCCCTGGACTGACAGCTGTTGGCACGGATAAAAGGCTTTCCAACCTAAACCCTAATTTAATGAGAAAGATGTGAAGATTATAAGATTATGTACACACAGAACCTATGGGTGCGAGCTAGGAAATCAGTTTCTTTATCTTCGTAAAGGAGTTATTACTAAAAGCTCCCAGCTTCCAGTGTTATAGTATCAGATGATTTCTCTCTGTACAGTGTCTCCAATATCTGTCTATTTCTCCCATTCTCACTGACAAAACCCTTGTTCAATACATTTTTAGGCATGATGAAATGCGGGCTCCTGGCTCTTGCTTATCAGATAAAAAATTGAAGGCATATAATCTCAGTTTGGGTTGCCCAAGGCTGAAAAAACATGTACCCTTTCAGATATTTATTCAACCTTTGGATTTTAAGAGACCTCATTTTGATACACAGGACAATCTGTCACAACTGTGACAAGCTATTTTTGTGAAACATTCACCTCCCAAAAGGAGTACTGCTTAGGCTTGACTATTTTTTCTAGCTCTGATTAACATGCCAAACTCCTTGATTTTAGTTTCCTTGGGGAAGATAGAAGCCGGTGCAGAAGCACAGGTCTTAATAAAGACAGTAGATTTATTGTCTATCACAGGGGTCAGCAACCTTTCAGAAGTGCTGTGCCAAGTCTTCATTTATTCTCTCTAATTTAAGGTTTCGCGTGCCAGTAATACATTTTAACGTTTTCAGAAGGTCTCTTTCTATAAATTTATAATATATAACTAAATTATTGTTGTATGTAAAGTAAATAAGGTTTTTAAAATGTTTAAGAAGCTTCACTTAAAATTAAATTAAAATGCCGAGCCCACTGGAAGGGTGTCCAGGACCCAGGTAGTGTGAGTGCCACTGAAAATCAGTTCGCGTGACACCTTTAGCACCCATGCCATAGGTTGCCTACCCATGGTCTATCTTTTTGCTGGCATATAATTTAGGATTAAAGGTTTACCATCTGAAAGGGAATATCTAGTACTTTACTAAGATTTTGCTCATGAACTGAAGTCCCTATAAACCCTATTGTATGATTTAATTGATTGGCTTTTTCCAGCCTGAATGCAAAAGTTGAATGGTCTTCTCCTGAAACTGTTCATTCTGAAATGGCTGGGGGATATCAGTATACCCTCAACAAAAAGTACAGAATTTGTCTTTTACTAATGTAAGCAGTGTCAGGAATGAGATATATTCTGACATCTGGTGGCGAACTATGGGAATTACAGTGAGCCTTGCAAAATAAGTCTGGGGCTGATCAATTTGCATAGACACACCCACTGCGCCTAGCCTGAGCCCACAGCAGCCCACATGGCCACTTCGGCTGATGAGGGAGCCCCAGTTTCTATGTTATTGGGGCAGGAATGATAAAGGATGTTACTGTGATTATGTGAATGAAGGACTATGGACATGTACTTGGCCCTTGTTATGATGGAGGGACTCGCCATCATCTAGGTAGCACTCACTGGGCAAGGGCCATGCATTTTCAGAACACTGTGAGATTGAGAGAGGTGATGGACAAGCACCTATACCTTTTGGTGAGGGTGCTGTCTGAGGGCCTCCCAGGCCTATTGCACCCTGCCTCTCTCCATTGTGGAATGTCAGAATTGAATTTTGCTTCCATTAGGAGCCTGGTTTCAGGCTACTGAGCTGACAATTGCTTTGGGCTCACTGGTGCACCTGTACTAAGGCTCCCCTACTGTGAGCTGAAATCACTTAAGAGCTGAAGAAATCACTGAGCGCTGTCTTAAGTAGGGGGGACCTGGAAAAAAGTGCAGAGTGGCTGGTGCAGCAGAGCAGTCTGTGTGTCGGCTAGCAGGACGGCTAGCGGAGTGACTGGTGCAGCAGAGCTGTCTGTCGACTAGCGGAGGCGTTGGTGCTGTGGGCAGAGTGACCGCCGCAGCAGAGCTGTCTGTCTGTCACCTAGCAGAGGCGTGGGTGCTGCGGGCAGAGTGACCGGCGCGGCAGAGCTGTCGGTGTGTCGGCTAGCAGAGCAGCTAGCGGATCGACGGGCAGAGCGGTTCATGGGACAGCCAGCAGAGCGGAGCAGAGCCGATTGCGGTGAGAGCTGCAGCGGAACCTCACGGAGAGGCGGCGCGGTCGGCCTCGGACCACGTAAGGTGCCCCATGCCCTACCCTCCATCTCCACCCAGGCTGGAGGTAAGGCTCTGCCAATTGACTTTTGAACTCTGCACGGACCAAGGACAGAGACTCTTGGGCTGTTGGACTTTTGGGACTATTGAGTGACTTTTTGGGGTTGTGGAACTCAAGAGCCAAAGGGAAGGCCGCGGCCTATTTGCTGGGAGGGGGGCTTCTGGTTCATGGTTTGGTTTATTAACCTTGTTTGTGGTGTTTCCCCAATATAATGCCACATTGTTTCTCCCTGTTATTAAAAGGCTTTGGTACACTCAGACTCTGTGCTTGCGAGAGGGGAAGTATTGTCTCTTACAGACGCCCAGAGGGGTGGTATATGGTTGTCCCAGGTCACTGGGTGGGGGCTCGAGCCGGTTTTTGTATTGTGCTATTGGAATGGAACCCCTGGATACTGAACCCGGCCCTTGTTGCTGCCAACTCTGATGGGCAGAAGGGTTACACTAAAGTACAGAATTGCCCTTCTTTTCTGCTTGGTCCGTCCCCCTCCCCACATCATCTTCTGGAGCAATAGGAATGGGAGACACACAGAAAATAAATTAGGAACATGCCCAAATGACTGAAAATACATCACTCATGAAGAACTTCATTTTTCCGATCTTGAGGACTGGCAAGCAGATCCAAAATCCCTCAAAGGTCACAACATATAAGTGGCCATAGAATCTGCCAAACACCATATTAAGCATAAGCAAACTGGAACAGCTTTCAGTCTCAAAAATGCTAAAGACCAGATTGTGATTGATGTATAGTGCAGAGTGCACAAGTTATGTCACAGTTGTAATCCTTGTGCCTGGAGTAATGCACAGTCTGCCCCTTTGGTGTGCTTCTGGGGGCAGTAAGGAGTTGAGACTATGGGTCTGCCTTGCCCATCCCAAGGAGCAGGTCAGCTGCTTGGGAGGGAGCTGATTGCAATGAGGTAAGAGATGGCACAGCCTATGCAGGGAGGCTCCATGTGGATGAACTTGCATTCTCCTTCCAGCGCTGGCCTGTTCCCCAGGCCAGAACACTGGGAAGTGGGCCGTTACAGAGAGTGTCCAAAGAAAAGTAGGGGAGCCAAGCCTCAGTGGAGCCCACAGTATCCTTAACAAATTCCTCTGTGATAAACAGGTGACACAACCCTGTGACAAATTTGTTACAGATTCCCTCTTGTATCAAGGAATCTTTAGAGTAATTTTTGTGGCATGTACCATGAAACCCACAGAATCTATAGTAGGAGAAAGGGTTTGAATAGATGTATCTTTGTTTAACAAGAAACTCAAGGTCCGTAACTGATGAACTGTGGCTGAGATATGCAGCCTGAAGAGCACTTCAGTGTCTGCTTCAATGAAAATATTGTCTATATAAGCCTGAGAGCTGAACAAATAATTCACAATGAATAATGTATTTGATTAATTTCCTTTCTCTCTCAAAACTGTCCATGGACAAAACATAAAATTCTTAAATGTATTCATCATTCACAAAATTATTCACAATCTTGTTCAGTGAATAATTCTACAACTTCAGATCATTTACACACTAGATTGCGAATGTGTAATTTGCAGTTCCCATTATAGTATATATAACTCAACAATACAGCACAAATTTCAGTCGTGTTATTCACAATCTGACTTGTGACACATGTAACTAACCAAGACAGCATGGACTGCAAATTGTGAATGTTACAAACAAATATATGAATTGAAATTTATTTTAAGTGAATATACAAGCAGTCAGGCTAAGTCACTTTTCACAAGTACTTTTACTAGTTCAGTGCAAGTACGCAAAACTTTGACTGACATGTTATTTAGTTCAAACAAATATATATGGCAAGAGTTCCTCCATTCTTGTAGCTCTAATGATCATTCTTTCTCACAGAGATCCTAGAAGATAAATAAATGGTCTAAATAACTAGTCCCATGAGCAAGTACCATTCCGATTAATGGGAGAGTTCACCTGAGTAAAGCTACTCATGTGCATAAATCTTTGCAGGATTGAGCCCGAAAGGGGCAAATCACATGGGAGCAAGGAATTTTGCACACAAGTAAAAAAACTGACGTGAAATTGGCAAGTGTCTCCTTCCCACTACAGCTATTTCCTTTGCTTCACACCCATGTCTTCATCTGCTTCCATCTGTCCCTGATGGGCCCTCTGCTTTACAGTGCCCTCCTTGCACACTTTGTATCTCCATGTCTCCCTTCCGCAGCGGTGACTGGGTGTGAGAGAGTTGTACAATGAGCAGTTAGACAAACAGAGGATGTACTCAGGTGCCCAGTATGTCTAAAAGTACTCCAGAATGAGGCTTGTTGGAGTCAGGGCTAACAGGGAGTGCCTCCTTCTTGTAGGTTCTGGGAATTTCCAGATGCTTCCCTTGTGTCCCACTTTTGAACTTTCCAACACACTGCTGTACATCTTATCCCACAATTTCCTTTGCTCCTTCTAGTCTACTAAACTCACCAACGGTTAATCTAAAAACTATTTCCCCCATCAATCTGCAAATAAATTATTCACAAATTTTTTATTTATTTTACCAGCTTTACTCATCACCACAGTAAACACCCTAGAGGCGATACACAGATGGAAAATGATTACCTTCCATGGGTACAACTCTTTTCCAAGAGAATTTGAGAACTGTTTGTACTTTGAACGCCTGGGAACACTGAGTAATACTGCTCAGTGCTGTTTTTGCAAGAAAATTCCCTCTGGATATGGTTGGTATTAAATCTTCCAGACTGTCTAAGACAAAGAGTTGAGCCTTCATAAGGACATTTAGAGCCCTAATATTAAAAACTGAACAGTAACCCCTAGGAGACTGATATTTTTAGGCTAGATCCTGATATCCTTGCTCCTGGTGAGTATTCATGAATTAGTCCTACAAAAATCAATGGGATTATGCATAGCATGAGTAAGCATCGTGATGAAAGGTGGCAAGATCTGGCCCAGGAAGTTTAATCCAAGACTGTGGGCCACCTGACATTCTAAGATTTCCTAGATCTGTCATGGTCTGGAAAGTAGCTGTATTTGATGTTAGTAGGGAAGGAAGAATCCCTCGCCCTGGATTACAAAAGAAATACAGAGAAAACCCCATTTAACATGCAATTTACAATCGAGACTGGAAGCTTGTGTGTATCCCAGATTTGAACACAAAATCATAGATTGTCTGAAGTTGCAGAAACTGGTTTGGCAGGGACACTAGTACCAAGGCCCCATTTAACCAGGACAAGCTTGATCTAACTTCTCAGGCAGAGAAGTTCTTGCTCTTCAGTGATGCAGACTGTAGATCCTGCAACATTTTCAGACAAGATCCACCCTCAGATTTAGGACATTGCAGTGGACAACTTTATACCCTTCCCAAACAACTCCAGAAAGTGGTTGCAGTAGAGAACCATTGCCTGGACCATTAGTGCAGAATGCTCTGCAAGCCCCATATGGGTGCACAAAGGGCATAGAAAGGGTAGCTCTCATCCAAACACCACCAAAGCCCCAACTGGGAACTACAGCTATGGTGATGTATTTTGGACACCACATGTCACTAGGCTGTGCCTTAAATGCCAAATTTATCCCATATGCACTTTATAATCCGGGCAAATTATTTCAATTATCATTTTGGATTTAAAGTCACTTTTTTAAAAACTCTTTCTGCTTCCAAGTACATGGAGTGTTCACTTTTTTACATAACATTTTAAAATTGAACATTACATTTGAATATTTAACTAGACAAGAACCTTCAATTCATTAAATTCACATTACATTAAAAAATGACACAGAGTTATGAGCATATTGTTTAAATAACAGACAAGAATATATCAACATCATGTGTTATTAAAAATTATATAAGGTAATAGTTATGGAATTATGTTTCCTATCTTGGAGGGAAAAATAGATTTCTGTCACAGAAACGCCTTTTGACATCCAAAAAGACAGGTAGGTTTTCACCAGAAAGTTTACTTTTTGTTTTAAGGATGTTTAAAACGTATGGAGCCATGCCAGCAGTCATGAAAAACTAGGATTCCTGGGAATTTGTTCATCCCATTAGCAAGAGAAGGAAGAAATATATTAAAAACAGAAATACCCCACAACTCAGACACTAGAACAACAATTATTCACTTTTTGATGAACGGTTTCCAAGAGAAAGGGGAAAAAAGGCAAAGTGGAATGAAAGAAAATTATCTCCCTGACCAGCATGTATTTACTGAAGTGACTTTCACAAGGACACCGGATTCAAAAGTAATTCTCAAGCCTTGTTTACAAAGATGGGAAGAGACATTCCTTCTGTTTTTCCAAAGCAGGAATCTGAGAGCAAGCTTTGCCTTGAATGCCTTTCCCTAATGGCATTTAGATCAACGTGGGATTTTTTGGACACTTATTTATGAACTGGAACATGATTCTTCAATTATAGCAGCTGATGCAATCATAACTTAACAGAAATTAATTCCTTCACTTGCCAGGCACCTTCAGAGCATTTCTATTATAGAGCCATGGGATGCTGGCCACAAATAGTATTTCTTCTCTTCAGATTTTCTGTTTGTTACTCACTAGTTATCTCTTCATATTTTCAGCTTATAAAGGTAAATTTGGAAGTCTCTAAACAATATGTTTACTGATGCTGTTGACAACCTGTGCTATATCCCAATGTTAGGTTTACTTTACGTTTTGGAATTTTTTAATTCACTGGTGATATTTTTTATTATACTGTGACCATCTCAAAGAAAATTAAATTAGTATAATGAACAAACCACCACTTTATTACAAAATTCAAAAATGTAAAATAAACGTAGCATTGGGACATAGACCAGATTACAAATAGATTTAGTTAACATGTTTAGCCACTTCAATAAGTGGTCTGATTTATAATAGTGCTATCACCCAACAGCTCCCATTGAAGATACTGTATCCTTTTAGATAAGGAGCTAATCTACACATTCAACATCTCTGATTTATATTTCAACTCGCTCTTACTGGGAAACAAGAGGGCAAAATGGGAAGCTAACATGGAACAACCCACCTTTTAAGTGATAAAAACAGAACCACACATTACAGTGCTTTTCTGAATCCCCAACATGTTTCCATTTGATAGCAAATCAAAGTATTAGTCCTAATGTTTAAGATCTTAAAAGGCTTAGGGTCTCCCATCCCCCTGTTGGCTTTTTTAGAGGCTGCCATCTATTTACAACCTTTTAAGACAGCTGTGTCCTATAGTCTCACTGTAGCTTGTGGAGTTCAGTGTGAGATTTGTCATGAGTTTCATGGCAGAGGATCCCTGAAGTGGCACTTCTACTACAAGAGACCAGAATGAACCTGTAATATGATCATCTATGATTCTATGAATCTTCAGAGTAGATTGTAAGACTCACCTCTTTACACAAGCCTTTCTCTGTTGTGACAATGAGTCAAAACTCAGCATTGACTCAGAGTAATAACTGAATAAAGGTCAAGCAGTGGCAGAAAATGAGGGCCCTTTGAGGCACCAGCAGAAAATAAACGTATGATCACATCTTATCTGGTGGTCCTAGAAGGAAGTATCAAACATAGGGGATCTAATCTAAGTAACTGGGGAGCTAATAAAAAAAGGGAGTGTGAGGAGGGTTGCAGATCAGCTGGGATATTTGGTCAAGAGCAAAATCATGCTTCCCCAAACATCTCACAGTATTTGCTCCAATGTGAAATTCAATTATATTCAGCCAGTCAAATTCTAGGAATTTCTCTGCATTACTCTGAACACAGAGTTAAACTGCAATTTAAGTGCCAAAATAAATTTGCTTTAGTTCTTCTGAATAACATTTCCAATGTTGGGACATACTCATGTGTTAAATCAGTGGTTCTCAACTCTGGTCCACCGCTTATTCAGGGAAAGCCCCTTGCATGCTAGGCTGGTTTGTTTACCTGTCACCTCCACAGGTTCGGCCGATCCTGGCTCCCACTGGCCACGGTCCACTGCTCCAGGCCAATAGGGGCTGTCAGAAGCGGTGGACAGCACATCCCTCGGCCCACGCTGCTTCCTATAGCCCCTATTGGCCTGAAGCGGCGAACTGCAGCCAGTGGGAGTTGTGATCAGCCAAACCTGCGGAGGCAGCAGGTAAACAAACCTGCCTGGCACGCCGGGGGCTTTCCCTAAACAAGCAGTGGACCAGAGTTGAGAACCATTGTGTTAAACAGTATTCTTGATTCTTGCATTCTTGATATTATTTATGAAGACTTTGATATTTGTCTCAAAACTGCCTATGGATTAAAGAATATAACAGGTGTTGACTGTGCAGTATAGATTAATCATGTTGGCAAGTGTATTGAGGTGGCTGCCCCACTCCTAGAGAATAGGGTTAAAAGCAGTCAAGCTAGACTGATTGGTGAAGCAGCCACAGCTGTGGCCAGCTCAATCGGGGCCTAGCTGGCCCTGGTAAAAGGACTGGGGGCTAGGAACTGGATGAGTTTCACTCTAGTCCTGGGGTGGGAAGGGATAACTGCCTGGGAGCAAGGTACCTAAAATGGAGCAGTGCTGGGAAAGGGCAAAGAGAGCTGAGGAGCTCCAACCTGGAAACACATACGCTGCAGTCCTTGTTGAAGTCTGATGAAATGTAGAGGAGCAGCCCAGAGATAGGCAAAGGCAGCAGGTCCTACCCCTTTGCCAATGATGAGTGACCGTTACAGACTGCAGTCTGCCCCTGTGAATGGGGGCTAGATTATGACTGGCAGTAGTCACTGAGGCAAGGTGGTGATAGAAGTTTGGGGGGGTTCCCCTGAGAGGGGAGACCCTGGGAGCGGGGGTACTGCTGGGGCAGAAACCCAAAGGTTCAGGAGGAACATGAGGCCTGAGGCAGGTGACACACTGGCCAGCAAAGTGTGCTCTGGAGCTGTAGTTGAGCTAATTCCCAAGACAACCAGCAGGAGGCACTGCACCAGTGATTCTTCACCTTGCTACAGCAAGTCATTCAGAAGAAGAGTGTCATTAATATTTCCAGTTCAGTAGTTTTCAAAAATGCATCATGATTACAGACAAGGCTCTACTATTTTTTGTTCAAACTCAAATTCTGATATAGCTGATAGGAGGGAGGGTGGATCATAATGAGGACTGGTCAAAAATGAGAAAATGATTTCACAACATTTGAAATTGTACAGTTGTTTCCATAATACAGGGTTTTCTGTATATAGTGACATTGATCACATTTTCCACAATATTTCTGTTACCAACATTGTTTTCAGTTTTATTTCACAATGATCCAGTGGTGCTAATGATTTCATAAATAATTTTGATAAAATACCAGGAAAAGTGACCATTGAAAATTTCATAAAATAGGGAACATTTTGAGTGTGGACAACTTTTTATTAAGTGGGGGTTTTTAAACATCATTTTTTGTTGAAAAAAATGTGACTTTTTTTATTGGCTTTAGTCATAGTACCCTGTAATTTTTTTAAAAAGCTGACTTTTTTTAAAAAAAAAACATGGAAGTCTCTCCCAAGTCTCGTTATGGTTGTGACCAATAGTAGGGAGAGTCATTCTGTTATCCTCAGCCAATATTGCTATGGCTATAGTGAGGCTCAGAGGCAGAAAAGACAGACACTGCAGTGTTTCACCTCTGTTCTTTCTTCGTTTTGCTATTCTCTTAATACAAAACAAGGGTGGTATGGACCCAAAGTATATGGTAACCGTATATGAAAAAAATATAACAGACATTACAAACTATTATTGAGGTAGAGTATTCAAAAACAAATTAGACATTTATGTCAGTAATAAGAATAGCCACAATTACACTAGCTAAGATTAAACTCTCATGAGTCAGGACATAGCCAAACACTGAATACATGCAATGAGGATGAAACTTCCCCATAGTTATGGTAATATATAATTGTCCATTATGGGGATTTATTATAACTTTCCCTGAGCCCTCCGGTGCTGATTGCTGTCAGAAACAGAATACCAGATGGACCATTACCTGATGTGGTATATAGACTTCTATATTTCTGTTTCCTTAGGTCATCATAAAACAGAAGACCATACTACCGTGATTCATATATAAAACAAAGAAACTTCAGTTTCCTTCATGTGTCAATTTCCAAACTAAATATTACATTTACTATTTTTGGTTATCTAACACAGATCCTCATGGGTATTTAAATTTAGCAAGGGACTAGAGAAAGATATCAGCATGTTATCAAAATGCTAAAACACATTTTCTTTTTATATAGACACTGTTTTTGAATTTATTTGCTTTAATGCTTCGAGAGTTTTTGTAAACCAACAGCTGAGAACCAGTGAGTTAAGAGAAAGCTAGTTTTGTATGACTGTTGTGAAGCTTTCCCTCATGTTTATAAATCAAAATCTGGTTGGCACATTGGCAGTGGTGCTTGAATTCCACGCACTCTTTTGATACTTAAGCACTGTGACGGAATGGCT
The DNA here is from genome assembly GCA_007922305.1 of Dermatemys mawii. Lineage (NCBI taxonomy): Eukaryota > Metazoa > Chordata > Testudines > Dermatemydidae > Dermatemys > Dermatemys mawii. The sequence continues at coordinate 18,143,036 of ML677363.1, forward strand.
TTTACTTAGCATATTTCCTCAATAAGGCACCAATCAAGCTGAAAAAAAATTGTTTAATCCATGACTTGGTCTAAGGCCAGGTCAGGTTAGTCTCATTTATCATCTTTTTAAGGTGGAGCTTTTAAATACAGTCAGCTGACACAGTGCTAAGTGTTGGAACCCATATGGTGAAGGTATGGTTCCATTACTATTAACAAGTCATTGTTAATACCTTTTTGCCAAAGTAGCAGAACATAGTGCTTGGTCAAACATAAAAGCCTTTGAACATTCTTATGGGAATTCAGTTAGTCTTTAACTGTGTAAATGCACAATTTGTTTCTACTATATAGACCTTGAAATGAGGTAGATCCCAAAGGCTAAACCAAAACATCTGCAAGATGCTGTATGGGTCAAATACTCTACTGATGTGATTTTCTCTTTGAAAATTGGTTTACAAATAGATAGCAAAGTGTTCTCACAGAGCTAGAGTTTATTATTTAATTACTGAGATTTTTGTCCACTATTCAGAAAATAACTTTGTGAATTAAATACAATGATTACTGCCTGGAGGAAACATACTATTTAGCTCTTGAACAAATTAAAACAAGTATTTTAGTTTCTCTTCCTTACTACTGGTGTAGAAGAGAAAAGGGAAGACAGACAGAAGAGCGTCTGACTTGGATTGTCTCTGCACTGCAGATGATCAGAAAATGGCATTTACTCTGAACATTTTCTTAACAAATATAAATTTTTCTTCTTCCCCCACCCAATTTTTCTATGAAAGATTTTTAATCAAAAATGAAAACTGTTGCTGTTAAGTTTTCAATTCTTCCATTATAAATATAGAACACTTTAAAAGAAATGAAAATTTTCATGTAGGAGAAAAGGATATTTCTCAACACAAAACTGACCGTTTCAATTTGTACAAGCAAATTATTAGGTACATTTTTGTCCCCTTGGGGTTGTTTGAAACAGGCATAAATTTGCAGTCTTGAGGGTACTCCAACTTGATACAGGGAAAATAGTATTAGCAGCATTAGGATCATTGAAATGCAAAGGTGAGTATTAAGTATAAGATATTTTGTGCAGATCAGCTGCACCACAGGTTCTGACCCATCTAACCAAATTCGGAGGTGAATTTAAGTAAATATAATAATTACAAACAACAAATACATTAATGACACTTGCAATCTGTTGGTAGACAAACAGAAGAAAAGGTAAAGTTTATCAAATAAAAACTGAGTTGTCTAATTCTGGTCACGAATTGAGATAGTGCTATAAATGTTAGATAGATAATGAGGAGTCCAGACAATGATAAAGACTGGAATTTGCCTCCCACCACTTAAAAAAAAATGTTAAGAAAAAATATGATGGGAGAGACAATACATGAGACGATGTACAGTGAAGAAAATCTTGCTAATAAAATTATTCAAGACTAGTTAATCCAAATGCGAATAATATAACAAGTCATGATGCCAACATCACTTTGAAACTAGTGTGATCTGCTGAGTATGAGCTAGTCGTATAACTAAAAGATATCTTGAGGGGAGTTTTAACTTAGAGGATTTTTTCAGATAAACTTATTTGTGGCAAACTTCTGCTAATTCATAATATGGAAGATACAAAAAATGTCAGTCTGTATTCAAATCATATAAGGGCAACTTGAGCCAAATAGTCCTCTTTGAGTCAGCTCTCCCAATTCCCAATCTCAAGCCTTAACCTAAAACCAACCTTGCTCTCTGTCCTTTTCCATGCTATAGTGTGACATTGAATCACACAGAATTTAATTTTGTGCAGAAGGAAAATTACAAAGACATTTGTACTAAACTGCAACATTACAGGTGAATATTCATTACAAAAAAATCAAAACCATTCAATCCATTACAGATTCTCTGTCTTGTCAATTTTGCTCCAATTTTGTTTCTTTTACTGCCTTTTCTAGAAATGCATAGCTTTCCTTTGTATATCATGCAGGCTTCCAGAGCCTCAAACCAAATTCTAAAGGGAAAGCTACAGACTTTTCAGGAAAGATGTCTAGCACGTGGCTTTGAAAGAAATGTCTAGCACCACTTTTAATTTGAAATTGGGCAAAAATCCAAAATACATATTGTGAATGTACGGACATGAGTGAGTCTTTATCATTTTAATAATGATGACTCACTCTGGTATTATTTCTAATTCTTCTTACAAATTTTTATTATGGAACTGGATTACTATGCCATTTTCTGATCTTGTTATAATATTTGTCACAAGAATGAGAAGGTGCTCTCAGAATGTTAATTTATCTTATTCTGTGAGTTTTAGTAGTACTGTATGCTCTAGTTTGATCTTTTTAATCTACTACATTTTGATTGTTTGGCCATTCTTTTTCCTATTCCATCTCCAGATTTTTGATTCTTCTGACATATGACAAATTTTAATGAGAATTGGAAATGGACACCTCAATCCCATTGTTGTACAAACAAATTATTGTAATCCAAATATAATAAATCTCATATCTGAAAGAAAATAATTTGGCATTGCATAAATATCACAAGAATATATTCTTATGATTCTAGTTCAGTTTCCAACTTGCAGGTTGAAGCTAAGAGAAATGGGTGAAGGTACAGGGTATGTTTTGGTCTGGGGTTTTGAAGCTCTCAGACTCTTTCAAACTGCATTTATTTAGCATTGTATACTTTTTTCCTTGAAAGCTTGCTTACTTTCTTGTAATATATTTTTTCCCTATCCAGTTGAAACCAGTATATTCATACTAAGATCGAGGTGAAAATATTGACATTTACACTGTTGGACATTTAAATAAAATTCTTGTGTAAGTATCTATTAGGTAAAATTTACTTCATGCCATTTTCAATCAACTACACAGGCAAGCAGTATATATAGAAAAATAAACCCTTCTATTCATACTTACACAAATATTTCATATACACTTTGTTTATTCATGGGAAGAAACTGAGCATATCTTCTGCAGTTTTACTGCAGGTCATCTGAAGGGCAGTATCAGGATTCTTGTGATCCATACAGGCCTCCCAAGGGGGCAAAGAACAAGACCTGTTTGATCCTGCACCTGCTGTGAGACCATTACTTGGATACTTTTTTGTAAATTTTTGCCAGACTGTGAATAGAATAAATATGTAAGAAAGAGCAACAGGAAAATCAGCTGGATATTGACAAAAATGCCATTAGGAACTACTGATCAATCATTTCACGGCTGCTTTCTTCTACTGGGCTTCAGCTTCAACAAAGTCAGCAACTGGAATCAGTGCTGATGGTCCAAGGCCACCTTGTAGTTTACAGCAAGGTAGGAGACCAAATTGCTCTTTGCATATAATGAACTTGGTGTATTTTAGCTAGAGCATATGGAAGATGTAAGACATGACAATCAGCATCCTAACATGATGTTTGTGAATAAAAGTCAGTTAGGCGACTACGGGATATGTTTTCAAAGCAGCCTGACGGGATTTAGCCAGCGATATTCTACTGATGTCAAAGTCAGTCATGAGATTCTAATGCCACACAATGCTTAAGATTTTTTTTCTATATTTCCAAGTAAATTGTAAGAGGAGGGTTTTTTTTTGTTGTTGTTGTTCATTTTGGTTTTGTAAATTTAGATACTTTGGAAGTTTATTTGAGTTACCATTTTTGAAGCTATTGAACTTAATAATCTCAAAGATTTAGCAGCTGTTTTTGAAAACTTTTATATGAGGCTACCAATTGGCATACAATGTTTCACCCTATTATGATTGGAAACTACCAAAATATTAAATGCTATGTAAAATACAAACTCAGTCTTAAAATGATCAGAAAAAGGACTATAGAAAATAGCATTTCTCATTCAATAGGTGCATATTTATATTCATATCTGCTGATTTTCTGACAAATATACCTTTATGCTCCTTATCATTTGTTGGCACTACAGAGACAAAACAGCTGTGGGAGCATGAGCTGCACACACATCAGCAACTGTTAAAATTCCAGTTGCAGAATCTCCTTTGCTGGTGGTGATGCCAGAGTCCAAAATAAAAGACTCTGATTTTCAGATTCCAGCTTGAGTTTGCAAAGCTGACACTTCAAAAAGCTATATATTTTTAACCTGTCAGTTGAGCAAAATTAATTGATACTGAGTCACTGAAAAACAAAAAACATGGAACCAAAAGTGCCTTTTTTACAGTCAATGGGTTTTTTTTACAATTCAGACCAAACCTGACACATAGGCCTTCGTAGGAGCAAAAGGCCCAACACACAACAGCACTGAGAAGATTCCACTCTGCAATGGGAGGAAGAGTATGGGAAGCATTTGAGGGCAGCCCCTCATCACACCCCATATGTAGAAGCTCTGTACACCCCAATATACCAAAGTGTTATGGGCTAAAGCAGTCGTTCTCCACTAGGGGTACATATACCCTTGGGAATATGCAGAGGTCTCCCGGAGGTACCTCAGGTCATTAAATATTTGCTTAGTTTTACAACAGGCTACTTAAAAAGCACTAGCAAAGTCAGCATAGACTAACATTTCATATAGACAATGACTTGTTTATACTGCTCTATATACCATACACTGAAATGTGAGTACAATATATATATTGCAGTTGATTTATTGTATAATTACATGGTAAAAATGAGAAAGTATGCAATTTTTCACTAATAGTGTGCTATGACACTTTTGTATTTTTGTCTGATTTTGTAAGCTAGCAGTTTTTAAGTGAGGCATAACTTCAGGGCACACAAGACAAATTGGATTCCTGAAAGGGGTACAGTAATGTGGAAAGGTTGAGAGATACTGGGCTAGAGGGTGGCTAGAGGTTGTGAGTGTGCAAATGAATCCACCAAAATCCCTTATGGAGGAAGCGGACAGTAGCTGCAGTATCTATTCCAGTCCTGAAACTCCATAAGTACCCTAAAAAGTGACTTTGCTACCTACTACTACATAATCTTGGGGCAGGAGAGTCTACATATTCCTACGCCTCTAGATAATTTATTTACTCGTGCATGCTAGGTTCAATATTTGACTCTTTAACTATAATGACATATTAATTTAAGGAATGTCTTTAGAATCTCATCTATTTGATCTAACAAAGTCATGTAGGGAGGGGCAAAATTGATGTGCTGTTTTTAATTACTATGGCTAGTAAATATGATTCTAGAGCTATTTCTTGATCATATATTACATGTTACCAATTCCACAGACAGCCAACATGCATTACACATGTATATATTTGGTGAGCTATTATCAACTGTAAAACACACAGCACAATCTGTGCCTAATATCTGAATATGCGCATATGGAATATGCTCTCCTTAAAAGTTAAGTTCTAAAATTTGGACAGAATTATAAGTTTCTGAACTGGGACCATTTAAAAAAAAAGAAGTCAATCAAATTTACTCAAAGAATGTATATTCCCATCACAAGCAGTTAGTTGGCACATTTTATTTTGGCATGCAAACTTGCCAGCATGATATTTTTAGGAAATGTTGACTCCTAGTTTTTCTAATGTTTTCAAATGTTTTAAAATGCTCAGATGAAAGATGCTACAGAAATCAAAAGCATTATTGGATTATTTTTAGCATTTAGCCAAGATTAGTTATTTGTGAGCATTTCAGTAAAATTATCATAACTCTGTCCTTCTGTGTTTCTTTCCTGGATTCATTTATACTAATATTCTGGATAATACTGTATTAAAACATTTCACAAATTCTCTGTAAATTGTAAATATTCTGGTTAATACTGTAGTAAAACATTTCACAAATTCTTTGTAAACTGAAATAGCAGTTTTGTCAAAGCAGGAATATATGATCAATAACAAGGATTTCCTTCTTGGACCATACAGAGATAAGCATAAATGTCAGAGCATAATATATAGTTTACATGGTACAGTCATCACCAAAGAAAAGTACACAGTGAGAACTTAAGTTCATAGTAAATGAATACCAGGATGGTCAAAACACATTTTACATATTCTGAATCCAAGACCCTTTAAAGTCAATGGCAAAGCTCCCATTGACATCAATGAAGTCGGAATTTCACCAAAGATCTTTTTTTATTAGAGCTGGTCAACATTTTCTGAATGATTTTTTTGTGGGGTGAAAAACTGTCTTTTTTCAAATCTGAATATTTTAAAGATTTTTTTCAAAATTATCAATCTTATCAACGAAACTGAAATTATATATTTTGAGATGTTGGTTTCAATTTTCTCTTTCCCCCGCCCCTTTTCATTTTACTTGTTGTTTTTTCAGTAGCAAAATGGAAAAAGGGGGAAAGAAATTTTAAAAAGAAAGAGAAAAGGTAGAAAAACAGCAGCCAAAAATCCTAAAGAATTTTAAACCAATAGATTTCATAAACATTTTCACTAACAATTTTGAATAAATCAAAAAACACTATTTTTAAACCTGTAGAAAGAAAATGATTTCAAAATTTTTGATTCCCTGTCCCTCCCGCCAAAAAAGAAATCTTTACCAATTTCATCTACTGTCTCTGTGATACCTTGAAAGTGTTCTCCTCTGTACCATCTGCCATTCATAGTATATATGCATGGAAGATGGGATAAAAATATGTCAACAGCTCCCAGTTCCTATGCCCACTACCAACAAACTATTTTGGAGAAATGAACTAACTACTTATGAATTTGCAATCCATATGAATTCCATCAAAGGAACAGGAACAATATCTAGTAATATTTCATAACTTTAAGAGAACCAGAGCAGAATTCAAGCATGAAAAATTGAGATTTTCTTTATATTTTTTAGAATTTGTTGAAACTAGGAGTGCAAAGAAGAGGTTTTAGGTGCATGATCCTGAAGGAAAGTCTCTTTATACCTAATTTGTGGAAGAAAATGCTCCAGAGCAGTTAATTTGTGTTAAAATATGAGCCTATAATGCTGGCAAGATCAATACAACCTGCAGAGGAAGTGCTGGCTATGCAAATTAAAGCACTCTGTGGTCTGTTTTAAATAATGTTCCCAATTTTTCAAAGATTTCAGAAAATTTTGGAACTAAGCATATGTGTAAGATACAAATCTGACACAACACTACATTATTCAACTTTTTCTTCTTTATGCTCTCACCCACTTGGATACAGATAAACAGACTCTTCATGAACCTGGAAAGTGCCCAAGATACACACTAAAAGCAAATAAGTCATTTTTGCATAGGAATCGTGGGTTTTGTGATAAAAGGATCAAGTCTGACTCAATGACAGATTTTAAGTAAGAAGCAGAGCTGTGTGAAATCTTCAACTCAACACTCAATTCAATCAGCCTTCAGCTTCTTCTGTGGAGACAAAATGTTTATTACAAATTTTTCTACATTTGTCAAAACTTTCATTAGGTTTCTTACACTCTCTGGATGTCATTGAATAGTTCAGTTCTCTATCTGAACTGGAATAATTTTCAGGCGGCAGAAGACTGAGAAAACTTTTCATAATGGATCAGCCACTTATTGGAATCTGGAAGGTTGAAATGACAAAGTATTTCTTCCTATTCTTTCATTGGCTGAGCTTCTTTAATATGCTCAGAATGGACACAGAACTGTTTTTTTGTTTTGTTTTGTTTTGTTTTGTTTAAAGTTGGGCAGAGGGAGGCTGCATTTTTAAACCAGTTAAAAACTGTGGCTCCCTCAATCCTCCATGTCTGTTGGATCCTGAAAGGCAAGTGGCCCAACACTTTTTACAGTCTTAGCGGGCCAGAACCTCAGCTGCTGTAAATCAGCTCAATGGAGCTTCATCAGTTACAGCAACTGAAGGCTTGGCCCACAATTTCCTCCCTTAGTGTTAACTGCATTGTTATGACATTTCTGTTTCCATTATAGTATATCTGGTAGTCTTAACAAGGCTTATAAGAGGCCTTGGGCCTCCATTTGGTCACACTAGTTTCATGTCAGTGTATTTCCATTGGCTTCAACAGAAAAACAGTGGCTGAAACCTGATGTAACCAAGTAAAGAATCAGACTCCTGGTTTATGGGGCCGATGGTCTCCTAGGATTGTAGATCTACTATCTAGAAGACCTCAGGGCTAGATCAAGATTCTGGGACTAATGCAGGGACCATCTCCTCCCTCATGTGAAAAGTGAAGGGTCAGATACCTCCATGACATCTTTACCCGTCCCTCCAGACCCAAAGAGCTACCTGTGGGCGTGGGTTCATTTTTCCTGGGGCATCCAGCACAGACACCATAACAATGTTGTCCTTCTTTGTGATGAGGAGCTACTTTTAAGGGGAAAAGTGTACACATGCTACCCAGGAAGTCCCTTACAGCAGTGCTATATGGGACATGCTGTCGGGGAGAACCACAGAAGTCTCAGAACTCATGCACAGGCTGAGAGATCCATAGCGTACATGGGCTGGATCCCTCCAGGCTTTTTCTGTGGGAGAAAGGGTTAAACTCCACCATCCTGATGGAAAGAAGCAACATTTTCAGTATCAGCTCCCTTTAAATTTCAGTAATTCCCTGGCATTCAGTCTGGACTTGGCCTTCTTCTCGTGGTCCTCCTTACACCAATGTCTCTTTCCATTTCCTCCATGATGTCTCCCTCCCTGCTTCTCCATTATCCTGATTCCTTCTGCCTCTTCCAGATATAAAGTCTGAATACCTGTTGGCCTCTATTGCTGGCTTCTCACAGCAGCTTTCATTCCTGGTTTAAATTCTTATTCCAGTCCTAATCCCTTTTGCAGTCTTTTGCCAAAGAGTTCTCTAGCTGAACTGGAATAAGCCACATGGTATTCTAATTTTCAAGCTGCAGAAGACTGAGCACAAGAGTCTCTATATATAATTCACTTCTCCATGAAAGTTTGTGTGTTTCATTGGTCAGCCTACATTCTGTTAAATGTCCCTATAACACCTTTTACAAACGAGATGTTTTCTTTTTGGAATCACATTTTCAAAGTAGTGAACCAGAGATCTGAGCACAAATCCCATTAACAAATCATCAAATTTATCTGCAGAAGTGATCACTGCTTTGAAAATTTATCCTTGAGTGCCCATAAGCCATGCAAAAGAAAAAAATAGAAACATGCAAAACAACCTCTCTTTCACATACAATATAAGTGGAATCCTATCCCTAGGAAGCCTGCATCTGGAAAAGAGATAAAGTAGTTCATCTCAGTACCAAACAAAATTCAAGGGTAATTAGCAAGCTACAGGAGCAGCAAAAACTAAGTTTGTCTTTTGTGATTAAAAGGCAAAAGCAAGAAGGACATTATTTTTAAACAAGGAAATAAAGTATCATTCCGGTGATCAGCTTTAACCACAGCTGACAAATGACTAGCTAACGGTTATAGACTTGCAATTTATATCGGGCAAACTCCCACAGAAGTCAATTGAAATTTTGCCTAAATAAAGACTCTATGATTGGAGATATATACATGACTCCTTACAAATATGAGCACAGATTATGTGTGTGAGTATGGATGGATAGATAGATAGATATTTTATACACAGTCTCATTTGTGGGTTGTGGCAAAAATCTAGCAACAGATTTAAATTAAATGGACCCTGGGAAGATTCTCCCAGTGTAATGGCATGGAGCTGGCCAAGCAACTCTCATACTATTCATTCCTCTGTTGTTGCTGGCATAGGGGGCATGGCTGGAATAAAGCATGTGTGGCAAAGGGAAAAGGACTGAGGGCTTTTCTATACCCATTTCAGCCAACCAGGCACACAGCTAACTCAAGACAGGGTGTTCCTCATCCAGTGCATGAAATGTCCCACCAACTACGTCAGTGAAACCAGACAATCTCAAATAAGCTCGCACAGAAAAATGATAAAAGATAAAAACACCTCATCACTCATGGGAGAACACTTTTCACAGAATGATTACTCCATACCTAATCTATCAGTCCTCATCCCCCAAGGAAACCTTCAAAAGCAGAGCACGAGAATTTAAATTCATAACTCCATGAGACACTAAAAATCATGGTCTCAACAGAAATACTGGTTTTATGGCTCATTACAACAATGTGCAACCTACTAATCCTCCTTGTTTTGTGACTGTTGAGGTATTAATTGCACGCTTCATTTTAAGTGGTTTCTTGCAACATGTGATAACCAGTTATGCTTAACAATCTGTCAACCTTTACTTACTGACACTCTCTGGTCACCTTTTCCAGATCAGAAGAAGAGCTCTGTGAAACTCATAAGCTTATCTTGTCTACCAACAGAAATTGATCCAATAAAAGATGTTACTTCATCCACCTTGTCTCTCTCATACGCTGGGAACAACATGGCTACAACAACACTGCAAATATTTTTGGAAAATAACTAAAATCAACAATACATAGTTTTATATATATATAGTGATAATGCATCCCATTTTGCTTTTTGCAGGTGATAAGATCCCATCCCTTGCATCATGGACAAACTGAAAGGTCAGTAATTATATTCTGTTTGTTAGTCTATAAGGTGCCATAGGACTCTGTCACTTTTACATTCTTTCTGAACTTTTAAAGAGAAGAAGGCCTTATTCCATTCTGTCCTAGATTATTGTATGTGTGCAATTAATTAATTGCTACACTAATTGCCAAAGGAGGCTAAATTGGGTGCAGTTACATACAATCAGAAGTAGACCTGAAGCCCCTTCTGTATGGTTGGAAAGGAGCTGCTGGCAGGGCATTCTCTGTGATGGGCCCTCTGCTTTGGAACTCACTTCTCCATCATCCACCAAAGCCTGGATTAACTAACCTTCTTTCTCGGTGTTTTAGGGACATGATGGGTAAAATGAATAGATCAGACTGGGACTATCGGTGATTATTTATGTTGGAGAGATATATATGTAGCTCTGAGATTAAATAACTTACTATAACTATTTTATGTGGTAACATTACTAATTGTATTATTGTACTGTTATCATCATTTCAAGTGAGGTGCTATAAATACATAAGTGATGAAAGAAATTATTTCCGTGTGCCTTGAGCCCTGCTGTCAAGCTGTGCAGGAATTCAGGTACAAGCATCCACACAGGAGAGCTTATGTGTATGATGGAAGGGAGTCCAGTACTAGCCCCAAATAGGCAAACATGGAGGGAGCCATCCAAGGCAAGCAGAGGGAGTGGTCACATACTCTGAACAATAGATGTTCAAAAGGGTAAATCTACTGTGGGGTGCTAAGCACACCACCACCATATTGAGTAGGAAGCTGTAGTTATGCTGGAAGAAAACAATGTAACTCTGGGTGAAATCCCAGACCCAATGAACTTGATGTGGATTTTTCAACAGCTGTATTGGTCCAGGATTTTATCCCTGGTCTTTAGCTGTCTTGGCCGTGCTACCACACCTCACCATACATCCACACACCATACACCCACAGATTTCACCAGAAGTACAATATATACACCAAAGCAGGATTGTGACCAGGTTGCTAATACAGAAGCAGATGTAAAGGAAGAAAGTGATGGCTCCTTGATAGAGGTCATTATAAGAAAATCACTGTTATGTGTAAATTCTGTGTGCTGACCTCTCATGTGGTTGTGAAGTATGCACTGCAGATTTTCTGAGCTTTCATTCACCTTTCTTCCTTTCTCAGGGTCTGCATTAAAAAAAATCAGTACAATAAATTACTTGAGCAGAATGATCTTAAGTGACTGAGGAATCCTCAGGTATCCTGAATATTGTACTTATGGGCAATGAAGGTCCCTTTTTCATTACCCTTTGAAGATCCCTCCATTTCAATTCCAGTTGTTCACATCCTGCTTCAAATGATATTCCACTGAGCTGACCACATGCAGGACTGTGTTGCAAGGCCTTTTCTTTATGAAAATTCTCTTTTGGAGCCCCAGCACCATACAACAAATCACAGAGCTTCATGGGCCATCACAAAATTATTTCAGTTTCTGTGCACAGGAACTGAGCTCTTTTCATCTGATTCATTCACCAATCATACTACTCTAAGAAGCATAAAGAGTTTCTGGATCAGAATAAGAGGTGGCTCACATTTAATATGAGCATTATTAATGTCCCAAATGAAGTGCTATGGCTGTTCTGTTCAGAAAAATGCTATTTCTTTTTAATTTGTGACAGGATGGAGAACAAAACTGTGACCACCTCTTTCATGCTGGGAATGTTTTCTTGACCATACTAAATACTAACTTTAACAAGTGAAATTGTTACTATTATGTATGTAATGCCATAGATGTAATAGGTGAAATAAACAAATGAAGAGGGAGTCCTTGCCCCAAAGAGTTTACGATGTCAGTTGTCCAGTCACTCAAGAGGCTGACCAGAGGAGATACCACAGATATCATCAGTGTTACTTCAAATATCAGCCAGCAAAGGATACTTGAGGATGAAGCAACTGACACCCTTTGAAGGGAATCAACCACTTATGCAAGGCACTTGATTGAGATCTTCTGGGTGAGTGGCACTATTATTCTATTCACTTTCAAAGTCAGGTCTGTTATGCCATGCTACTGTAACATTCAGACATATTGTCATTGCATAATTGCTGTATTAAAGGCTAATTTTCATGAGTATGAAATCTGAATCTTTAACAGGCATAAACTGGTATTTACTCTCAAACTGTGTTACTGCAACGTGAGACTTAATTTTGTTTTCTGAAGAAGGGCCACATTTTCAAAACCCCTAGGCACCCAAAATCACTAATCACATTTGAAAATGTAGGCCATAATTTTTAATCTGGCAGTGTCCCCTTAAATGTAAACAAATTATCATATTATCATAATATTTTAGCTAAAATATTCAGATTCGGTTTTCAAACTTTAATGGGCACCTACATTACATTTATGCAGACATTTTTGTATTTTCAGTATCTCACTTTTGACAATGAAAATAGAAGAATCAGTCTTATATTGTTTATAAACAAAGAGTTGCTATTCAGTTTCACTTTCTGGTTCTCATGCACTATATCATTCTGCAATGCTTGGTGTGCAGAGTGTTTTTATAAATAGTTTTCATGTTTTTAGCACAGAAATGTATCCATTGGTCTTAGGTTTTGCATAAGACTGCTACTCCTGCAGAGCCTGTCCCATGTTAGCTTCAATCTATCTTCACAAAAAATGACCATGTTAACAGCTGTGAATTTTCCATTTATTTTGTAAATCCGTAAAAGGTCAGGACCTTAGAAAGGTTGTTTTCTTTTTAATCTACGCCACTTTATAAAAGCCTAAAAGATCAACAAAGACCAGTGGCCTGATTAATTGCTTGCTCACCGTACTTCAGATCTTTGGACACTGTAGTTCCAATTTACCTGATGGTAAGCAAGTCAAGTACCATATTGTACATGATATCAACTTTTACTGAAGCTGGCCACTTCAGAATTCATTTTCACCTTCATTAAAATATTTTAATCTAGGGCTTTAAGCATATAAAACATCAAAGTTTTATTCCACCACTATCATCACAGAAAGAGATCAGTGCTTAGTAAGACCCTTTCCACTTTCTTTGATCTTGTACAGAGCTAGGGATTTTATAAGTATTCTAAGGCTAGTGTTGACATCATTAAAGAACGTAAGAACTAACTGCTTAGTGTTTTTTATTGGGACCTCTTCTGTAGTTTTATATGGTTTTTGTGAAGTTCCTCAAGACTCTGCAGATTCTACTTTATGTTATTGCCGTTATTATGTATTATTTGCACTGCTAGAGTGCCTAGGATACCCAGTCATGAACCAGGACCTTTGTGCACGACACTGTACAGACAATTACCTCAATGTGGAGGATTAGCAAAATGCAGTCAACATTTTTGTAAAGGTCCTTATTTTGTGGATAACAACAATTGTCTGGTGATCCTGTCTATGCCTAGTTAAGGTGTGATTTGCTCTCTGCATTCATTATATGATGTTGCCATTTTGCCATCATATAATTAGTTTTCAAATATTTCATTAACATGGAATCAATGGAACATGAGAATCTTTGTTTCCACTTGAATGTAACTACTCCATACTTGAACCAGAACACCATGGCTAACATCTTTAAGCTTGCTAAAGTATTGTGGGACATTCAATGGCACTGGTGAAATCTTGGCCCCATTGAAGTCAATGGCAAAGCTTCCATTGACTTCAGTGGAATCAGGATTTCACCCATTCAGTGGTCAGGATGTGACCAGGATCACCTTCTTTTATCTTTGGCTGGTCAAGGGACTAGGTCCTTACCTCTTGGGTGCAGATTTGGACATAGCAATCCATGCTTTTTTGTCCCATTGAGAACAGACTACACTAGCAAAACACAGTACTTTGGACTGACCCAGAAAGCCAGCTCTAAACTACTGATGATTCAACACAGAGCAACCTACCTGAGGTGGTCTCTGGTCAAGGACAACTACACATCCCACTTTCTCTGTCATAAATGATAACTCCACTGTCCACCATACCCAGTCCAGGCCTATAACCTCACATTTTCTCCTGTTAAGCATATAAGGAACTCAGATCAGCTCAACAGGTTGCTGAGAGCTCCAGAGTGTATTTTATGTAGTGTTCTTCATCACAACCCAGCCAAGATTTGCAGTGTGATATTAACTTACATTTCCCAAGAAACCATACTGTGCTAGAATAAGAGGTAATATGCTTGCAGAGTTGAGGACTCTCCATTGAACCTGACCTGTCACCAGCCCTTTCCTGTTTAAACTAGAGGTTTGCCGTGCACCACACCTAATCATAACTGCCTAGTATTTCAAGAGGAGAGAAGTGGTCTTTAAGACAGCCAAGTCCCAAACTACTTAGAGCTTTATAGGGAAATACTTTAAACTTCACCCAAAAACCAAATGAAACCCAATGCAGATCACAGAGCAGAGGTATACCATAACCAATGCCTAACATACCACATAAGCAGAAAGATTCATTCTGCAGGAGCTTAGTGGTCTTAAAATGTAACCTCATGAAGCAAGCACTGCAATAATGCAGCATCTAGATGACAAAGTCACAGATAAACATGGTGAGGACCACTTTTGAAATAACCTATTGCCAAGTGCAGATGAATAAAATATTCTTGATTTTTGCTCTTATCTGAATGTATAGGAGCAGATGAGGATCCAGCAAGACCCCCAGATTACAAATCTGAATAACAGCCAGAAGGGCCATTCCATGACTCTCTGCCCTACTGGTTGTTTCCCACAACCAGCAAGCATTACTTCTCTGGCTTGAAGCAAGCATTACTTCTCTGGCTTGAAACTCATTAGTTTTCCAGTGTTTGGACTGCAAGATCCTGCATAATTTAAAATATCCTGGTAAATTTTAGATACCCTTCATGCACAATTATCTGCAAGTCCAATGAATGTTGCTTATAATGTATAGTAAATTCAAACAACAGAATCCTTAAGTTTCATTTGATGTTTTTAACAATATGTTTTCCTCTTAGATCTGGATTTTTTCCAGTAGAGTGGTAGAAGTGAAAACAGATTCATGTACTAATCCTATCTTATTTTCATTTTCATGGAGAGCATGTAGGAAGTCACCAACAATGAATAAATATAAGTAGCATGCCAAGTACATTTTATTCATTTGTAGTAACATAAGTACTACTGAACTTATCTTTGGGTTTCAAATTCTCATCCACATGGAAAAAATCTGGAATAAAAAAAATAATCAGCCAAACAATGCAATATCTGAAAGTCTAATTATATTTTTTCTGGGTCCAATAGATCAGCAGGATCTGAAGAGAACACAAAGAACCAATCTAATATGCAAATTTTTAAAAATATATTAATTCCAATACTAGAGATGCTGATATGACCTGCCTGGAGACTCTGAATGGTAATTTATTTTATTACATTAAAAGCAACAAGCTGTTTTTGTCTAGTTATCCTGTACATGTACAGGAAGAGTCTGAAAAGCGTAACACTTTTTATAGTGGCTGTGCATGTTCCTCAGCCAGGGTAGTAGGCAAAACAGAAGAGCTTGCCCTTTTGTGTGATCTATCATCTATAAAAAGCCAAGTGCTCTGGTGTGGAGACCATTAATAGCAAGCCTTTTGTTTACTTCTTAGGCATCGTTATTAAAATGTCAACAATTTTAATCATAGAAGTCTTTAGCAAACACCATAAATATTAAATTACATGATTAATACATCAGTGTTTATTACCTTGTGTCAGAGAGAGTTGGAGTATAATAAATCAGCCCTCTACACTAGAAATAGTTGAAGTTAAATGTCATTCCAAACCACTATGGCACTGTGATTTTCAGAAACTTCAACATACTAAAGCTTCACAAGACTCCCATAAGAAAAGGCATGAGACAATTTTCTAGGTCTTTATATCATCAAAAACTACCATGATTTCTGATGACTCACAGCATCTTCATAACGAACATTTTCTTTTTTTATTTGTATACAATTTTTTGGAAACCTCAAATCATCTTCCACTTTTTAAAATTTGCATATAATATATATGTTACCAATATACTTCAAGATACTTATCTAGCGTGAAAATCCATCATATTCTCTAACTGATCATTTCCACGCATGAAAAATATTTTACAGATGCAATGCAACACACTTCATCGCAACAGTTATTCATTTGCTGGATCTTTAACTTTCCCATAAGACAGTATAGAAAAGAATTTCCATGGTAAAGGTATATACCATCTCTCAAGAAAATATATAAAATATTTTTCCTCAAAGAACTTTCAGTTTTACAGTATTTCACAGCTTTGATGTCACCAAAAGATTGTGTTTCACAGCTGCTTTTAGCTACCATGAATTATTGCTTTAAAGAAAGAGAGAGAGAGAGAGAGAGAGAGAGGAGAAAAACATCAGAAGATTTTTAATTAAGAGAATTCATGACAGCAGTGAGTTTCTTTAGCACTTACTGCAGCATCTTTTACTTTTTATTTTGGAAGCTTAAGTAAAAGCTGTAAAAAACGCCCAGTTAAGAATTCTAAAACTATTTTACTTTTTATCGAAGAATATTACAACAATATATGCTTTCAACAAACATTTATCTACAAAAAATAGCAATGTGAGATACAAGAAAAAGATACTGAGCATAAGAAACAGCAGCTATGTAACTACATATGGTCGGGGTGAGGCTTTAGCCTGGGAGAGAGAGGGAATATATAGTGATTAGATATACTGCAGAATAGATCTACTGTATACATACTTGCATGTTAACCAAAATTTTCAATGATTATTGGGAGACAGTCTCTGTTTATGTGTGGATCACTCTGTTGGGCCAAATATACCCAATGTCAGTAGTGGAAACAGTGACAAGCATATAAAGTCATGAAAGCTTCGATGGGCTCAAGAAATCATCATGGAACACTAAGCCAGAACTATGGTGGGTCTGTGCAAAGACTTTTTCATGAACTGGAGTTTTGTCCTTTAGCTCTGAATCTGCAAACACTTAAACATTTGCTTAGACATAAAATTAAGCATGTGCAGAAGTATTTGCAAGGTCAGGATCTTAGAGCACAGAACCAGGGAAAGAAGGAGCAACACATATGCTTTGCAGTTATACAGCGAAGGATTTTCAAAGCAGACAAGGCATTAGGCGCCCAACATTCTTTTGAAAGTCATGGAAGTTAGATGCATCCCTTCAGTTTGCCCCAGATAAGGATCTATCCTTATCACGCCGCTCCCTGGAGGTAAATATAATTATTCTAATGTTACTGATAAGTAAAGGGCCTCAAGCTTTGGGTGCTTCTGTTTCTTCACCACTATAATTATCTAGCATCTGATTTTCAGGAGGGCTGAGCATCCACAGTTTCAGATGAAATCAGCTATATTTTGGTAATTAAGTATCATATTAAAACTTGTATTCGAACTAATAGTAATAGTAATAGTTCTCCTTTGATTGACATCAGTGCAAATCAGAGTAATTCCACAGATGTCGACGTACACTATAAGTGGAAAAGAACCCCAATCTAAGTATTATTACTGATATACTCATTCAACTAACTCATCTTTTTAAACTATGTAATTTAATCTAAAATATAACAAAAGCAAGTGACTTTTTTAGAAAAATTAAAATTAATTTTCTGATGACAAAAAACCTGTAACTAAATATATAAACCACTGAAAAGAATAGTTATATTTTTGCTAGTGATATAGATTCCAAAAATATTTCACAATGGCAACTTTACAGTGAGTTATATTTCCTAATTTCTAAATAAAACATGAGATTAAGTAATTCACTAGAAATATAACTGATTTTCCACCCACAGTCACATAAATAGTATTTAGTTATAAAACTAACAGCCATATTTATGTACTAAATTATTTAAGCAAATGTAATGCTTCCAAATTGTATTGTTTTGCAAGGCTTCTCTTGGAACCTTCACCATTTATCATACATGTTCTTCTGTCTTTTTTCTACTCAGAAGCACAGCATGAAAAAACTTCATTTCACATTGAAACATCACTATGTGGAACAGTGTGATGAAATGAGGCACAGGAGGAGAGTTTGTGTTATACTCTGGTAAACAGTTGGTCTACAGGAATGATAGCATTTTATGCTGTGACTGATATATCAATTGTGAGTCCTAAAATATGACTGATCTGAAAGCGGGAGTTTCACTAATGATGAACTGTATCCATGTGAAAGATTACAGGTAACGTGTCTAACCCTGCTGGGAGGTTACAGCCTAAGTCTGATCTAGGAGTTAATATAGCAATACAATGAATTCTGGCAAAAATTATATCCAAAATGTAGCTACAGATAATGCAACTTCACTAAACAGATCAATTCTAACAAACTAAGACCCTGATCTGATAAACCCTTCTGAATATAAAAAAGTTCCTGTGGAGTCCGCAATTAAGCACATGCATAGGAGTTTGCAGGTTCAGGGCCTCAGGGATCAGCACAAGGGAATTTTGCAGAGTACAGACAGCAGGACCCAGACTATGTTTCTTACATGATTTTAACAAAGACTCTAAATTTTAAAGTATTAAGCAAAAGCAATTGAAAGTATTCCCTTTCCCTGCTATGTTTAATTTTTTGAAAAGCTACGGACAAACCACTAAATATATTAATATGATCTCTTAATAATACAAGAGGTCATATTAATATATTTAGTGGTTTGTCATTTATCTATCTTAATTCATTTGATCCCCTTAAAAATAGTACTTTATTAAGGTACCATTTATGCCACCTTTATTCCCATCAAGTAGCAACTGATATCAACTGGGCTATTTGAAGATTAATAGTTTTGTTCAATGGTTCTGATTCAGCAAAGCACTTAAGCACATGCTTAGGTCCTTTGCTGAACAGAGATAGTTTACTGAATTGGAGTCAATATGATTAAAGGTAGCAAAATGAAGCCCAAAGCCCCAAGTCCAGCATTGAACTCCATGCAGGCAGACTCTTGCAACCCCACAGAGATCATTGCAGGGTCAGGGTCTAAGTTTATATTATAACATATCCTTGCATTTACATGCAAGGATAACATCATTGTTCCAAGACTGAAAGGCTTCCCTTTCAGAAATTCCATCTTGAAAATTGATATAGCTTTTCCATGAGTAAAAGTTGCACCCATTTTACACTGCTCAATGTTCTCTAAATTCACCTTGTGAGAAGCATTTCTCACCATGCATAAGCTGTGAAGTGTATTTGGGGGGGAAAATGTTGTTGATTAAAATGAGACATTTTCAAGCCACCTGCTGCCAGCTGCAACCACCTTGTTGAAAACTGACATCCTTCATTACAGCAGCGATATACTACCACTGTGGTCTAGATCCTGCCCCATTAAAGTCAATTGTAGCTTTGACGTTGACTCCAATGAGTGAGTATAGGATCAAGCCCTGAAATATATCACAATAAGGAAGTTTCTATCCCTCCTCAATATTAGTTTAGAAAACAGAAGAAATACTTGACTTTTTAAAGAGCTGTTTTTATCGTTTTCATATGTACATTGAATCACTTTTAAAGAATGAAATATTTGTAATCATCCTTCTCATGAAAAAACAATGCTTGAATATTTTAGTTTTTAAAGAAAACAAGCCAGACTGAGTCAGGGATGCCAAGAGACTTACACAAGGAATGAATTTGACCCAGTGTTTCATCTGACTTTTAAAACAGTATTGAAGCAGCATGGAAATATTTTGTCATAAACTCGGACACTGAGCCTCCATAATTCCAGTGTCATGAAAGGTGTCGTTTTTGTCAGCAGTCTGGCCACTGACAGCCAAAGATTCTGAAATAAGAATTTTAATTAAAATGAGTAATTTCCAATCAAACAGAGAGTTTGTGCATGACAAAGAATGTTTGTTGAATGCCGTGCCACATCTCGGAGAGAGAAATGTGCTACTGGAAGTTAAATACTTGCAGTTTTACAAACATGCAATCATCCAATCAGCCTGAAACCAGCGAGGCAGGCAGACATTGCTGAGAGTAATGCCTTTCTCTTGGCGTTAAAAAGCCTGTATAAATTCCTGTCCCTTTTCACTGGGTACTGGAAAGCTCCCCCAGTGCTAGTAACCTGTGTGACAGCACACTCTCTGCTGCAGAAAACCAGCAAGGCAACCTCCATGGGCAGATTTTGGTGTCCCAGTTTGTGTGCTGCTGGCTGCTCATGCAGGCATTCCTGTCTCCATTGAAAATGGTTGTATTCATTGCATTTTGTTTACTTAAAACCTTCAGACATGGGCACAGCTGAGGAGGGATCCCCTTGGATTCTGTGTTATTGACTTACCCTGCGGTATAGCAGACTACAAGTGTGAGTTAGCAATAAAGAACTTGTGCCAGGAATACACTTGGGCAGTGTCACAGAACCATGCATAAGTGAACCAGAAACAGTGAAGGGCTGAAGAGGTGGAACACATAGTACAGCAATACTCAGCAACCAATACCAATGGAAAACCACAGGCAAGAAATTACCATCAGTAAGCAATAACTGTGAATCATAGTATAGGAGTAGGATGAGCCACCATAATGAAACCTTCTATATAGCTGGAGTTAAAAAGCAAAGGCCTTCTTTTCATCTGCTCATCTTTCAGCTGGGGTGGGGCAGCAAGTCAACCAGATCAACATTAAATCAAACTAGCTGACCACTGATTTATAGCTATCTGGCGAACTAAAACCTATTTGACAAGGAATGACCTTTCCTGAACACCGCATCCACTCTATGTCCCTCCCTTTCATGAAGGCTGATTGATGTCAGCAGGACCCCATCATGGCATGCGAAGGAAGTCACACTAGGAGCTACAGTTCCCATCCCGGTTAAGTAACAAGTTTACCCTTTGACTTATTGAGAAGGACAACACAATATTATTCTCCAGCAGCCAGGGGTATAGGCCTTGAGCAGACACCAGAGCAAACTCAGAGACTCAAGAGATTTTAGGGCCAGAAGGGACCAGCATGATCATCTAGTCTGACCTCCTGCACATCGCAAGCCACAGAACCTGGCCCCCACACTCCTGTAACAGACCCCTAACCACTGGCTGAGTTACCGAAGTTCTCAAATAATGATCTAAAGAATTCAAGTTACAGAGAATTCACCATTTACACTAGTTTAAACCTGCAAGTGACCTATGCCCCATGTTGCAGAGGAAGGCAAAAGACCCCACATGGGTGCCTCTTTCTCCTAAAGAACAAAAATGAGGCTTAAGCAATGCAGTCAACACAGGAGCCAACTTTCCAATGTGCTGGGAGATGCTCGACTCCTGACTATGCCCCAAGCCCCACCCCTACTCCATCCCTTCCCCAAAAGCTCCACCACTGCCCCGCCTCTTCCTGCCCCCACCCTCGAGCACACCCCTCTTCCTCCTCCCCAGCGCCTCCTGCATGCTGCAAAACAGCTGATCATGGCAGGCAGGAGGCGCTGGGGAGGAGGGAGAGGTGCTGATCAGCGGGGCCTGCTGGTGGGTGGGAGGCACTGTGGGAAAGCGGGGAAATGATAGAGGAACTGTCAGTGGGTGCTCAGCGTCCACCACTTTTCCCCATGGGTGCTCCAGACCCACAACACTCACGGATTCGACGTCATGCCAGTGAACATTTTCTCCTCTTGCTACCAGCATTCAAGTAAGGCTTAAGTCCAACATAAATGATCAAACAAATGCAGCAATCACAATTTGGCTCCCTCAGTCTAAGCATAAGTGGAAATTGCATTACATTTGGTCACATTACCAATACACAGCATGAATGGCAGTCCCTGCTCTATAAAAGTCTTTGGTTGTTTCCATGGCAGATATCAGACAGAGCTTGTCCCAGGTTTGGGTAGTGTTAACACCAAATTCATCCAATTAATTCTTTGTTTTAATCTGCAAAAAAAATAATATCTTGCTTTCATTTTTTTTTCTAGGCCTAGAAAATGTAGATACATGGAACTAAATAAAATTACAAAAAACATGTATTTAACATAACTTTCAAAATGACCTTTTCTTCCACGGGAACCAAATCCATCAGAATTTAAAAACAGCATGTTTATGAAATTACAACTGTAGTTTGTGAATGTCAGGACTGAGTCCCATTTTTAGTTATTAAGATCTTTTTAATCAATTGTTCAGCATAGCAAACAGAATAATGCCGGGCACCTTTTGCTTTTGAGCTCAAAGTATGAAACATTCTGTCAATACAATGTTCATGTTAATGTTTTGAGTTTTTTTGCCAAGTCTTGCACCATAGTACCCTTTAATTAGCCTATACAAATTGACATCCCACAAGCTTTCCAGGTGTATACAATCATGATCCCATTGAACTCAATGGGAATTTTGCCATTGAATCCAATAGCAGAAAGAGCAAGATCAAAGCATTCTTGTTCATTAAAAAATAAAATACTGTTCACATGTAAAATATTTTAAATATACACACACTGTAGTCACAATAAAATGTTATTGTATCTTGTTACCACCAAGTAAGATATTAGTGGCTTTAGTATTTCCAGGTACAAGTGAATGACGTACTTATTCAAACTAGTAATAGCTTATTTCCTAGTAAAATCCCGAGACTTTACATGACATTATGCAAAGAAAATTATTTTGGGTAGTATATTCATAATATTTTATATAAGGCTGCCGATTAATCGTAGTCCACTCACATGATTAACTCAAAAAAATGAATAGCGATAAAAAAAAATTAATCATGATTATTTGCAGTTTTAATTGCATGGTTAAACAGTAGAATACCAATTGAAATGTATTCAATACTTTGGATGTTTTTCTACATTTTCATATAGAATTCTGTGTTGTAAATGAAATCAAAGTGTATATTATTTTGGATTATAAATATTTCAACTGTAAAACTGATAAAAGAAATAATATTTTTCAATTAATCTCATATAAAGTACTGTAGCACAATCTCTTTGTCGTGTAAGTGCAATTTACAAATGTCAATTTTGTTTTTGAGTGCAATTACATAACAAAAATAATTTACATTTGTAAATTGCACT